>OX235275.1:24793631-24839672 GCA_944472155.2 Trichobilharzia szidati | reverse complement strand
ATGGTGGATGATTTTGGTGTGGTTGTGTTCTCTGAGCTGGATGGTTTGGTTGCGAAGCTTTCATTGCTCTACTGAGCAACATCTTCAGCGCATACTTCGATGTGAAGTGAGCTTTTAGAATTCTCTATGAGTTTATTAGTCATCTCTTCTAGTAACCTTGAACGTGATTGGTTGTTTTCGTGTGACATTTCACCCCTAGTTTGCTTGTCTCGGTGCTGGCTGCTTCTTTGGTCTGAATGTCGTTAGTCATTCCTTCTGCTAACCTTGAACGTGATTGGTTGTTTTTGTGTGACTTCTCACTTTCTAGTTCACTTGTTTTGGTGTTGACTGTTTCCTTGACCTGAAGTTTGACTTTGTTTTTGTGTGAATTTCTTCGTATGGATTGGTATATTTTGTCAATCTCTATGTGTCTATTGATTGCTGATTCATTTGAATACCAGGCCTCTAGGAATTCTCTGGCATTTTTGCAGTTCCCTTTGTCTAAGATTTGAACATTGTCCCAGTCGAATTGGTGCCCGTGGTTGTCTGCATGTAGTGATATGAGGGAGTGTATGTCGTGTCTTTTGACAGCTAGTTTGTGTTCGTGAATGCGAAGACGAAGAGGGCGTCCACTTTGACCAATGTAATGTTTGTCGCAGTCGTTGCAACTTATCTTGTAGATGACGTTAGTTTTGTCTTCTTTTGCCGTTGAGTCCTTTGGTTTACATAGAACTGAGTGTAGTGACTTTGTTGGTTTATGAGCGACATCGATTCCAAAAGGTTTGAATAGTCTTGCAGTGATTTCGGAGATATCTTTTATATATGGTAGGACGACTTTCTTTGTGTTTTCGCTGGTGGCCTTTGATTTGGTTGGTTGAGCTGGGGGTAGATGTCTTTTGATGAAGTTTCGTGGGTATCCATTTCTTTGGAAGACGTCCATAAGATGATTTTCTTCAATTTTCCTCAAGGCGGGAGTGCTGCAATGAGTCCTGGCTCTCTTGAACAATGTACGTATGCAGCTAATTTTGTGTGATGTTGGGTTGTTACTGTTGTAATTGAGTATTTGATCCGTGTGCGTTGGTTTTCTGTATACTTGGGTTTCTAATTTTCCTGTAGTTGTTCGTTTGATTAAGACGTCTAAAAATGGGATTTTGTTTTCATATTCTTCTTCTCTTGTGAATTTGATGTCGTTGAAGGTGTTGTTTATTATGTTGTGGGTATTGTCTAAGTTTTCTCTTTTGATTATCACGAATGTATCATCTATGTAGCGTATCCAAATTTTCGGTTTGATCTTTGGCAGAATTATGTTTTCCAGTCTTTGCATGACGGCTTCCGCAATCAATCCTGATATGGGTGATCCCATAGGTGTCCCTTGAATTTGTTCATACATTTGGCCGTTGAATTGGAAATAAGTTGTGAGACACAAGTTTATGCATTCCATCCAACTTGAATGCTACATTTTTGATTGTTGTATGTGTTCGTCGTTGTTGAGTAGTTGTTCCATGGTTTCTTTTGCTAGTTTTAGTCCAATCGAAGTATATCGCTACATAGATGATACATTCGTGATAATCAAAAGAGAAAACTTAGACAACACCCACAACATAATAAACAACACCTTCAACGACATCAAATTCACAAGAGAAGAAGAATATGAAAACAAAATCCCATTTTTAGACGTCTTAATCAAACGAACAACTACAGGAAAATTAGAAACCCAAGTATACAGAAAACCAACGCACACGGATCAAATACTCAATTACAACAGTAACAACCCAACATCACACAAAATTAGCTGCATACGTACATTGTTCAAGAGAGCCAGGACTCATTGTAGCACTCCCGCCTTGAGGAAAATTGAAGAAAATCATCTTATGGACGTCTTCCAAAGAAATGGATACCCACGAAACTTCATCAAAAGACATCTACCCCCAGCTCAACCAACCAAATCAAAGGCCACCAGCGAAAACACAAAGAAAGTCGTCCTACCATATATAAAAGATATCTCCGAAATCACTGCAAGACTATTCAAACCTTTTGGAATCGATGTCGCTCATAAACCAACAAAGTCACTACACTCAGTTCTATGTAAACCAAAGGACTCAACGGCAAAAGAAGACAAAACTAACGTCATCTACAAGATAAGTTGCAACGACTGTGACAAACATTACATTGGTCAAAGTGGACGCCCCCTTCGTCTTCGCATTCACGAACACAAACTAGCTGTCAAAAGACACGACATACACTCCCTCATATCACTACATGCAGACAACCACGGGCACCAATTCGACTGGGACAATGTTCAAATCTTAGACAAAGGGAACTGCAAAAATGCCAGAGAATTCCTAGAGGCCTGGTATTCAAATGAATCAGCAATCAATAGACACATAGAGATTGACAAAATATACCAATCCATACGAAGAAATTCACACAAAAACAAAGTCAAACTTCAGGTCAAGGAAACAGTCAACACCAAAACAAGTGAACTAGAAAGTGAGAAGTCACACAAAAACAACCAATCACGTTCAAGGTTAGCAGAAGGAATGACTAACGACATTCAGACCAAAGAAGCAGCCAGCACCGAGACAAGCAAACTAGGGGAAAACAACCAATCACGTTCAAGGTTACTAGAAGAGATGACTAATAAACTCATAGAGAATTCTAAAAGCTCACTTCACATCGAAGTATGCGCTGAAGATGTTGCTCAGTAGAGCAATGAAAGCTTCGCAACCAAACCATCCAGCTCAGAGAACACAACCACACCAAAAAAACCTGAATACCTATTTTAGATTGATGTATCATATAAAATCCTTAGTTCATATTTAGTTAAGTCTTTTCAGTAAATAACTCTAACCTTGTGTTTGAGGCTTTTTACTAAATTTCGCAATTCGCCGAAAACGACCGCTGTTTTATTTGCAGATGAAACAGCTTCAGCCTGCTACTACTACTGCGCTGGCGTTCAGTGGAGACTGTAAATTCACCAATCTCTTTTATAATTTTCCCTAATCTATCTGTCTGACATTCAGTTTATTGTTATGTTGATGCTATTGAACTGTAATCCATTGATATTATTGTTATTGATTCAATGTTACTTACACAGCAATAATTTTGTTCATAACACTAATTCATCCATTCACTATTATGTATATATAATTGTAGAACCTGATGAAGAAGAGCAGGTTATCGAAAAGAATATTCTTTGTCCAGGAACCATTCTTCAAAAAATTTTTATTTTCCGAATGAAGCTATCGCAAACATAAATTCAGCCACTTGATTAGATTAGATAATTAGTTGGTATTTTTCTTGGGAGAATAGACTGTTTGCAATGACCATACTGAAGACAAAGGCTGAACTCCCAGTGGTTACACAGCGTTGGCTTGAAAGCTTCGCATGGCTAATCCTTCAGCTATATCCTGATGTCTTAATCTCACACGCTTTGACAGGTATGAATGGATTTTGCATAAAACTTCGGAGGATTCATCAAATGAAGCTGCATGTCCTGAGTTCAGGAGATGTTTTTTATCGATCTAAAGATGCACTTTCATTCCCCTTTGCCTGACTTGACTGATTATTGTTCCCGAGCACAAGTAACAAGAGGACTCATAATATTGAAAATATACTTAGATCTGCAGGAACAAGTAAACTGGTCTGTGCATATTTTTGGCGTCCAGTATGACAGTCAGTCCTTCGCAAGCTGATCGGATACTTTTCTGTGTAGGGATTTGCTACTTGTAGACTGAGAAATGGGAATTAGAGAAGGGTTTTCGGAGAATTTCTGCCTCATTGTTACATTTTAATTCGTGATTTCTGGAAAAAAGCTAGACATTTTCAAAAGTTTTCTATGTTTTCAGATTCTTGTCTATGAATTCGAGTGGGAGGCTAATTCTCAACAGGATTGCTTAAAAACTCCACAGTTTTCTCCTAATGCAGATATTCTGAATCCTCAAGGATAATGTCTAGATGAGATTTCTCTTTCAAAACTGACAATTTATCCTATGTAGGCTTTCTATGTATAGATTGCCTCAGTGACTTACTATCCTTTCACAGCCGTTGAACATCTAACAAATGAAATTTAGAGTCATATCCTATTGACAGACACTAGTCAATAATTCAGTGAGTATTTTTGAAGATTTGACGCAAGTATTCATATCACAAACAATGGAGCTATCGTCAATGTACCTTTTATACAAAAGGTCAGTGATTATTGCTGAAACGAGAGTGAAATCAAGACATATGAGTATAGCTGAAACAATATTACTTCCAAAACCTCAAATAAAACCTAAACCTTTTTCAAGCTAACAATACTCAGAGCACTTTGATCTGTCTAACAAGAAGTAGTGTCACATGTATGAGTAGTTTCCAAATACTCACTCATATCAATTACCATTATTTTCAAGAGTTGGTTTGTAAGGATTAGATTTGTCTTTTACGACTCTGACCACAGATTGATATCATCTATAGAACCATTGAAAACCAGGAATACTTGACAGCTGTTTTGTTCCCCCTAGTTTGAGAACCATCATCAGTACGCAACCAAGTTTCGGACCCAGAACCAATGAAGTGTGAGGATGGATATCCCGCTGATGACATTGATTGGTGCCAGTCACGCTAAAATCACGAATCGGTAGAAGTTATAATTCATGGGCTAGCCATTGAATTGGATCCCGGTGGCTGAATGGTGTACGAGCCAGCTTGCCTTGTAACCGGAAGGTCCTGGGTTCTAACCCCAGTGAGTGAGTACTGCCGATGATTCCTAAACTAGGATTAGTAAACCAAAATTCTGGGATTGAACCATTTGACAAACTCTGGTTCAATAAATACTCAAAGTAGGTGGAGATGGATCGGCCACACACTGAGGAGATAGTTCAGTGACAACGCACACCAGGCCATCACCCGAGTAGATTCGGAATGGGAAACAACCAGCTGGACGTGATTCTGAAAGTGCTATGGAGGAGATCATGTGATGAGGAAAGGAGTGGAATATGAGCAGTCGTGTAGGCCTGTAAGGGACAAGGTGACGTGGAGTTATATTGCTGGAAACATACATTTCACTTGGAACCCAAAGGTACAATATAACAGGTATATATATATGTCGCTGTATATAGGTTAAACAATGCTGGCATCATTGACTGACATAATTTCTTATGAATGATCTTACAAATATATTGGTTTTCATAAACGATTTGAATATATTTTTAGCAGTAACAAGGAGTAACTGATAAGCACTCTAAATAGCTTCAGTCCGGAAAGATGTAAGTTGTTAAGCTGTTTAGCATTAAAAGGATTGACTATTTATAGAATAATTAGACGAATATTCATAAAGAAATGACAGAGTTCAAGCGTTTCGGGAAGAAGCAATGTTTAACTATAAAGAGTACATCACTAAAATAGATAACGTAACTATAGAAAATGCATCTTTTTATAAAACGGCATAAAATAAGTAAGGTGAATGGTATTCAAATGAGACAATAAAATTTCTGAAACAAAACAGGACACAGAGGAGAATACGTGACGTCATAAAAATTGTGTAGTCTTATTTTGTAAAAATTTGATTACCAATGTTGTGCTCACACAGATTTGGTTTTAACCGCCCTCAAAAGAACGTAGCACGCTAAACTTCTTTTACCTTTTTATTATTTTGAACTCCTTCAGACTGTTCACAATATGCGCAGTATCCACTAGATGACCTACATTCGCAGTAGCTAAGGCTTGTGAGACCTAGAGTTTTAGGTTCATGTATATGTGATCAGAAATGCGGGCTGCAGCTCTTCTCCCTGTTCTTCAAATGTATATAATTTATTTATTTATTTTATGTTTTCGTTCCCTTTAGTTCCCAGAGGAAAAAATAGGTCTTAAAAAGCACATCTACATTGCATTCGGTTCTCTGAGAAATTTTTCATCACCTGGCTCCACGTCTACCCACATCCTTTCATCTCCTCTTCGCATCACCTCCTCCTCCTTCTCCAAATCACCCTCGCACTGACTACCAGCAAGCCGCTTCCCATCCCTGTTTCACTTGATCAATGGTCTGGCGTATGATGTCACTTGATGGTTTCCTCAGAGTATGGCTAATCTACCTCTTTTTCTTCCTGCATATTTCCTGCACAATTGGTTCCTGCTGAGTTAGTTCGTTCACTGGCGGAGATCTTTGTTGCTGGTCTTTTCTGGCCGGCCATCTGATCTTCAAAGAAATATTAAGCGAAGACAGATGTCGATGAAGGTCTGTAATTTGTTCGAAGCGCTCTTCGGGACGCGCTGGCCAAGTCTCTGATCCGTAAAGTGAGTAGCACTGACTTCACATTGGAGTTGAAAATCCGGATCTTATTTTTCATGCTGAGTGCTGTCGATCTCCACACAGACAGAGAGAGTAATGAAAGCTTACCTTGCTTTCCTGATCCTCGCTTTGATATCCTCCTCAGTTCTGTCAGACTGTAGTTGAAACCATGCTCCCCAGGTAGGCGGGTAGGTAAAGGATCCCGCTCATTTTTGCTGATTGTGATCTGTTGACCAGGAATCTTTTTAACCTCTGTTTTCTCTATGTTCACCTGAAGGCCTACCTTCTCTGGATGCTTCTTCTGCCAACTTGTTGCTTTTCACTTGCATACCTTCCAGAATTTGGGAAATCAGACATATATATTATCGACGAAGTCCAGATCCTCCGAGTTTTTTATGCGTGTTTCCTCGCTGCCTGCTGTCTGCCTCATTATCCAGTCTATCGCAATCAGGAAATTAATCATTGCAGATAGTAGGTAGCCAGCTTGTCTTACTCCTGTCTTCAATTCGAAGGATTCCGTGAGTTTCCCCTTGTGTATTACTTGGCATTCAGCATTGTCGTACAAATGTTGGATGAGGTGTATGATTGTTGGCAGCACCTCATAGTAGCGAAGTAGTTGCCAAATCACCTCTCAATCGACGCTGTCGAAGGCCTTCACAAAAGTGGGGTAGAGAGTTGACTCTCATTCAAACAAAATGATTTAGTTTCTCTAATACCATGCCTGCAATCGTTATCAGGTCAAATATATAGGTCAAAGTAGTAGAGCGGGTCAATTAGACTAGCGGAGCACAGAAACTCAACCAAATCTAGAAAAGGTGACCCTAATAAGATAAAAAATTCATAGAATAGTTCAGAAACAGCCATACACTACGCGCAGTTACACAATAGGATGGTATAAGACGACAGTTTTAAAATCGAATGTGGAAAGAGAGATTGATAACGGAAGCTTTGTTTATGGAATCAGTTGCAATTAGGTGTCTAATAGGAATGATTCAAAACATGTCCACCCAGATATCTGGGTAATTTTACTAACCCTACAACTACAAATAGGAAAGAATAAAGAAAAAGGCTGTCTGGTTATAATGGAAGATATTGATTGTGAACAACTATAAATCGCTATTCAAGTGTTGGTTTGTAGGGATTTGACTGGTTACAGGATTTCATCATGAGATGACATTAGTTAGAGAACCATTGCAAAACCTGCCACGGAGTACTGTACAGCTGTTTCGTCCTAGTTTGGGACTCTTCGTCGGTACGCACCCACCGGGATTCGAACCCAGGACCTTCTGGTTACAAGGCGAGCTCGTATACCATTAAACCACTGGGACCCGATCCAATGGCTCATGAAATCTAACTTCTGCCAATTCACGACATAGCGCGACCCCTAGCCAATAATAAATCGCGTTTGAAACGTAGTCATCCAAAGAATAGCACTGTTTCAATCTGTGTGTGTGTTATATCTAATAAACAAATTAATATAGAGCTTTTAAGGTTATTTATAAAAAATGCCAGAGGCGTTTACCTAAATACATGACATAGAAGTGATGACTTTTCGTACAATATTCAACGAAGATACACTTTTCAACAAATTTATTATGATACTGTGGACAATCGTATATATATATGCGGTTTCTAAGAAATTATATCCCGTGAAAAAATTTAAACGAAGATGTGAAAAGTTGAAATAATAATAATAACAATAATATGAAATGCAATTAAAATGTTTGCGTTTATAATCACAGTCCAATATCAAGTGGTTTAAACAAAAAATGTCGTATTTAATTCCATTTTAGATTTTCCCGTCGACTAACATAACCAAAGTGCTAGTTCACAAGTTGATATGTCGGTTTCTTCTGCAGATTCGTTGACGATGTCTATCCATTTAACTAGAAGTTGGTTGGCGGATGCACATTTCGTCCTATTTGGGACTCATCAGCTAGCAGGATGTACCTGCATTTCTCAGTGAGTGATGATGTTACCACCACCGAGGCTCTAACCCAGTGCCCATAGTTTAAAACACCAAAGCGTTATCCCCTAAACCACTTGGGCAACAGGTCATATTAATTATTTGATTTAATTTTAGACTTTCCCGTCGATTGATGGATCGAAGTGCTCGGTCTCAAATTGACATGTCGGCTTCCCTTTACATGCTCAGACATCATCAAAGCATCTGCACAAGAAGCCAACGGGATATGTCAACCTGAGACCAAGCACTTCGATGGGAAAATCTAAAACTGAATTAAATCATTAATGTGAGCCGCTGCAAAAGACTTGGCCCTCGTGGCCCAAATGTTTGATGGGATAACGCTTTGGTGTTTGAAACTATGGGTACTGGGTTCGAGGCCCAGTGGGAACAACATCACTCACTGAGGAATGCAGGCGCACCCAGATTACGAGTCCCAAATAGGACGAAATGCGTGCTATCCTGGATTCCACTGCTAGTCACCATCCATCAAATAAAAATTGTCATATGTAGAATAATTCATAAGATGTGTAGATGTCGGAAGGAGGTGTAAAATTACAGGATTCGTAGGCGATATAAAACGTTGCATAACATGACGTGAAATTTAATGAGATAGAATTTGACATTACAAAATATCTTTCGATTCAGTATGACAACAAGCCACCACAAAGAACTCTTATTGAGATGAACGTTGAATGTTCACTTCACTCCGAATAATGAGATTTTTAGACAGGTAAATGACATTGCGATGGGATCATCACTGGGTCCACTGCTTGTTGATTCTTTTACAGTAAAGCTTGAAAACTGCCAACTTAGTCAAACTATTTGTCGCCTTGATATTTACAAAAGATACGTAGACGACATTATCGCAAACTCCTATAAGGAAATTATACTTGATGATATCTTGTTTCCCTTGAGCAACTAACTGTCATCCTTCTCTACAAGTTAACATATAAAAAGAATCTGAACTAAGGACTGCTTTTCTTGAAATGCACTACAGTGGACGCAATGAGAGGTCTCTGAAAAGATCCATCCACCGCAAACGTACATCGATTGGACAATAAACTAATTTTTATGGTTTGGTGCCTACATCCTGGAAAAGAAATTTGAATCATTCACTCTGCTATGGGGTAAAGGTGATATTTGTATTTCTGCCTGCATTGACGTGGAGTCTTCCTTCCCAAAATCTATGCTCACAGAAAAACGGTTACCCAAATCGATTCACTGATAACAACACGAAAGATAAGCTATTCAAAATGGTCGCTGACACAGTTCCAAAAAAAGTCAAATTCATGAATAAGGGATTCAAAGGAGACCATACTTCAAAAGTACTCTAAATCAGTCAGCAAGACATTCTTTGCAACAGCGAAACTCCTGACGACCTTCATCAGCCGTAAGTTGTTCCCCATCTCCATAAAAGATAAGCTCCTTCATCTGGCTGCCATCATGTTCATATATCTATCGGTTCACCTGCTCTTGTGGAGCAAGGTAAATTGACCGTAGCCATAGAACGCTTTTCACATGGATGCGGGAACATTTTCCAGCATGTTTTTACAACGAAGGAAGGAACGATGTGCGAAGCTCTATTCCAGAACATTTGTAATTCCATATTAGTTTCTTTGTTAGATATATCACACAGTGAAACAGTATTATTTACTGGATGACACAGTTTCGAACAAAATTTATTGTGGTTCATAATCATATCATTTATAATCACGCGACTTCGAAACTTGAGTTTTACAGTTTTCTTTGTTCTCTCCTATTTGTCGTCGTTGGGGTAGTAGAATTTTTCAGATATCTGGGTGGACAGGTGTTGAATCATTCCTATCACACGTGTTTGCAGTTGATTCGATAAATAAAGCTTGTTATCAATCTATCCCTCCACCTTGTGACATTAGATTTTAAAACTGTCATCTTATCCCATCCCATCCTATTGTATGGTTGTGTGTAATTGCGTTTAGTGATATAGCTGAACTATTCTCTAGATTTCTTATCCGCTAGTCTGACTGCACCTGTTCTACTACTTTGACCTATGTATTTGACCTGACAATCATTCCAGCATGGTATTAGATAAACTAAAATGTTTTGTTTTAAAGGCTCCACTGACAGGATTCTTTAACCGACAAAGCTTGTTTCTAATTGAGTTTGTGGGTTTGAATGCCACTTTTAGTAGTAATTCAGTAGTAATTCCATACAAGGAAGGAACCTCGGAAACCTTACTCAGAATTCCTAACAAGGCAGTAATAAAAGTGTCTGGCATTCAAACCCACAAACTCAATTAGAAACAAGCTTTGTCGGTTAAAGAATCCTGTTGGAGCCTTTAAAACAAAACAATTTAGTTTATCTAATAGCCTTCTGGAATGATTGTCAGGTCAAATACATAGTTCAAACTAGTAGAACAGGGGCAGTCAGACTAGTCTAGCAAAATCTAGATTAGTTGACCCGAATAAGATAAGAAATCTAGAGAATAGTTCAACTATAACACTAAATCTGCAATTACACATAACCATACAATGGGATGATGGGTACGATGACAGTTTTAAAATCTAATGTCACAGGGTACAGGGAGAGATTGATAACAGAAGCTTTGTTTATCATAACAACTACAAACACGTGTGATCGGAGTGATTCAACACCTGTCCAGCTGGATATCTGGAAAATGCAACTACCCCAACGATGACAAATAGGAGAGAACAAAGAAAAATATAAAATTCAAGTTTCGAAGTCGCGTGATTATAATTGATATGATTATGAACCACAATAAATTTTGTTCGAAACTGTGTCACTGTGTGATACATCTAACAAAGTAACTAATATGGAATTACATACTACTCCAGAACATTTGATTGATTCCTGTCACTCTATCGAACCTGAATTTAAGATCATATATGTACTCCATGCTAACTGATTTATGCGATGAGATTTTTGTTCGAAATGTATTGTACTAAAAACACACCATATTTTCCAGATAAACTTTTTATTCCAATAAAAGTATTCAGATTTATCTTATTTAATGAAGAAATTAAAATTTTAACGTACAAAGGCTATGTTTTAACTGGTTGACATGTCCCGATAAGAATACGTCAATTTCACCTCCAAACTAAGTTACTGACAGACATCCGGTTTACAGGTTGTGTATCAAGTGTTAGTTTGCAGCGATTTGATTGGTTACAGGATTTCATTATGAGCTAACATCGGTTAGAGAACCATTGGGAAAAACCATCTGAGAGTACTGCCAGACAGCTGTCTCGTCCTCCAAGTTCGGGAATCCACCTCAGAGTTATGCACTCATCCAGGGCCTTCCGGTTACCAGGTGAGCTTGTAGACCATTCAGTCACTGGGACTCGACCCAATGGTCCGTGAATTACAACTTCTGCCAATTCACAATATATATTTAGCACAACCTCCAGACAGTGTCATAGGTGTTTAACTGTCTTCTGATATCAGCTCGTGATAAATACTGTTACAGGTTATGTAGCAAACTCAACTCAGTGTACATGACAAAATCATGGTTTCCTTCGATGTGACTTCTCTATTCACCCAGATCCCTCTGCATGAGACAATAGACATCATCTGTCAACACTCTGATCTTCTTCCTCTACCAAAACTGGAATTTAAGCAGCTTTTCGTGTTATGTACTAATTATATACAATTCCAGTTTGACAACAAAATGTATCGCCAAGTTGATGGTGTGGCAATGGGGAGTCCACTGGGCCCGATATTAGCTGATATCTTTATGGCCAGTCTTGAACAGATAAAGCTCAAGTGAAGAATTGGGAAAACAACAGCCTACTATAGATACGTTGATGACACATTCATTGTATACAATGATTTGAGTCACGCTTCGTCTCTATAAGACTCTTTCAACAATGTACACGAAAGCATCACTTTCACGATGGAGCATGAAGATGATGAAAAATTCCATTTTTTGGACGTAAAGTTGGAGAGAAAATACGACGGGACACTTGAAAGATCTGTATACCGTAAGGACACAAGGAGTGGTCTTTACTTGAATTTCAACAGCTTCTGCCCGGTGAGATACAAATGAACGCTGGTGAAAAAGCTTTTCACCAAACAAACTAAACAGTGAACTAATGTTTCTTGAAAAATCCTTGAAAGAAAATGGTTGCCCACAAATTTTCATTAATAAATATGGCAAGAATGAACTCAAGAAGCTTGATACTGCTACAGTCAGTAAGAAGCCTATTTTCATCAAACTCGACTACAATGGCGACAACATTATGAGAATGATAAATAAAAGATTAAGCGCAGCCCTGTCTAGGACGTATCCTGCAGCGTTATTAGTCTCTATCCTGAACAACCTCTTCACTGGTGCAGTCAAAGACTGACAAGTACCCCTCACATGTTACCTCCAACTCTGTGTACCATTTCACATGTATCTGCGGGAGCAGTTACACTGGAAGAACAGAGAGGAGGGCCTACGTCAGATTCTGCGAACATATACCAAGGAGCCTCCGGTTAAAGGGACCGAATTATTTAAGCTCTTCAATCGTTAAAAACCTGACTGACACAGGACACCGAGTAGATGTGCTGGAATCATTCAAAATAATTGACATACAAAGTCCCTCAAGTTTTCTCAGGTTTGCTGAAGCTATAGCAATAAAACGATTGAAGCCTGACTTATGTGTCCAAAAAGAATCCTTTGTTTAACTTCAATTACCCTGGTAACTGACTTCTTAGTAACTCTTTGTTTTCTAATTTTATTAATTTTGTTAACTTATCTTTTCACTCAACCCCCCCCCCTTTTATGTTTCGCTTGACTCTCTAAAGAGATAATTTTTCTTGATCTTCTGAGTTCTGCTCACTGTATTACATCATCAACTTCTCATCTGACCTCATGTGCACCGTAATTTTAAAAATTTTGATCTCCTCTTATCTAATTACGTAACTATTGCTAATTGTCTTTTGTTACCATCCTAAGAACACAACTGTTAACTAATTTTTTTCAAGAAACTTCTCTCTACCAAGATATATATATGTCATGACACTGAAGACACCCTTTATATCTCAATGCCTTATTTTACTATGACGCTCTGACACTATGCTTGCTAATGAAGAAAGGTTGTACGCAGCTGATGAGAACCAACGAAATAAAATGGATCCATAATATTCTGCGCCAATGTTTCTTCTTTCTTTGTTCAAATTTATAAAAGGAAATCATTGTATGAAATATGTAGCAAAACCTGATTCAGTTCATGTCATATGAGAGGAAAGGTGTTCGCAGGAGAGTCACCGTATTCACCGATATCATTTTCTATCTGCACAGTCGCATACAGACAGTGCAAACAAAAGGAATATTTCAAGGGGCGTTCCATGGGAACTGAAGGTTTCAGATAACATTTACGTAATATCGAAATCATTAATATGGTAGACACAAAAATGATTTAATCGAGTGTCAGCGTTAGAAATTTGACGCGATTAAGTGGAGCTCAACTAGAATTGAAAAACAGTCATGTTGAAATTCACCTAGTGTTCACCCAGTTGGGGGAGTGAGGACAGATACTCGCCAATGATGACAATGGATGGTGCCAGGCACAGTAAAAGCACGAAATGGTAGAAGTTAGAATTCATGCATTGGAGAGTAAGTTGGTTTTTAGTGACTGAATAGGCTACTAGCTTGCCCGGTTACCAGAAGGAATTGGATTCGAACCCAAGTTGGTGCGTACTTCTGAAACGGGGTTCGAAACTAGGACGAAACATCTGTCTGGTAGTAATCTCAGCTGGTTTTCACTGGTTCTGCGTCAATCAGCGGTCGAGCTTGAACCAAGTTTAGGTGAGTATAATAATAAGTAAAAATGTTTCAGATGTGTGAATGAGATTAGTCCAAATGGTCTGCATTAACATGAATAACCCTAAACTAAAAGTATTACCTGAAATAGTCGAGGAACAGTCGTTAATACTGATTTTGTGACTACACAATTAATAAATGCTTCCTTATGAATAATGCCAGACTTTTATTCCAATTAAGTACATTTCAAATTTCTGTGTCATTTAATAACCGTCATTTATTATTATTATTGTTTCCTTTAGTTCCTAGAGAAACATAGGGCTTTAGTCGCGCGTCCCCGTTGCGTTCAGTTCCACTTCTGCCCACATGATCTCATCTCAACTTCACATGACCTCCTCCATGTCACACTCGCACTGACCACGAACGTGCCACTTCCCGTTGGAGACCAATAGAGAGATGACCTGGCGTGTGATGTCACTTGATGGTTTTCTCAGAGTATGATCAATCCACCTTCATTTCTTCCTGCATATTTGTTTTACAATTGCTTCCTGCTGCGTTGGTTCGTTCATTGCCAGAGATGCCTGTTGCTGATCTTTTCTGACCGGCCATATGATCTTGAGCGAAATATTGAGCGAAGACAGTTGTTGAGCAATGTCTGTAGTTTGTTTGAAGTGCCCTCCACAATGCGCCCAGTCTCTTATCCATATAGTAGCAGTGACCAACTTCACATTGGAGTTCTAAATCCGGATCTTATTTTCCATGATGAGTGCTGTTGACCTCCACACAGACTTGAGAGTAATGAAACTTGCTTTGCTTCTCCGATCCTCACTCCGATATCCTCATCAGTTCTGTCCGCCTGTAGTTAAAACGATGCTTCCCAGGTAGGAATGTAGGTGAAAGAGGTTGCTTCTTTCAGATTTCTCCCATTTATGCTGGCTGATTGTTGTTTGTTGTTTTGGTTGTTGTCGCTGTTGCTACTTGCCAGGAATCTTCATCACCTCTGTTTTCTCTATGTACACCTGAAGGACTATCTTCTCTGGATACTTCTTCTGCCAACTTGTTGTTTTTCACTTGCATATCTTCCAGTTTGTGGGAAAATAGACATATCCATCATTAATGAAGACGTTATTTTCCGACAAAACCGGAACATTCTACTCGTTCTACCTATATATGCGTCTCAGTAACTGCAAGTAAATGTAAAGATACATTTTGATGTACAGTCCACAAAATTTCGAGCCTTAATCCTAGTGAAAGGAATTGAAAATTCTCGAGATGTAAAGGAAAAAGATACGGCGTAAAATGTGGCTTTGATAACTGATCGAAGACTTCGCGCTATCAGTGGCATGATCTGATCCCACTTGAATGGTTTTTTAATAAAGGCAACAAACTTTCTTCAGTGCGGAAGTTATTTTTTCCTTAGAGTAGTCTTTCTCTATTCTCACATAAAATATCCATTTGTCAACAAAAGTGAATATATGCACCCAAATTCATCCATTAATTTATTGCTGGTGCAAGTGTTACGTCCTCTTGAAAAGAGACATTTCACTAAGGAATATTTGTACAAAACAAGAACAAAACAGCTGAAATGAAGATGCTGCCCACTCCATAACTGCTTGTGAAATATTCATTGCTTAATTGTTCAGTCGCCTGTCTAAAATTACTATTATGAACCATGTTAGTGGCAGTAACATATCTCCTCTCAGTGGCTTAATTAAAGCAATATTATATTTCGAAATTCAAAAGATATCCTGATTTTGATGTCGTTGTGCTCTAGCATCAACCTGGATGGTTTATTTGCAAAGCTTTCATCACACTACCAGTAAACATCCTCCTTCAGCGCATACTTCAATTTGAAACCAGCTTTTAAACGTCTCCATGAGTTTGTATTGGTATTCGTGCTCACTGTTTCCTTCACCCGAAGTTTGACCCTTTGTGTATGTGACATTTCCGCCTTGTCGAATGATAAATTTTGTCTATGTCAATGTGTCTATTGATTGACGATTCACTGGAATACCAGGCAGCCTTTCAAAGATTCTCTAGTATTCTCGATGTTTCCTCTGTCTAATATTTGAACGCTGGCTGTCCCAGTCGAATTGATGCTCACGGTTGTCTGTATGCAGTGAAGCGATAGGAGTGAGGGAGTGGATGTCACAACTTATTTTGTCGATGATGTTGGTTTCAGCTTCTTTCGTCATTGAGTATTTCAGTTGATATAGAGCCAGCCAGCCGAGTGAAGTGACTCCGTTGGTTTGTGTGCGACGTCAATTCCTAATCGTTTGAAGTTTCTTGCATTGATTTCTGAGATGTCCTTCATATATGGTAGGGAGATATTCTTTGTGCTTTCCTTCCCGAAACTTCAGGTCGGGGAAACAATCGGCACTAATACCAATACAAGTAGCAATCTAGAGGGTGTGAATGCATACAAAAGCAACCGAAGAATCACGTTCAAGGTTACCCAGTAGGAGAGATGACTAATGAACTCGTGGCGGAATCTGAAAGCTCACTTCATCAAATTGAAGTATGCGCTGAAGGAAGATGTTGGCTGGTAGGGCAATGAAAGCTTCACACATAGATCATCTAGCTGAGAGAACACAACCACATAAAAATCATCCACCGGAGCTACACATTTTCTCCATCATATCAATAGATATCCATATAAAATTGCTTAACATTGAAATTCAAAGTAAACAACCCATTCAATATTAAATATGTTCAATGTGTCAATTGATGAACACATCGCAAGGAATGTCAACATTTTATCACTGTTTCACTTCATTAAATTTTCAATGTTTTTAAAGCCTTTTCAACACGATAACATTCTGCTTTTCTTAGAATTTAGGATAAATCATATTTCATTGTTTAAGTGATTATATGATCATATGAGATATATAGCGTGATCGCTGAGTCTTAAGCAGATCAAATCACTATTATTATTATTATTATTATTATTATTATTATTATTATAGAAAGAATAAATAAACCAAATTAATTTTTCAAGAGTTGATTTGTAGGGATTAATTTTATTTTCAAGTTCGATCACAGATTGATATTAGTTAGAGAATCAGTGGAAACCAGTAGGGAGTACGACTCATTGGCATTACTCTCCCATCCGGCATCAAACCCAAAACCTCCCGGCTACAAGGCTAGTTCGTAGACCTGTTCAACCAACATGAGGTCTCAACTCAGAGGCTCATGAATTCCAAAGTATATCAATTCGTGATTTTAGTGTGACTGGCAACATTCAATGTCACCACTGGCGAGTATAATAATAATAATAATAACAATAATAATAATAATTTGCTTTATTCCAAAAACAGTACTAATGATACAGCAAGGAATTTTCAGCATTCAGTACAATATTGCATCTAATTTACTCAAAAACGACAGAAAAAATATAAAAAAATAAACATTACATAATGATGATAACAAAACGTTGTTATAGCAGCTATTTAGCAAATTACTGTATGCAATACGGAGAAAAATATGCATAAAGTATAAAATGCAGTAATAATAGTAATAACAACTAAAATAAAAATAGCAAAGTTATAATTAAACGATAGAAAGGGTGACACCATAAAATTACAGAAAGATGAACAATGAAAGGGTCGATTCACTTTGCTAATTACATAGTAACTTATATGTTTTATGTCTAACAGAGTCTTCATCACATAAAATACGGGCTAAATACGGCATTGTAGAATTTTTGTACTTAGCGGTTCGAGCATATAGCTTTTTATATTGACTTCTCGTCCTACCTGATGAGATGCAAGGCGATAGTTGTGAATAAAGGGGGTGCAGAAAGTCTGAAAGTACGGCCTTCGCCCATTTTGTACAGGAATTTTTGTGTCTCTCGACTATAGTATTGGCGAGCTCACGCAGTGTCATACCACAAGCCCTACTTACAGCATTCAATACCCTTCGTAATATGATATAGTCTTTTTTGAGAAGCCCGGGAAAGATTAATGGACAGTAATACAGTACAATAGGTAAAATACAGGAGTTTAAAAATTGCAGAACTAAAGGTCGGTTGATACCCGATTGTCTTAACATTTTAATGTAGAGGGTTAGACGAAATATTTTCTTAAAGATTGATAAGATGTGGGATAACCATGAAAGGTCAGAGGAAAGAACTAATCCAAGGTATTTAATGCTTGACTTGGTTCCAATTTCAGTGCCATCTATGCTACAGGCATCATGGGAACTAACTAGTTCATGTATGCCACGTCGATGCTTGAAAGTAAAGTTAACTGCCTGACATTTGTCTTCACTGTCGACTGGATGGACCCCAGGTGAATGTTTTTCGATTCTAGTTGGGCTCCACTCAATCCTGTCGAATTTCTTACGTCACCATTCAATTCACTTATTGAATTTTATTTTAGTTTCTACCATTCTAACGCTTTTTCTATCACGTAGGTTTTGTCTGAAACCTTCAGTTCTAATCGCACATCCTTGGAAACATTCCTTATGTTGCCTTAATAGTTCACTGTATATATGTGAGTGTGCAGCCAGAAAGTGATACCGGTGAACCGAGTGGAACGAAGGACATCAGCAAAACATCTCCGTTTGACTTTATTCACTACTGTCAGTTAACACTAACTTCACAAATGCTGATTTCAGCTTCCATCCCTGCCTAACCTCAAACTCTGCGATTTAGAATCGGATGTCAAACTCCGAATCTGGTTACACTCAAGGACCGGCAGTGCAGTGTCACTTGACAACAACTTCAGTGTATTTAGAATTCACCGATCTCCATCTACGTCTACAAGTTGTTGACTGTTTCGCTGAGAGAAATGCTTAATACCATCTTATTCTTTCTGACTAGCCATTTGACGCTCAGTATCGAACAAAGACAACAGACTATTGAAAGTGCTTTTGATGTCTAGTGGCTGCCCAAAGAGAATTAACTATCTGTAGGCCTCTAGCCTATGACCCGCCTGTTTAAAACACTGGACTAACCATCTGTTATGACGGGAATTTAATGAATTGTGGCTATCGTTTAACTTCGCTATAATGCATCTCCAAAATACGACACTATGAGCAACTGAAAACTTGAAGTTATTCTCCCTCACACTGAGGTGGACACAAAGGTCAAACCGAGAAAAAAGCTGATGGGGATGACAGTAGCAACGTTTATTAGACAAAATATGCCATATATCATATTTACAAAACCTTAGAAAATAAAGCCATTAATTAACCAATCAAAACTGTCGAATGAGCTTATCATGTCAGTGTATGCATAAATATTAATTTCACAGCTAACAAAGAAGCTTGTTCATTCTAACACTAACCAATATTTCTATGCAATGAAAATGGATGTTTTTTCAGTCTTCTGATTAAGTCACTGAATTGTACTCAGTGCTTACATCCATTTTCAAACACAATTTCAAACTGTTTTTTCACTGAGTTTTCAAAAGGAAATAGAGGAGAATCATTTCGGGTTATTAGGCCATGCTTTGGATAGGACAATGTTATTTTGCCTTCACGTTCCCCAGTGGAACATAGGGCTTCAAGATAGTGGCTTGAAGTTTCTGTAGCAGTGTTTATTTTACAGGATGGGGTTGCTAGCCTCATGCCCAACTTTTCCTCTTCACCAGTATTATTTCTGGCTTACCGAGGTAAAGTAGTGCGTCGGCCGGGGATCGAACCCCGGACCATGTGCATGGTCGGCGAGCATCCTAACCGCTATGCCACCGATAGGACAATATAGTTTCCCATTATTAATATGCATGAAGCTTTTACATGCTGAGTAGATGCTTTGCAAAATAATTTTCCACAGTGTAGGAAGGCAGTTTTTACGAATGCGGCCATCATTAATATTGTTATTATTTTTATTATTATTGGAAGTTAATTGGTGGATGGTGATTAACAGTTGATTCTAGGATGCGCATTTCGTTCAATTGAATTGAGTTGAATTGAATAATTAATATGACCAGTTGCACAAGAGGTGGCTTTCGTGGACCAAGTGGTCTAGTGGATAACGCTTTGGCGTTTGAAACTATGGGCACTAGGTTTCGAGCCTTGGTGAGGACACCATCACTTACTGGGGAATGCAGGTACATCTCGCTAGCTGACGAGTCCCAAAAAGGGTGAAATGCGTGCTATCCTGGATTTCACTGCTAGTCACCATCCACCAATTAACTTCTAAATACATGCCCAGACATTGTCGAAGCATCTACACAAGAAGCCAAATGGGACATGTCAACCTGAGACCGAGCACTTTGGTCCAATCAATCGAGGGGGAAAATCTAAACGTTTCGTGTTTCTTGGAATAATTTCAACATCAATATCAGATTGAACCACTAAAAAATTACTTCAAATAGTGAAAACAAATTTTTTATGAACCTTTCAGCTTCCTCTGTAGGAATATTTCGAATTTCTTGTTTTGACTCATCTACGCATTTCTAAAGAACACGCTTCCAACATTCAGTGCAATCCGTTCGCCTAGAAGCATGTAAAAGACAAGATGCATAAAAAGGCGGAATTAGGCGGTATTCTATTCTTGACTCATTGTCAAATCGCATATTGACCGGGGAATACTGAACGCAAGTCAGTAGCATCAAAAGAGCGTTAAATACACTTGGTTAGACAGCAACTCAAAAGCAGTATCTTCTTTGGCATTATGATTTGGTGAGGAGCGATCACTTTTACTTATATTTCTGTCAACCAACAATCTGTGATATGTGTTATTCAAGAGTGCTGTAAGAAAGACTTTCCAGTTCTGTTTCGACTTTATCTTCAGAGGCGGCTCGCTTAAAACTTGGACTACCGAAAGCAACATCCATTAATATATTGCATATAATTCCTCTTATTCAGTTTGTTTAGGTCTAGTAAAATATGACCTCTAATAATGCTATCGTTCACTCGACCAGTATTTAAAAACTCATCAGCCTGCTTATCCGCAAGTTTCTATTAAACATGAGAAAAAGCTTTATCCTCAATGGCAGCTTGTCGCAACACGTGAAATGACAGTTTCTGCGTGGTGTTCTTGGTTCACGAAGTGCAGTGACTTCTGATAAACTGTCTTGTCAATTGTTGGTTTGTAGGGATTTGATTGGTTACAGGATTTCATCATGAGCTGACATCATTTAGAGAACCATTGGAAAAATTGGGAGTACTGGACAGCTGTTTCGTCCTAGTTTGGGACTCTTCATCAGTACGCACCCACCGGGATTCGAACGGTGGGTGCGTACTGATGAAGAGTCCCAAACTAGGACGAAACAGCTGTCCAGTACTCCCAATTTTTCCAATGGTTCTCTAAGTGATGTCAGCTCATGATGAAATCCTGAAACTGTCTTGTATTTCACGGAGATGAAAAAATAGAAATTTCATAGTAGATTGGTTTGTGCTTCAGTTTAGATAGAACTGTGGTGTCACACGATCTATTGTCCTGCCATTTTCTCTTTTATGTGAAGATCCTGAAAGAAGAGAAAATATCATTCGAAAAAACTTCGCTGGAAACTCCGTACTCTCTACAAAAACATTGTTCAGAATAAGGCTATCATTAGAGCAGGTTACCCAGAACTATGTAACATACCGAATCGATAAGGTTTCTCTTACTATATAGAAGTACCCATCTGTTAAGTTAGTATACTGCCGTGTAAAATTTGACTTCAAGTAAATCAGTGCTTTTAAATGAGCTATCCTCGCCTCTCACTAGCACAACATTTAAGTAGTGAAAGGTTGAATTTTGATGTAGCACAAAGAAAATCGCCCTACCATATATAAAAGACATCTCAGAAATCACTGCAGGACAATTCAGATCTTTAGGAATTGATTTCGCACGCAAACCGACAGAATCACTTCACCCGGCTGGCTCTATATCACCCAAAACACTCAATGACGGTGGCACAGTGGTTAGGACTCTCGCCGACCATGCACATGGTCCGGGGTTCGACGCCCTGCCGACGCACACCCGATATATATTGTTGGCCTGCATAATTTGGGCTACCAATATCCATGTTTACGTCAATCTTTACGTTCTCAAGATTTGTCGTGAGAAAATGTGAACAAAGACTGATTCAAAACCGACCACAGCAGACTTTGCGTAGGCGGATGCAGTTAACATACAGATTATCTGACATTCAAGAAATAGTCACAAAGAGATGAAAGATTAACTTTAAGTGAGAGAAAACCAATCAGAAGACTGTGTTTGTTTGCTTAACTAACCTATAATAATGTACATGAAAATATATAAATATGTGTTAATTTCCTTAAGAAACGATCTGTTGCCTGGCCCTTGTCTTCTGTTGTTACATTGGTACACATTGTTTCCTTGACCTGAAGTTTCGGGAAGGAAAGCACAAAGAATATCGCCCTACCATATATAAATGACATCTCAAAAATCACTGCAGGATTATTCAGATCTTCTGGAATTGACGTCGCACACAAACCGACAGAATCACTTCACTCGGCTGGCTCTATATCAACTGAATTACTCAACGACGAAAGAAGCTGAAACCAACATCATCGACAAAATAAGTTGTGACGACTTCGAAAGTCACTACATGACATCCACTCCCTCACTCATATCGCCTATCTGCATACAGACAACCATGAAAATCAATTCGACTGGGACAACCAGCGTTCAAATATTAGACAGAGGAAACATCGAGAATACTAGAGAATCTTTAAAAGGCTTCCTGGTATTCCAGTGAATCGTCGATCGATGGACACATTGACACAGACAAACTTTACCGTTCGACAAGAAGGAAATCGCACATACACAAAGGGTCACACTTCGGGTGAAGGAAACAATGAGCCTAATACGAATACAAATAGCAGTGTAGAGGGTATGAAATCACACAGAAGTAACCAAAGAATCAAGTTCTAGTTTACCTAGCACAAGAGATGACTAATAAACTCGTGGAGACGTTTAGAAGCTGGTTTGAAATTGAAGTATGTGCTGAATGAAGATGTTTGCTGGTAGGGCAATGAAAGCTTCGCACATAGACCATCCAGCCAGATGAGAGAACACAACCACATCAAAATCACCCACATAACCTCTTTGCGATTGCTAGCGTAAAGTAGGGTGGCAACAGTGTTCAATTTTCTGAGGAAGTCAACAATCCCATTTCAAACCTTTTGAAAACTACACACACACACACACAATTTGCCATGAAACTTCACCACAGTTCACTGTAAAGTCCTAAAGTACTCAGATAACACTATATGTAATGTGATCAAGAAACTAGTCGTCCTTATTGCTTAGGTCACTAACCAGAATTCGACTGATTTGGTCTGATTCATCTCCGTGAGCTGAGGCGAACTCTGTGGGATCTGGAGAGGGATCAAACGCAGCTAATGAGATGGGCTACAAATCACTGACAATCTTGATAGTCCGGTGCTCAGATCACCAGCATAAGCAACTCCATCGATTACAACACGTAAGCAGGAATATACATTCCCTCAAAATAGATGTCACTGATAAGTCTGTCACGGAGAAATGAAGAAAGTTTCTTTCAATAAAAACAAATTTAAAACACACACACTAATACAAAAACAAAACAACAAGATTAACTGAGACTAAAATTCCCGTTTTGTTTTAATGAGTTAGACAAAATAATCTATTTCTGTAACAAAATATTTATGTTTACATATATATATATATATACATTGATTTTGTTGACAAAAAACTACTTGAGTTTATGTAAATAGTTAACTTATCAGTCCTCAATCATGCTGCTTTCTGTGTGTGCCTGATTACTCAACTGGAGATTTTAGAAACAAAAATGTAAGGGAGTATTTATATTCCTTTTTCAAAATAAAACTGATTACTACTCAACCACCCCCCTCAAAGAAAGGGAAAAAAACCTTCTATGCTAATCACATACCACACGAAATTGGCAAGTAGTAATAACACCAGCTACTAGTGTCCAATCAAAAATACCCACTACAGTCCTACAGGAGGAGGTCAATCGCGAGCCAGCCCGAATAGCTAGCTCAGTGGTAACGCCTATGACTGCAGCCAGGACTGGGTGACGCAGGTTCCATTCTCACAGGGGTGGGACATGAGTTCCTTCAAGGCGGTTGCAGATACGCCTTGCTGACTGGTGGTGAATGTCAACTAGCACAAAACCTAGGTCCCGGCAAGGCTCCCTGTCGATTGCCTCCAACCATCTAATATCATCAAATACTAATAACATTATTGCTTGTGTGTGACAGATTGTCTGACAGGTGTTATAAGAATAATGGTAGAGTTTGTCCTCCTGAAGGTTTTAACAAATTAAAGACTGGACATATGAGAGTGATTTCTGGATACTGACCAATCAGTGTTTCTGTACAGTCCTGTAAGAGGAGAGTTTCTGACTTAAAACAGCTCAGTGGAAATCTTCGTGACTGTGAGTTTGAAACACAGAGGAGACATGAGTAATTTGCATCGAAAGTGGAAGATAAAACTTTCGTGAGGTGTGACTACTAACATGAAACTGTAATCCAAGCTTTCCCATCAGAAGCATTCAACCAAGTGACATTGAATATAATTGTTAGTTTAGTAAGGACAGTTGTCATCGGAAGTGATGAGAAACAGCAATGTGTTCGACCAGGATGCCACTTGTAAATATTCTTGTTCATTTTCATCATAGATGTAATAAGGGACAATTATATCCATTTAGAATACGCGAATAATGTTGTCCTCTCAGGTAAAGTCGCTGAAAACTTGTGGATTCCTCTGAACACTTTGAGCATGAATCTTCTAATACCTGGCATGCAAATCACTCTTGTCAAATGTAAGATGATGCTACAGGACTGGTTTACTTCGACTCCTAACTGAAAGATAGAAAGTGGACTGGTTAAGGCGTATTGATCACTTCACACACTTGGGATGTAGCTGCACTAGATTCAATGGACTGATTGTCGACGAAAACAAGAGGCTCATGTGGCATGTGCCAACTGAATTCATCTCTCGCGTAGATGTGATATCCAGTTATCAGACAAAAAACGTTTTTACTGTGCAGCAGCTCACTGTGTCCCATATTATGATTAAGAAACATGGTTATTGAAACTGGGCAGCCGTCTCTAACCGCAGATATTCGCGTTCTATTTCCCGTGTTAAGTGGTATAATGTGACGGATAATATTGAGCTTGTGCACAAACTGGTAGATGGTTGTAATAGACAAGTCGTCTGGGAAATCCCTCCCAGACGATGTATTTGTAATACTAATTTAAAACAATTAGTTCCCTTTATGAATTTAGATAAAGCAATAAGATGTAATTTGTCGGAATCGTGTACTTCTGTATTTGCGCAACACATTTCGAACAATCTGATCACACAGGTACTTGTCACAGGAATGTATATATATATATATGTGAAATTAATAAAGAGTTAAGAGGTGAGAAAATAGACTCAGGTCAAGTTAAAAGGACATAGTGAAGATCAAAATATCAATGAAGATCAGTCACCAAACCAAATGACAGAGGTACATCTACTCTGGCTAGTATCAAGACCAAATTGACCAAGGAAGGTGGTTAGTGTGATGACGAATTGTTTTTGAACGCATAAGGGTGGTTTAAACTTCCTAATTGCGAGCTAGGGCTTCCAAAAAATTTAGGATGCGCCCCAAACACGTTTTATAGATAGGTTTAAAAGACGTGTGTTAACATCAATTTTATGTGCTGTCTCTATAATGTGGTTCACAGTAGAGCAGCTGGGTCTCCTGTTATCACCACTGTATTTATCAATTTGAATGTATGTGTGGACACTCATGCATAGGTAGGAGTCATCGATATCTGGAATTAAGGGCTTCAGAGCATATTCCTAAGTGGCTCCAGAAACAAATTGAATCTTCAGAACCCATCAGTGGTGAGAACAGGAGACCTAGCTTCTCTATTGCGAAATAAATTACAGACGAGACAGGACAAAAAATTGACGTTAACACATCTTTTATACCTATGTATAAAACGTGTTTGGGGAAGGGTATCCTAAAGTTTGTGGAAGCCCTAGCTCGCAATTAGAAAGTTTAAGCCAACTTTATACGTTCAAAAACAATTCGCCATCATAATAAACCTTCCTTGGTAAACTTTATTTTGATATCATAACAGACGTACTATTAACTTTTTTATTTGGTTTAGTGATCTTCATTGTTATTTTGACCTTCAATATGGCGGCCTTTTAGCTTGACCTAAGTAGTCTATTTCCTCACCTCTTAACTCTTTATTAATTTCATATATATTCCTATGACAAGTCCGTGTGTGATCAGATTGTTCGAATTGTGTTGCACAGATGTAATAGTTATACTTACTTAGACGTTTTAGCTAAATTTGTAATTAACATACGCATTTTACCTAGACCGCATGTCACTAATTTGACATTTGCATATCACATATTGAATTCTTATTCTTAGTTATTCCTCACTTGTAATACTTTTCATTGTGCTTGTGTGTACATTGACAATATGTTGCTTACCGACATGAGTTTGTCTAAGTGAATGATTATTCTGTCACACAACTGTCTGTGGGAGGCCTTGGAGTGTGATTTTTGTGCACAAAGCCTTTGAAACCACCTCGCTGGGAATATTACCCCATATTCCAAGGTACTTTTTCAACTGTAAGATGAACTTCACTTTAGCTAATTTTATCAAACAGTACTTGTTTTTGGGTTTACGAACCTACACTGCTTGTATAGCTAGCTGTCTGTCTCACGATTAATCTGAGTTTTCATGTTAATTATTGTTTAACAGAAACGCTGAAATATTGAAAATTAATCGTCTCTTCCCTGCTTCTGGAATATTTCGTGCCAGCGCGTGTTTTAATGACGACTTCTGGGCGATACAGTAGAACGTCGAGATCGGTCTCTCGCATTTCGACTATAACCGAATAAATTTCATCGTTACGATTATGAAGATGTGTAAGTCGACGCGGTTGTGAAGCTGCATCTACTTAGATGGTTGGGATACAATTTTATACATGCCAGTTCACTGCTTTCCTTTTTGTACAATATTTGCTAATTTCGATGTGCATTTCAGAAGAGAGTTTTTGCTGGACAAATCTAAACCTGGCAGTGAGATCTTCGACAGTTGATTTACACCAGCTATATAGGTCATTCTTTAGACCACTTTGTTGTAGTCCTCTGGAGGCTAGGAAACAATGGTTGGAGACAATTAGTAACGTCTCTCAATGTTGTTCTCATTGATACTACAGATGCATCTACTCATTGTGATCTGCCAGACTTCTCATGATCATCCTTGTTGATATTCTTTCTCCGGCTAACTTTTACTCCATGTAGCTCGTTTGAATTTCTTTCTTCGATTTTTTCCCCAACTTTGTGTGCTACATGGAGTGAGCGGCATGAAATGCCATGCTTATGAACAGAGTTCAAAGTCGGAACTCATATATTTCTCTTGGCTTTAGAGTAGAAGGTGGGGCTCTAACAACACATCTCCACTTTGTTCTATTTTCTGGCCTCCTCTTTGGTTAGGCCCTTGATTGCTCATAATCGCTCATCCCCTCCCTGCACTATCCCCCTCATGTTACTGCATGATCCACGCCCGACTAGCCGTTTCCCATTTGCATTCCACTCAAGCAATGACGTGCACTGGGCGGTCTCCGCATTGGCGTGTGTCCTATCCATTTCCATTTCCTTTGGAATGTTTGGTGAACGGCAGGTTCTTGATCAGTTTGTTCTCATAGAATGTTGTTGCTAATTCTCTCTGATCAGCCGACCATTTGATCTTCAGTGTGTAGCCAGAGAAGGCAGATGTTGACGAAAGTCTGCAGCAGGCTATTGTAAATGCTTCTCCTGAAATTCGACTAGCTTTCTGCACAAAGTCAATCGTTCGAATGAATTTCGCAAAGCATAAGCTACCACTGCTGCCTGGTTGTTATCAATTCTATCAATTCACTTGCTCCTGGGAAACTTGGTAGGTCAACCATATACCCACAGTTCATTATCCAAACCTTTTATGGAACACTTACCCTTATGGCTTTATAAAGAAGGAGAATTATCCCCACTCCCCACCCGACCACAAAGCTATCTCCTGGAATATGTCATCGAATTTTGCCACTGACCTAATCCACAAAAGAACTTCAAGGCTGTCATCAATAGAATATGCGGAAATCTTGCTAAAAAGAGCACACGCCAGTCTTCTTCAAAACTCAGAATCAATGGCGTTTTACATATTAAATCCCGAACTCTGCATACACAATAAATTTCCACTATGGAAATAGAGAATGAAATTGGGGAACTACCTATTTTAGACTGCAAAATACAAAAAATAACAGATGGTAGCATAAAAACGACGCTATATAGAAAAACCACACACTTTGGAAGATTCTTTGATTATCACTTAGCTCATCCACTCACGGTAAAAAGAGGTTTAATACAAGGTTTTACAGATAGAATACGTAGACTTACAACAACGCCAGTGGACCAGTGTAAAGAAATAAATGGTCTATTCAAAATGCTACTCGAAAACAACTACCCAAAAGAATTTATAAAAGATAATATAAAAAAGAGAAAAAGAGGACAAAACCAGAGAATAGCAAGACGGAAGAATGCAAAAAACAGTCACAATACCATATAAAAATGGTACATCAGAGGCAATTCAAAGAGACCTCAAAAATAACGGCATCCGCACATCGTTTAAACCGACGAATCTGATCAAAAATAAAATAAATCAACTGAAAGATCCCATAAAAATGATGGATGAAAACAATTTGATTTACAAAATATCTTGTGCTGACTGTCCGACTAAATATGTGAGGCAAGCGTCCGGATCACTCAAAATAAGAGTAAATGAACATAAACGCCTAACTGAAGGTCAACCAACAGGAACACAAGCTTACAAGAATCTTGAAAAATATTCATCGATAGCTGCACATGTAGCATGGGACACAAACCACAATATCGATTGGAACAGTGTGTGTATTCTAAAAACTAGTAGGAACAAACTGAAAGAAAGAGTTATAACAGAATCGATATTCATTAAGGTCACACCAGATACATGTAACAATGGTGACTCAGTACAACTATCAACAACTTGGAATATAATTCTGAATACAAAATACATGAATGAGCAAAAATAATGAACTATATATATATATATATGAGTACAAATCATAAATGTGTGAACAAAACAATTCCAACTGTGGTGTGAACACGGGCAGTATAAATTTTGCTCGAAATATTACCAATAACAAAACTTATCACTGTGTGTAAACTATTGACATATAATTATATTTTATTTGATCCAATCCACAATGCTCAAACTTTTTACTGACATTAATAGAATAAATTTGTTCAGTCATTAAATCTACAGTGTGGCCTGATCAGTCTTAACACTGGATACGTAACTTCTGATTTTTTGTCTGATTGATTTTTAATCCCATTGATTTCTTGCTTCACCCCACCCGTTATGGAAATAGCTACTCAGAACTACAGTCACTAATAAGCGTAATACTGAAATACTTTTAACCCCATTTTACTGCATAACACTGCAATGTTTACAATCAAAATAACTATTTTTAAAAACACTAATTAAGCAGTCACAATGTTAATTACATTCCAAACAGACTCATGAATAATTTCTACTGAAAATTTTAAAAAAAAAGATAATTAGTCTATTCTTATTTTTAATTCTTTAACTTAATGTAGTAGTAATGTCCAGATTGTACTACTTAATAAGTTTGTAAGTAGATTTGTTTAAATTTTTGTTCGCGAATTGACTTCATTTAGAGAAACACTGGAAACCGAGGAGGTTGAAACGTTTTAAAAGTATGTCACTATGACCCTAGAGCTTAAGACAGAACTCAGGACCCTCAGATTATCAACTTAATTCTTATAAATTAGAATAATTATTGTTCCCTTCGGTTCCAAATGGAAAATAAAGGGCTTCTGATGTCTTTATTGGCTGATGATAGGATTGCTAATGGCCTCACATCACTTCCGTCTCACACGATCTCAGCCATGCCACCCTCGGACACATGACCAACTCGTCACTCCCCATTTGGGTTCCATTCCAGTGATAGCCTGTATTGAGCGTGATGCAGTTCGACGGTCTCCTCACTGGCGTATGCCGAATGCATCCCCATTTTTTCTCCTACATATTTGCTGAACAATCGAATCTTGGTTGGTTTGTTGCCAGAGTGTCTTGTTGATAATTCTTTCTCGCTGGCCACTTGATCTTCAACATGGAGTCGGTTAAGGCAGCTGTTGGTAGACGTTCATGCTTTTCGTGACACGCTGGTCGCGATTTTGACCCTTTTAGAAGGACTAACTGACTGCCCTCACATCGGTGTTGAAAACCTTAATCTTGTTACTTATGTTGAATGTACTGAAGACTTCCAAACCAATTTCGGATTGATGAAGGTGTATATCACCTTTCTGATTCTGCCTGGCCTGCTTCGACATCTTCATCCGTCACGACTGCCAGTCATTGAAGCAATACTTCCGAGATAAGTGAAGGAAGTAACCTCTTCCAAATTCCTCCAGTTGATAGCGATTGGTGCTGATTGTTGTTGTTGCTGTTGGTTGGTTGTTTGATTATTTTCATCACCTCCGTCTTCTCTATGTTCACCTGGAAGACTGTCTTTATCACCTGTTTCTTCAGCCAGTATGTTGGTGTTTGTCTGCAAGTCTTCGAGTTCATGTGACACTAAACACAAATCATCCCTGAAATCCAGATCTTTCAGAGCCTTCTTGTCGGTTCAGCGTATGCCTGTCTTCTCGCTCCCTACAATCTGGCGCATGATCCAGTCGACCACAATTAGGAATATCCTCGTGAGTGATGATAGGCAGTCTTATCCTACGCTGATATTCGCCTCAAACGCCTCTCTTAGTTTTCCGTTGTGGATCACCTGACACGTGGCACTGTCACATTACCATCTGTTGAATGAGATTGATAAAAATTTGTAGGAGTTTCTAAATTACTTCTCGGTCAAAGTAAAGATTTGACTGCCATTCTATGCTTTGTTTAATGAAAATGCGTAGAGAATTCCTACGAGTCAACATTCAAAAATTATCCTGATGCACTCTAGAGACTGATTCCAGGAAGATGTTTGGAGATCTCTTGTGAAAATGACTGACTTATGAGATAAAAGTCGTCGCAGAATGATAGAAGTTAGAATTCATTTGATTCTACCCCCCAGGGGAGTGTGAGCTTGCCTAGCAAGCTGAATGTCCTATGTTTGAGCCCCAGTAGTGTCGTGGATGTATCTCTCTGAAGAATCCTAGACTAGGACGAAATAGCTGCCCACTACCCCCCAACTGGTTCTCAATAGTTCTCTTACTGATATCTACCCGTCGTCAAACTTCAAATCAATCAAATCATTACAAACTAACTTTTGAAATGAGTTTAAGTTCTAGTATATCTCTCGCATTATTTAATATCTTTTGTTTGGATTTGAACGGTCGACATGTTTAGAAGAGAATGAAATCAAAATGTCTCAACTAGAGTTCATTTTCAATCACTACTGATGTAGGATAATTTCTCGATTATCCTGAATTAGGTCTTCCATTTAATTTTTCCCATAATTTGAAGCTTCCATGGTTACTGATGTCAGTTTCCCTAATAAGGTCGTTAGCGCTGCACCCAACCTTCCTTCTTCTTCTTCTTCTGGTCACTGAACCACCTAGTAGTCTAGACAGCTAATGAAGTCGTCAGACCGTAGGAAGCCAAAAGACTAAAATATATTGGACGCGGCGGATGACTTGTGTCCAACGTCATACAAGCTTGAAGATCTAAAGGCGAGAACCAACAAGTTCAGCGAAGAGTCTCTTTTTGCCAGAGAATTCATTTTCTTAGCTGCAGAATAGCAAGTATATACGGATTATTTTAACAAAAAACAAAAATAGAATTGGTTATGTTTATTTTAACTAAACAGGTAAGAATTAGTAATCTACTGCTGTAGACAAATAACTGTTGCCAATCATTAATAAAAATCACTCTTGAAATGGAAAACGAATCAAAAATTCCCTTTCTTGGTGTGGAACTAACAAGAAGAACTTATGGGACCTAAGAAGATCGATACATAGAAAAGCTACTTGTGATGGTCAGCTAACAAGCTTCTATAACTCGGTATCCATTCAACAAAAGCTGAATTTAATTAAGTCATTTACCACCGGCATCCGATGCATCTGTAGTCCTGATGTTCTTGAAACAGAATTAGATTTTTTGAGAGAAATCTTCATCCAAAATGGATACCCACCAAGACTCATTGACAAAAATATTAAACCAAAAATTTGGAGAAATGAAACTTCATTTGCGCCAGAAAAGAAACTCTACATGAACTTGGATTTCAAGGGAGATTTAACAAGCGATATTCTCAAGAGAAGGATCGCATCATCTCTCAGAATAACATTCTTCACAGTAACGTCAAGAATAGTTTTCTCAGCCACCCCCTGATCTGCAGAAACCTTAAGGACAAGATCCCACATCTGACCACTTCTGTGTGCATATATCAGTTTGCCTGCTGCTGCGAAGCCAGGTGCATCTGTCGTTCAACGCGCGTATTTTCCAAGAGAACTTAAGAACATTATCCAGCATGGTAGCGAAAAGGCAAAAGTGGTGCCATAAGAAGTGTGATATCTGAACACCTGATTAACACTGATCATTCCATCTCAACAAATGCCCCCTCCTTCAAAGTAATCTACAGAGTCAAAAATAACCTACCAAAGGTAATACTGTTTCGTCCTCTTTGTTTCGCCGAAGTTCTGGCCATTCACATAGAAAAACTGGAGCTGTACATACAAAAGAGAATTACTCAACCAATCCTACTATTTTGTAACAACTTTATCGATTTTCTGGTGACATCATTTTGTTTGTTTGCCTGTTTCTTTCATTACTTATAATTATCGTATTCATTTAAAACTCTACCGTAATTTCATATTCTCTACGTTGTTTCTATGTGCATCCTGAGTAAAACTCAATATAGGTCGTTCGATGCGTGTTTTATCTAAAGGAGTTCAAGAACACTATCCCGCCTGGCTACGGAAAGGTAACAACGGAGCAATAAGGAGCGCCATTATTGAGCATATACTCAACACTGGTCATTCGATTTGCAAGGAGAAGTCGTTCAAAGTCATCTATAAAGTCAAAAGAAGCCTTCCAAAATCGACAAGCTTCGGTATACTTTGTATTGCTGAAGCCTTAGCGATTTAGATGGAATAGCCTGAGTTATGCACACAGAAGAAACTTCTCCACATCTTACCAATCTTCACCACACTCAGTTACAACTTTGATTATTAATCACACATTATTTTGATGATATAATCAACAACCCACACTAACTGTTATTTTGATTTTGACAAACCTAATGTACATTTTGTTATCAAATTTTTTGCAATTTTTCGTATAACAATTTTTAGTAACTAACCCATCCAATCTTTTCACCTATTATCTAGTTTATTTTCATAATTGTCTCCAAACTCCTTCACTAGCATCTAATCTTTCTAAACATGTCTATATTACGTAACCCTACTCACATCTTATCAATCTTCACCCCACTTAGTTACAACTATGATTATTAATCACACATTTTAACTTCTTCATTATTTTGATGATATAATCAACAACCCACACTAACTGTTATTTTGATTTTGACAAATCTAATGTACACACACACACAAAATAATTGTATATATATTTGCGACTGTACAGCTAAGTGAATGAATTCGCCGAAAAGAGACTCTTCGCTGAACTAATTTGTTCTTATTTCAATGTCTTAATGGGTATATTTCGCGAATTAAAACTCAATCATCAAACCATTCATATTATTACGTAACTGCTTTTTAACAACTGTTTGTGACAACGCATCACCATTGTTACTACACTAGTTTCATTAACACCCAATTTTCTTGACCGTTTTTGTATTACACAACTCTACCCAAAACTTACTCATTTTCACCTATTTATTTTAACCATAACCAATTGTATTTTCGTTCGACAAACAATGTACACATACATACAAAATAACTCATGCATGTTTGTGATTGTACACCTAACAAAATGAATTAGCTGCCGAAAGAAGACTCTTCGCTGAACTACGTGTTTTGTTTTGATTCATGCTTAGATGGGATTATTGATGAATCAACAAGTTGACAGACGAAACAGGCATTGAGTACAGGATTTCAGTTGAACATATCGAAGATAGAGGTTATGAAGATGTCTAACCAACTACAACAACAACGACAAGCACCGGTCACTATCGGTGAGTGAAAAACCAAGGAATTCACCTTTTTCACTTATCTGAGTAACATCGTTTCAAACTTAGGTGTCTCAGATCGGGATTGTAAAGGCATTATTGTTATTGAAGTTTCCTCTAATTCCTAGAGGAACATAGGGCTTTAGCCGTGGGTCTCCATTGCGTTCGGTCCTCTGCTAGAATTTTCACTTGGCTCCAGGTATGCCCACACGTTTTCATCTCCTCTTCACATGACCTCCTCCAAGACACCCTTGCACTGACGACCAACTCGCCGCTTCCCTTTCGGGTTCCACTCGAGCAATGGCTTCTCTAGTGATGTCACTCACTTGATGGTTTCCTCAGAGTATGGCCAGCCAATCCATCTCCATTTCTTCCTGCCTATTTGTTTCACAATCGGCTGGTTCCTGCTGTGTTGGTTCACTCATAGCCAGAGATCCCTCTCTGTTGCTGATGTTTTCTGGCCGGCCATCTGATCTTGAGTATTGAGCGAAGACAACTGTTAATGAAGGTCTGTAGTTTGTTTGAGACGCTCTTTATGACGCGCAGTGGAGGTCTCTGATCCGTATAGTAGCATTGACTTCACATTGGAGATCAAAATCCGCACCTTATATTCATTTTCATGCAGAGTGCTGTTGACCTCCACACAGACTTGATAGTAATGAAAGCTTGCTTTGCTTTCACGATCCTTGCTTCAATATTCTCGTCAGTTCCGTCCGCCTGTAACTGAAATAAAGCTTCCCACGTAGGTGGGTATTTAGGTAGGTAAAGGAGGCTACTTCTTTCAAATTTCTCGCATTTATGCTGATCGTTGTCTGTTGTTGTTGCTGTTACTGCTGACCAGGAATCTTCATCACCTTTGTTTTCTCTAAGTTCACCTGAAGTTCTATCTTCTCTGGATGCCTCTTCCGCCAACTTGTTGCTTTTCATTTGCATATCTTCCAGAATGTGGAAAATCAAACAACTATCATCGGAGAAGTCCAGATCTTCCAAGCTTTTGTGTGGGTCCATTTTATGCCTGTTTCCTCATTGCCCGCTGTCTGCCGCATTATCCAATTTACTGCAATCAGGAAAATCGTTAAAGATAGAAGACAGCCAGTTTGTCTTACTCCCGTCTTTACCTCGGAGGATTCCTCAAGTTTCCCGTTGTGGATTACTTGGCATGCAGCATTGTCGTACAGCTGTTGGATGAGATGTATAATTGTCGGTGGCACCCCGTAATTGCGAAGGTAAAGGTAGTATCGGAAAAGTGAGAAAAACCTTTATTTTTCTGAAATTATTACAGTAATCTACTGCACTCAAAATAAGGGCCAAGATCCTGGTCATCCTAATCAACCTGTCCTTCACTAAGTGTCAGAGCCTCAAGTCACACATCAAGAATGGCATTTCCATCAGTGTACTGTGGACTTCCATAATCTGCTGACGCAGCCTTATACTGATGACCAGATGGCCGACTAGAAATTATTAGAAGTTAGGAATCCTGGCAAACAACGAAACAACCAAGAATGTTTCGTCCGAAATATTTGCTGCTGAGACTAAAAAGTGACGTTGAGCTCTAGATCCTCGAGTGGAGCTTAAATGGGAAGCGATGAAGGGAGCGGGAATCAGAGGGTAACATGGAGAAAATCTGTAAGCAGAAGATGAAAGCGTATGCACTTCATCAGGTAGGACTGGAAGCAATTATAAAAGACTATGTGCTTCCATGACGATAATCATTTTGACACGAATCTTATGTGATGAAAACAGCACTGGGTATGAAATTACTAACTTGATGAGAAACAGTTCATAAAAAAGGCTCGGTTTGTTAGACACTTAACTAAGCCAGCCTTTACAAACAACGGACGAGCTGAATTAAAATCTAGACATCCAATATTAGAATGCGTTGGTTTTTGTAAACGTTAGCGTGCATTTACTCTGTTCTGTTCGTTTTATTTCACAAGGATAATTAGCTGTTATGTTAGGTTGTAAAATTTAAAAAAAAAACAGAACAAGGTAAACTGCACGCTACCGTTTATAAAACCAAACCAACGCATTCTGCTAATAGATATTTAGATTTTAATTCAGCTCATCCGTTGTTTGTAAAAACTGGCTTAGTTAAGTGTCTAACAAATTGAGCAACAGCACTAAGTAGCACAAAAAATGATGAAATGAAACAGATAGAAGAGGCGTTCGTGTTGGATAACTAACTATCCTATAAAATTCATTAGGAATATCAAAAAAGATCAAAAGCAAAATAAAAATAATCGGGAAACTAATAATGATAGTATAAATAAGAAAGAATATAGGGCACTTACAGTTACACCATATAAGCAGAAGACATCTGAAGCCCTTCGTAGGATTCTCCACAAAGCAGGAATCAGGGTGATGGCATTCAAACCTAGAAAACTCATTCAGCTAGGATAAGCTGTGTGTAGGGGAAATAACCCTGTCGGTTGACTCAGACAAAATAATATAATTTACAAAATACCTTGCAATGACTATGAGTTAAGTCAACTGCATAGGTCAAACCAGTAAATCTGGGGTAGTCAGATCATCAGAAGATAAGAATTCACCTCCGCTTAGAATGATTGATCCCACGGAGATAAACCATTTAGGAAAAAAACTCAGCAATGGCACTACATGCATTTACACACAGCTACATAATAGAGTGGGTGGGACAGAGTCAAAATTCTAAAAAGTAATCTAGGTAGCTGGAGAGGGAGAGACAGTGGTTGATTACTGAATCCTGGTTCATCGGGTGAATCTGCACTTAACACATACAACAGAAATGACTCACCAGTCATACTGGAAATATGGAAGATATTATTACCACCAGTCAAATCGGACAATAATAAATAATCTTAAAATTCAATCTCGATTCACGTACATTATAACATTGTAACAAGCTACTTATTTTGACTATAGAAACACTCGTCCTATTTCCCATCTGATTGAATTTTATTGATAACACTCATATTACTATTATTTCTGAATGTACATTATCCTATATTGATTTTTATTCTAATGTCTAATCAATTCCACTCGTGTATATTAATGAAGTAAAAAGTTGTGTGAGTACCTTGATCTGATTATGAGCAGTAGTTAATTATGCTGGAAACGTTGTCATCAGTAAATATCACTGTATAACAAACATTGTGAGAGTTTAACAAAATAAATCTTATCTATAATTGAGTTATACTCTACCACAGTGTCCAAGTTTTATACTTATATCAATAGTAATTCATAGATTTCCCACCCAACATTGTCTCTCCAGCGTGGCAAAATCAAATATGTTAGCGTTGGGTTCCCATACTTGGTAGTGCCAGTATATAATCTTTTAGAACAATACATTTAAGCGAACAATATTGTCTTCAATTAGATCTCATCAGGCTTAACTCTAATATATATAAGTTTACAAATAAAAATTCAAATATACAAGCAATCATGGTGTTTTGTTTATAGGATAATAAGATGGTGAATATAAATTGTGCAATTAGTCATAATAGTAGTAATGATAATAATAATAATTGATTTATCAATAATAAGGATGAAAAAGTGAAGCAACCTGTGATAACAGGAACTGACAAATTTTCAGGTGGAAATATGGAATGGACAAGTAAGGTCAGAGCATAGCAATATACCAAGGTATTTTTGTGGTGAGAGCTGTCTGCTAGCCAAAATTGGTAGATAGCAATTTACGTCAGTGTTTACCTCCCATATCTTGGTCATGAGGAAAAAAACAAGAACAAAGGCTAACTCAATAACCAATCACAGCAAACTTGGCGTCGGCGGATACGATTCACAGATGTATGGATAACCTTGTAAGCAACGGCCACAAAGAGATGACAGAATAACCTTCAGCAGGAAAACAACCAATCAGAAGACGCTTCTTCTCTGCTAACAATAACGAATAATAATGTACATAAAAATATACATAAATATCTCTTGATTTCCTCAATAAATGATCTGTTGCCTGGCCCTTGTCTTCTGTTGTTACATTTTGTGTCAGACTTAGTTTCTGTCACAGTCCTCTCTATGCTACAGGCATTATGTTTACACCCCAGTCGTTGTAGATCACGTTCATGTCTAAAGTAGAAGTCAGTAGTCCTTGCATTTTGAGGGATTTAGCATTAGACCATTTAGCTTAGACCACTGGTTGATATCTGATAGAAAGCAATTAAGTTTGCAACAATCTGACTGGAACTTGACAGGAAACCAGACGGTCAGATCGTCAGCATATTTGACCCAGCTGATTTCATTCGAAAGAGGTAAGTCAAGCAGGAAGATAGAAAACAGAAAAACAGAGAGAAAACAACACTCTAAGGAACACCAACTTCAGTAAGCAAGGCAAAAGAAGAAATAAGAATGCAGCCAGTTAACAATCCAGAGCTCAGTTGGTATAAGGGAAAGCTTATTTAACAAAAGGCAACTAGGTACTGAGTCAAAAGCAGACGTGAAGTCGAGGAAGGCACAACGCACATATTCGGCCCTTTTGTCTAAGGAAGAGACAATGTTATGATGTAATACAGCAGCACTATCTAAAGTACTTTTGCCCTGCCCATAAATAAACTGTCTGAGATCATTAAAATTTTTTCAAGAAGGTACAAAATTGAGTAAGAGTAATTGCTGTTCTTCCTGGCATGCCTACTATCCCTAATAATTTATAATTTATTCTAACATGTATCCCTGCCATTACTGTGACTTAACATTAATCATCGTGTTTTCACTCTCCGTTGTCTGCAACAGAATGCATATCCTAAATCCGTAGCTGTCGAGTCACCTGACAACTCCAGTAGGTCGAAAAAAGCAGCTCAATCTTCAGAAAGAGGACAAGAGTAAGTTCGACAAGGTGCTTCTACTAAACTCCAATCCTAAACAGCATGATTTTGAAAATACGTCTAATCATAAAATTCTAGATACTAACAGTGTGAACAGACATGAAAGTGTGATGTTAGCTGATGCATAGGAAATCCTGATTAATAAATAAAAAATGAACATGTATCACTAATTATTAATACTTGGTCAAAATTCTCGACTGTCCATATCGTCTTATGGAGACGTTAAGAAATGTTTTACAACTGTTTACCCACACACACATACACACTCTGTCTAAGGTGTTTAACAAAGGTAGACCAATATTTGTAAGTCCGGGGTCAAATTTTGATCACAGCTCATGAAATTTTGTTTATTATACTTGTTGAATGAATCATGATTGGACAAAGTTTTTAAAAACAAGTGATGTTCCTTTTATATATAAACCTCTGTTATGTTAATTTCCATTAATTTCCCTGAAGAAGTTCGGACCAGATTGCCGAACGAAACGTTGGAATTACTCATTTCAGTCTCGCTGAGATTTTACAAACATAATTTTTTTACAAATATCATACATTTCTGTCATTGTTTCACCCCTACTTCACCTTAATACATGATACAAAGCGAATACTGGATGCAATATTCTACTGCATTCTGAGAAATCCATAGTGTGTCAGAACCACTGTTTAGAATAAAGCTATTATTAGTAGTAGTAGTTGTAGTGTAACAACAGAAGACAAGGGCCAGGCAACAGATCGTTTATTAAGGAAATCAAAGCATATTTATATTTTTTCATGTACATTATTATAGATTAGTTAAGCAAACAAACACAGTCTTCTAACTGGTTGTTTCTCACTAAAAGTTAATCTTTCATCTCTTTGTGACTGTTTCTTGAATGTCAGATCATCTATATGCTAACTGTATCCGCCTACGCAAAGTCTGCTATGGTCGGTTTTGAATCAGTCTTAGTTCATATTTTCTCACGACAAATCTTGAGAACGTAAACATTGACGTAAATTACTGTCTACCAATTTGGCTAGTAGACAGCTCTCACAGCAGTAGTAGTAGTCGTAATAGTAGTAGTGTAGATAAGGATTCGTTACATGATTTGATCATGGGCTGTCATCGGTTAGAGAACCGTTTAAAAACCTGCAAGTAGCATTGGATAGCTGTTTCGTCATCCTAGTTTGGGACTCTTTGACAGTACCCACCCACCGCCAGGGTTCGAACCCAGGGGCTTCAGGTTACAAGGCGAGCTACCTCGTAGACCATTAAGCCACTGGGACCCTATCTAATAACCCATGAATTGCAACTTCTGCCAATTCACGACATAGCGCCACCTCTAGCCAATGTCTTCGACGAGTATTTGTCCTCACACCCGACCTGCTTCAACCTACTGGTCACTACTTCCCACTAGAACCCCAGGTAACTACCCACCCGAATAGGGCAAGTCGCTAGTGAGCACCTCATTCATATTCAAGTATATTGGTTTGTAGGGATTTGATTGATTGGTTGTAGGATTTCATCATGAGCTGACATCGGTTAGAGAACCGTTGGAGAACCTAGGAGTGCTGGACAGCTGTTTCGTCCTAGTTTAGGTCGATTGCTGTCTTTTATTGTGGTTGCTGTTGGTGTTGGCCAGGAATCTTCATCACCTCTGTTCTCTTTATTTTCACCTGAAGTCCTATCTTCTTTGGATGCTCCTTCTGCCAACTTGTTGCATATTTTCCAGTTTGTGCGAAACCAGACATATACCACATCGGTGAAATCCAGATCCTCCAAGTTTTATGTGTGGGTCCATTTTATGCCTGTTTCCTCGCTGCCCGCTGTCTGTCGCATTATCCAATCTACCCGCACAATTAGGAAACTAATCACTGGAGATAGTCAGCAGCCACCTTGTCTTACCCCCGTCTTCACTTCGAAGGATTCCGTGAGTTTCCCTTTTGTGGATTACTTGGCATGCAGCGTTGTCGTACAACTGTTGGATGAGATGTATAATTGTTGGCACTCCGTTGGTACGATCGACGCTGTCAATTTTTGTAAGTGTAATTTTTGAGGACTGTTTATCAAGTTTGACCTCCCCTGTCCACTGAAATCATGTCACACAAACTTAGTTAATTCCCTTAGACTGTAATTAGCTGGTAAGAAGCTGACGAAATAAACAGTGATGGTACCATCGTATTCCTCACAAACCATTAACAATACTTGTAGATGTGAGAAAAAACTCCTTGAATATTATTTTTAGTTTTGATCAACAAAAAAACATCATATACACATAAACACTTATACATATATACCCCCCCCCCAAAATATTTTTAAAAACACCTCTCTAAATGTGTTGGTCAAATATATATAAACAAAACAAGCAACTGAACACTACATTTAACAGAATTCTATGCAATTAAGATGATTTTCTAATATATATATACATATATTATGCAAATTTATTTTGTTTGTTTTTTTCAAATTACTATCACATTTCCTTTAGCAAAAAAAACACAGAATCACTTCAGTCACTTAAAGTAGTCAAAAAAAAATAAACAACCATTGATGCTATCTATCTAAATTATACATTAAATGATTCAATTGTTCAATGGATTCGTTTTGTTTTAATCAACTATTTATCTATTTTATTTATTTATCTAATCATCTACTTAATGTTATTGATTTGTTTAGCAGTTTCTTCTTTTGTTATAGTATATAACTACCTGAATATATATATATATATCATTGAATTAATCAGTGTTCAATATCTAACTGGAATAAATGAAATCAAATTGAATGAAATCAGATAATTAATCAATTAGGATATCAAGTCTGCTGTAGATATTTTTAGAAGTTTGTTTATGAAATGCTTGTTATATGCGATAAATGGAACGATTGAAGGATGTTTTTTTGAATGCCTTCGATCGTAAATACTTCTGAAACTTTCTCAAGCTTTTACCATACTGTAAATACACGAATGTACAGCTTATTCAAGTATTGGTTTGTAGGGATTTGGTTGATTGGTTACAGGATTTCATCATGTGCTGACATTGGTTAGAGAACCATTGGAAAACCTGGGAGTACTGGACAACTGTTTCGTCCTAGTTTGGGACTCTTCACAGAACGCACCCACCTGGATTCGAACCCAGGACCTTCTGCTTACAAGGCGAGCTCGTATACCATTAAGCCACTGGGACCCGATCCAATGGCGCATGAATTCTAACTTCTGCCAATTCACGACATAGCGCAACCGCTAGCCAATGTCTTCGGCAAGTATTTGTCCTCACACCCGACCTGCTTCAACCTACTGGTCACGACTTCCCACTGGAACTCCAGGTAACTACCTACCTGAATAGGGCCAGTCGTCAGTGAGCATCTCATTGATATTCAAGTATTGGTTTGTAGGAATTTGATGATGATTTCGTCGTAAAGAAGATTTTCTTATCTGCTTACTTCTTTTTAATATTTCCTACTATCTCTTCTCATAGGTATGAAGTTTGTCGAAAAACTTACCATTCTGAGCTGACATCGGTTAGAGAACCATTAGAAACCTGGGAGTGCTGGTCCTAAATTCAGACTCCGTTCTAGCAGTACGCACCCAACACAAGAGTTTGAATCCACGATCTTAAGGGTTACAAGGTGAGCTTGTACTCATTACTCAGCCACTGGAACCCAATCCAATGGCTACTCCATGAATTCCGACTTCTACCGATTGACGATACAGGGTGACTGGCATTAGCCACTGGTCATGACTTCCCACTGGATCCCAGGTAACTACCTACTTGGTGACATCGTCTAGTGCCAGTTGCGCTATGTGGTGAATTGGGTCATGGGTTGGAACTCTTGTGTTGGGTGCTTGCCTATGAGGAGTCCCAAACAAGGCTGACGAAACAGCTCTCCATTACTCCCAGATTTTCAGTGGTTCTCTAACCTATGTCAGCTCAAAATGTTAAGGTTTTTTTTACAAACTTCATACCAATGAGAATAGATAGTAGGAAATATTAAAAAGATGGTTGCAGAGAAAACATTTTTCTTTCCGACGAAGTCACAATCAGGTAAGCTGTACATTCGTGTGTGAAGCCCCATTTTCCATTCGGACCGTAAGAAACCCTAGACTGAGTATTGCAGATGCCTTGTGTCATTCGAGCTGACTGAAATCTGAAATTCCTACGAGAAGAGAATAATAACTAAAATTCTGTCTTCCCTAGTGTAATCAAATCTAATTAATAGTAATTGGGAAATAATTTCGTAACAAGGCTTTGAAATCAGTACATTTTCCTTTATTCACTAGGTCCTTTTATAATGGAAATAACCTTCAATACTTCCCAAATAAATTCCAATGGAAAGAGGGAAAATCAATGGTAATATGAGTGGTATGTGATATCACTGAAATATATTGAACTTGTTATAGTACAGCTTAATTTTTTATAAATTTTATACTACTTAATACATTTTAAGTAGATACAAAATATATACAGAAATTTATGACTCGGGCAAAGAAACAATCACCAACCTATCGCCCAACATATCTGTCGAAGTATATGGAGATGGAGTGAACATACGCTGTGAGTGACACCACGTACAAGGTAGACCCTTGAATAGAATGCAAATGGGAAACAACGAGTTGGACGTGTCTCCAAAGGTTATGTGGTGGAGATAGCGTGTGTGGAGCAGACGAGAACTTATGCACAGTCGTGGAGCCACCTAAATTAGACTCATGAAATGACGATAGCCGATGAAGTCCCACGTTCCACTTAGAGCTCAATGGAACAATAATATATATATAATTTTATGGAGTGTGAACCTATTTATTACAGCTGAAAACTTTAACAAAGTATTGAAAATAACATATCACAGGAGTTGTAAATCTGTGTAAAGATATGTCCACAGTATCAAAAATCGTCTTCAAAAATTAAAATGTTTCGTAGCATCTCAAAAAAATATTTTATATCAAAAGATGAAACGAAACCTGCCGAATTTCAGCAATAACGAAACAACTCAATCCATATTTTCTCATAAATAATTACATAGGATTATTGTTCCCTTGGGTTCCGAGTAAAACATAGCGATTCAACAACACATCTCCATTTTTTTCTATCTTCTACTGTCCGCTTCAGCTGCGCTCACAATTTCCTCTGCAACGCATCTTTGATGATAACTGTGTATACCAATAAATAAATTCAAATCACTACCTGAACAAGTCATGTACTGATCATATCGCCACATTACGGATCATCATTGAACAAAGCTTGGAATCGCAGTCACCTCTCTATCTCAACTTCATCGACTTTGAAAAGGCCTTCGACAGCGTCGATCGAGAGATGCTTTGGCAACTACTTCGCTACCACGGGGTGCCGCCAACAATTATACATCTCATCAAACAGTTGTATGACAATGCTGCATGCTAAGTAATCCACAACGTGAAACACACGGAATCCTTCGACGTGAAGATGGGAGTGAGACAAGGCTGGCTGTTACAATCTCCAATGATTTTCCTAATTGCGGTAGACTGAAAAATTTGACAGACAGCGGGCAGCGAGGAAACAGGCATAAAATGGACTCACACAAAAACTTGGAGGATTTGGACTTTGCCGATGATATATGTCTGATTTCCCACAAACTGGAAGATATACAAGTGAAAAGCAACAAGTTAGCAGAAGAGGCATCCAAGACAGGACTTCAGGTGAACATAGAGAAAACAGAGGTGATGAAGATTCCTGTACAAGAACAACAGACAACGATCAGCATAAATGGGAGGAACCTGAAAGAAACAACCTCCTTTGCCTACCTGGGGAGCATCGTTTCAACTACAGGCGAACGGAACTGACGAGGATATCAAAGCAAGAATCGAGAAATCAAGACAAGCTTTCATTACTCTCAAGTCTGTGTGGAGGTCAACACTAGCACTCAGCATGAAAAATAAGGTCCAGATTTTCAACTCCAAAGTGAAGTCAGTCAGTGCTACTTTACGGATCAGAGACTTGGCCCGTCATGAAGAACACTTCAAACAAACTACAGACCTTCATTAACAGTTGTCTTCACTGAATAATCAAGATCAGATGGCCAGCCAAAAGATCAGCAACAGAGATCTCTGGGAGCGATCCAACTAGGAACCGATTGTGAAACAAATAGGCAGGAAGAAATGGAGATGGATTGGCTGCCATACTCTGAGTAAACCATCAAGTGACATCACTAGACAAGCCATCTCTCGAGTGGAACCCGAAAATGAAGAGGTGATTTGGTCGTCCAAGGGTGAGGGTGACTTGTAGGAGGAAACGTGAAGAGGAGATGAAAACGTGTGGGCAGACTTGGAGCTAGATGAAGACTCTAGCAGAGAACCTAACGCAATGGAGACGCACGGCTGAAGCCCTATGTTCCTCTAGGAATTAAAGGATACAATAATAATAATCACTACCTGTACAACGCCAATAAATCTGGTAATTTAAGAAATAATTAAAAATTCCTGATGGTTGCATTTATAACCCCACTGACTCACGTGATAATAATTTCCAGCTCCTACATGCTCCACTCGTCAGTTTATACGGACTAGTTCGCCATCATTCTGGTTCCTAGTGGCGTCGTATGGACTGGAAATTGCCTTGTTGCTACAACAATACATTTTTGTACGCTTAACTGGACACTCACTGTTGTGGTAAGTCAGTCATGTAATTTTGACAAAGTCAAAGTTATCCGTAAACTAACCAACATTTTATGAATAACCTACTAAACCTGACACTAGTAAACATTGACGATGCTTAAAATTATGGCGTAAACATTGATTCTGAATAATGAAAGATGACCTTACAGATATTATGCCATTAACTTGTCTTGTATATATATAATATAATTGAGTAATTCTGAGTATGCTTGTTCCATATACACATTATTTATCATAATGATGATGGCTTTAAACTGGCCTTTATCATGTACAAAACCTGGGAATATATTATCATTATTACTGTTTCCTTTAGTTCCTAGAGTAATATAGGGCTTCAGCCTCACGTCTCCATTGCGTTCGGTTCTCCACCAACGTTTTCACCTGGCTCCACGTCTGCCCACATGGTTTCATCTCCTCTCCACATGACTTCCTCCGTGTCACTCTCGCACTGACGACTGACTCACAGCTTCCCACTCGTGTGTGATGTCACTTGATGGTTTTCTCACAGTATGGCC
>OX235275.1:24773221-24793134 GCA_944472155.2 Trichobilharzia szidati | reverse complement strand
CTGACGGGATGTCTATTAGGCACTGGATATACAAATGCAGAGAAACCATATATACCATATGCAAAAACCATCATTTACACAGATCTTCAATATTGTGTTAATTTTGTTCTTTTCATTGTCTTTCTTTGTCTTCTTTCCATGTCTCCCATGTTTTACGGGCATACAGGTTCATTTTCTCTCTTTGACATCAAGTCTTTATCCGTTATTTGATATGCTTTTGTTGGTGAACGTCTCTTTGAATAGTACTGATAAATACTGTCAGTAGTAACACTAGATCCCTCGTGAAGCAGTTTCGAGTGGAGCCGCTCCGATTTCATTGGTTCCACTCGTTCCTTTTGTGTCTTGATCCTAGCTTCCTTATCCTATGGTATCCATTTCTGAAGTTGTTCAACATTGACCCATTTCTATTTGTTTCCTCTTCTGATGGCATAAACAGGACCACGTCTCTCGGTGACAGTGTATGTTCTTGCCTACTTCGAAAGGAGTTTCCTTCGACCTGGCCTGCATTCGTGTGGTTTTTTAAGTCACCAGTTACTGATGTGCTTTTATGGGGAGGCTTGGTGACCAGCTGCTTTCTTAGAGCCTTTCCACCAGTGATTTTACGAACAGTCTGCTTTGCACGAACCATGGCGTAACGCAGAAAGACCATGACGACATTACTGCTAAATCCTGTCAGTACTTCCAACACTGACTGGCTATTTCAATCGAGTAAAAGTCCACACTGGGGGAGATTTTAAGTTTTTAAATTGAACACAACTCGAAGAGTAAGTCTAATTACATAATCTAGCCTAGGTGTGAAATAATTAATCCACTTGAATATCATTTAGATGCTCACTAGCGACTTGCCCTATTCAGGTAGGTAGTTACCTGGGGTTCTAGTGAGAAGTCGAGACCAGTGGGGTGCAGCAGGTCGGGTGTGAGGACAAATACTCGCCGAAGACATTAGCTAGCAGTCGCGCTATGTCGTGAATTGGCAGAAGTTAGAATTCATGGGCTGGCCATTGGATCGGGTCCGAGTGACTTAATGGTATACGAGCTCGCCTTGTGACCAGAAGGTCCTGGGTTCGAATCCCGGCGGGTGCGTACTGATGAAGAGTCTCAAACTAGGAGGAAACAGCTGTCCAGTACTCCCAGGTTTTCCAATGGTTCTCTAACTACTGTCACCTCATGATGAAATCCTGTAACCAATTAAATCCCTACAAACCAACACTTAAATAATTAATCCATTTTGATTATCTTGGAGAAGCTGAATTTAAACGACACATATTGCACACCATTTTTTCATGTGCGTCGGTGACACAGTGGTTAGGACTCTCGCCGACCATGCACATGGTCTGGGGTTCGATCCCCTGCCGACGCACACCCAATATCTATGGTCGGCCTGAAAAATTTGGGCTACCGATATCCATGCTGAAAATTCCATACCTGTTCCAAAAATACGGTGTGGAATCAAGCTGAAATCAAAATCAAAATAAAAAAATAAATCCTCAGCCATTTTGAAGTAGTCCTGTTGTAATTCCGTAGAGGATTATTTTAAAGTGCTTCTCGAAAATGAGTTGATAAACGTTTAGTATACATAGAGTGTTTTATCCTTTTCTTCACTAGTCTGAGAAACGAGACATCAGTATACCTGACAATCAGTGTGCTCACCTTTTTCTCTAACGAACCATTGGAAAACCACCTGAGAGTAATGGACAGCTGTTTCGTCAGCCTAGTTTGCGGCTCTTCATCAGTACGCAACCACCAGGGTTCGAACTTTCAGGTTTTCCAATGGTTCCTTAACTGATCAGTGTCACTCATGATGAAATCCTCCAACCAATTTGTCCGTTTCCTTTTCCAAGGCAAAGTAATGGTGAAATTTTGAAGAAAGGTTAATTTTCAAATTGTGATTATGAAATATGAACTTGGTTTGCACAAACACACATAGACACACATACAAACAGAGAGAGATTCTCCGATTTTGTTACCAAGGTTAGTGGTAACACACACTTATTATTCTTTTCACTCCTACATCCTTTATTATTTTAACTGACCTTTCATTGTGGTATGTGATTTTCAGTCGAGATGAAATATGATCTGACAAGTAGATCCCTATGTATACGGTTGGGAGAAATTTATGACATATGTAAGTCCCTGCCTTAATCCGATTATATTCACTTCGTCTCTATCTTCCCTCTTCACTTCACGTCAGTTTATGATAGCTCCATTAGAAAGAAGAACTCATCACGTCAAGTCATCAGATTGATACTGACAGTGAATGATGAAAAAATCCACCTGAAAATGATTTATGCTGTCAGTGTTCCTTCCCGTCCCCTCACCTTACAAAACCAGAGTAAAACTTTTAATTAATTTTGTGTTTATGTTGAATATAACTAACTGAATGTCGATTTGTTTGTTTGGGATTTCATTTTTTAGCTTCTGGGGGGGGGGCATTTGATTCCAAATGATCATTGAAAACTAGAATTAACTGGACAGTTGTTTCTGCCTAGTTTGAGACTCTTCTGTAGTAAGGACTCTCACGTACTTATTGGGGATCGAACTTAAGAGCTTTAGCTTAGCCATCGATTCCATGTATATACTAACACGTGTAGACTAATTTGAGAATCAGCAATGACTGGAGACAGGCTGATTCTGCGTGGAACTACTTGTAAAAGTCATGACTTGTCGCGTTCACTAAGTCGGGGCTCAAATGAAATAATCGCGTATGATACTGGTTGGTACTGTCAGTTGGCAAAAGTCGGAATTAGTGTGTTATTTGATTGTGTTCAAGTAGTGCAATAGTCAACGTGTTCACCCGTATGACCTGAATCTCCCAGATTCGATCTTTGTTGTGTTGACGATTAATTACTGCTGAAAAATCATAAACAAGGATGAAACACCTGCTTTGACAGGTATCCAATAACCCTTGAATTCTAATCGTGTCAATCGATTATATGCCTTTACTGATGAGAGGTCGTAGAATAGCCGAATAGCCCTTCACCCATAGGAAAGAAAATTTTCAGTAATCGCTTTAACTGATGTTGGTTTTGATTGAAATTTGCCAATGATCCCTAAAATAGGATGAAACAGCTGTCCAGTACTCTTTGCTGGTTTTCCAATGGTTCTCTAACTGATGTCAGTTCACGATGAAATCAATCCTCCAACCGAATTAAAATGTCACACTGATTTAGTGTAATATAATATCTAACATAAGTCACCTCCAAAGGAATTATTCCATCTATCAACATTGTCAGTGTAATACGATGAAAAAATTAGCTTTTGTAATAAAGTGCAATAATAAATTAAATTTTTAGGTACTGATATTAACGAAACCAGGGGAAGAAGGCATACATTTTCTCTCAACAATCTGACTAGAAAAAAACTCCTCAGATCAAATTTGTCTAAAAGTCATAAAACATATTGAAAGGTCAAACTGAAACAAAATTAATGGTAGAATACTAAAGAATTTAAGAGTTCGGGGAATGATTAAGTGTGACATCTATGTATGTAGCCGAACCACAGCTTTAGATATCAAATCGCATAGATTGCAAATGCTGGTAAAAATACATGATGTCACATGTTATTGACTGATTGTTGTCACATCAACCAGTGACTCGTTCAAAGCCGAGCTCAACAGCTGTTAGATCTGGTTAGACCCAGCTAGGTGAGCCGTATCTTTCCATACAAATCGATCTATGAAATCACTAGTACCTCTAAGTAACTAGCCAGAATTATAAGATAATGGGGGTAGTATCTACAAGAAAATTACGAATATAGGAGGATAACTGAACAACTGTTATGCTGATTGCACAGTTAGTCGTAGGTTTCACGTTTAATAATATCTCCATCTCATAGAACACGGGCTGAATAGGTCAACTTTGAGCTTTTTTACTTTGTACCGCGAGCATATAATCTTTTACATGGACTTCTGGTCCTACCATATATATATCTATTGCGAAAGGTATAAAAGGTTTTTAGTAGGGGCACTTCTGTCAACTAGTTACTATCATACTCGACAGATACCTAAACTCGAGTGAGAAGTAGCCTAAATCGATTTGGATTGTGTCGCAACACCTTCTCCATTCACAACTCTCCCCTTGCATTTTGTCGGTAAGGACTAGAAGATATTATAAAAGACGAGATACTCATACGTTAAATGATTTTACCTCACCCTGTCTCATATTCTCACTGACTAAAGACATTGAAAACTAACTGACTATTGTCCCATTCTATCTGATACTTGTTTCACAATACATTTCCGATATGATTCTGATTTACCTTTACTGGCTTACTATTGTAGATTTAAATTAATGAATTTGTAATTGTAATTCCTAAAGGGACATAGGGCTTCAACCGCATGTCTCCGTTGCGTTCTTTTCTCTCTTTCAACGTTTTCATCACCTGGCTCCACGTCTGCCCACATGCTTTCATCTCCTCTTCACATGACCTCCTCCATGTCACCCTCGCACTGACAACCAACTCGCCGCTTCCCTTTCGGGCCTGGCATGTGATGTCATTTGATGGTTTGTTTTCTCAGAGTATGGCCAATCCATTTCCATTTCTTCTTGCGTATTTGTTGCCAGCCTTTACTTGCTAGCTGTTCTATGCTTAAATTAATGGATTTATAATTGTAGAGCCTGAAGAAGAAGTCACGGCTTCACGCTTGAGAATTCTTTCTGATGCTCGCCAGCGACAGGCAGTTAACATTGGGTCCTGTTACAAAGAAGTGACCAGTAGGATGAAGCAGGTTGAAGGTGAGGCAGTAACTCATCGAAGAAGATATTGACAACTGGTTGCGCTATGTCACGAATTGACAGAAGTTAGAATTCATGCACTGACTGGTCACTGGATCGGATATTAGTGGTTCAATGGTCCACGAGGTCGGTAGCCTTGAAACCAGAAGGTCGTGGCTTAGAACCGCTGTGGTGGGTGAGTACTGATGAGGAGTCCCAAGCTAGGCTGACAAAATAGCTGTCCGGTACTTCCAGTTGGCCTCTAACTGAGGTCAGTTGATGATGAGATCCTTTAACCAATAGAATTACATCCCTACAAAAACCAATAATTGGCATTTTAAATCGTAATTCTGAATGTTGAATTTTAACATTTTTTTGTTATTTTCAAGATGGATTTTAGTTTACACGAACTTTTGAAAGCCATCAGGGAGTATTAAATATCTGTTTCATTCTAGTCTGTGTCTATTCAGCAGCATGCATCCACCAAGGTTCGAACCCAGGATCTTCAGATTGCGAGGCGAGATCATAGATCTTTCAACCACTGGAACACTGGGATCCAATAGCCCGAGAATTCCAACTTAAGCCAATTCAGGGTATATATATATATATATATAGCGCAACTACCAGCCAGTGATATCATAGGCGAGTGGCACAGTGGTTAGGACTCTCGCCGACCATGCACATGGTCCGGGGTTCGACTCCCTGCCAACGCACACCCGTTGTCTATGGTCGGCCTGCAAATTTGGGCTACCTATATCCATGCTGAAAATTCCATACTTGTACTGAAAAAACGATGTGGCATCAAGCTGTAATCAAAATTTTAAAAAAATAAAACAGTTTTCTTACCTGCTTTGATAAACTCTTTTGGTTACGACTTATCTTCAAGACTATAGGTAACTTTCCGATTAGGATTATTTATCCTTTGTTTGTTTCGAAGAAATTTGACTGGTTGTAGGTTTGGTTACGAGTAGGCATCAGCAGATTTCAACATTTCAATTACATAGGGCTACTGTACACTTTAGGCAGAGTAGTTAATTCCTTTAAGCCAAATTATCCGGTTTCAGGTGTTTTTAAACATTTCTGGAAAAATACTTGGTAACTCAACTTAAAAAGTTACCGGGTGTTCTAAATATTGGCCTTAGTATGTAGGTGTGAAAGTAGAAAATTTGTGGTAGATACAGACAGATAGACCTATCTCTACTGCAAATATTCTCTAACTAAGATTGAGGCACTTGTAGTTGTCCACTGCAGAACTGGTTAATAGAGAAAACGCAACTCTGCAGGAAAGTAAGCATATTTAAAATAAAGGAATTCAAATGTTTCATTATCCTTTAAGACATAGATTCACTAAATAATGTTCCATATTTGGTGATATTGGATGGTCGGAGGCAATCGGCCACAGGAAGCCTCGCCTGGTCCAGGTTTCATGCTAGTTGCCATTTGTCAGTAAGGCGTATCTGAAACTTTGAGGGCACTCATGTCCCTTCTGAGATTCGAACCCGCGTTACCGAGTGCTGACTGCAGTCAGAGACGTTACCACTGAGCTAGCTATTCGGGCTCGCGATTGACCTCCTGTAGGACTGTAGTGGATACTTTTGATTGGACACTAGTAACTAGTGTGATGTGGCCACTATTCTCAGAAGGGACATGAGTTCTTTCAAGGTTGCAGATACGCCTTGCTGACTGGTGAGTGCCAACTAGCACGAAACCTAGATCAGGAGAGGATTCCTGTCGATTGCCTGCAACCATCTAATATCATCAAATCTATGTGCACCGTGATGGCAAGCCACCTAGTGGCATGGTGGCCACTTTGCAAACCTGACTGATGTGAGAATTCAGTCTGCACCAAAGAAAGGACTAGACACATCACACTAGTTACTAATGTCCAATCAAAATGTCTCATACTGCCTACTCTGCCTTCATAATTTACGAATGTAGAGCAAAACTGTTCCTTCTAAATACTTTATTACTATTCTTTTGAACTCTGAGTGGAATACAGGACTCCAACAGCATATATCGATTTCGTTCTATTTGCAGTAGTTCTCTTTAGCCGGCTGTATGACTATCTCTCTAATCCATCGTCTCCTCCTCACACGACTGCCTTCATGTCACACTCAGACCCATGCCCAACTCACAGTTTCTCATTGGCGTTCTAATCTATCGATATTGTAGTTAGAGAAGCTACTGAGCAGTCTACACAGCGTGTGTCCAATTCACCTCTCTTTCCTTAGGCGTATTTGTTGGACAATAGGTTCTTTGTGGAAGTTTGCAGTCTGTTGGAAAAACTTTTCGTGACGTCCTGGCCACGTCCTTAAAACACTGACTTTATATTAATGCTAAAATACCGAATAGCTGTTTTTAATCCGTCTGGGGGGCAAGTAAATTTCTAAACTGATTTCAGATTAATTACCACCTGTCTTGAATTGTCTAATCTCGCTTTCAACATCTGCATCCAGGCTGTCCGCAGCTGCAAGGATAGTGCATAAGTGGTCAAGTGAAAGGGATAACTTTATTCGTTTATATTTACAGAAACAACTCCATTTTATGATAATAATATCTTTCTTACGAGTTGATCACGGATTGATATCAGTTAGAGAACCATTGAAAATCAGCAAGTAGCACTGGACAGCTTTTTCATCCTAGTTTGGGAATCTTCGTCAGTACGCAACCACCACGGGGATTCAAACTCAGGACATTTCGGTTACAAGGCAAGTTCGTATGCCATTCAGCCACTGGAAGCACCCGATTCAATGGCTAGTGTATGAATTCTAACTTCTACCAATTAGTGATTTAGCGCAACTGGCACCAACCAATGTCATCGGTGGGACATCCATCCTCACACTTGACTGACTGGACCTCACTGGTCACGACTTCTCACTGGAATTCGAGGAAACTCCATCCTGCAGCAAATAACTGGGGTACGAACCCAGCTTGCCTTGTAACCGGAAGGTCCTGGGTTCGAGCCCCAGTGGGTGGGTGCTGTCGATGATTCCCAAACTAGGGTGAAACAACTGGCCAGTACTCCTTGCTGATTTTCAGTACTTCTCTAACCGATATCAGTCTCTGGTCTAACTCGTAAAAACAAATTTAATCCTTACAAACCAACTTTTGAAAAATAATGAATATCATTAATGCATTCAAAGTTCAAATTATTTCAACTTGTTGAATCTCACCTTGTTTTGACCAGATGATTACAGTGATGACAGATTTATGTATTCTTCATACCCCTAAATTTCTTATCATTTCATCTTTTAATTCCTTTCAAATTTGACCTTTCATTTTTGTTAGATGATTTTCAGATAAGTTTGATCTGACAAGTAGATCTCTTTGTGCAGTGTGTATGTGTTTGCGTTGGTAATGAGATTGATGAGAAATGTCTGTTACATAAATAAACAAGTCAAAATAGTTATCAGACAGTGTTCACTTCATCTCTGTTAACCCTTCTATCATTAATCAATAGGATTGCTTAATTACAAAAAACGACGATGTCAAATGGAGAATCGGGAAGGCGAGAAACACATTCATCAACCTGAAACCAATCTGGAAATCTTCGTCACTCAGCATCAACAACAAAATTCGGATTTTCAATACAAACGTCAAGTCAGTCACTTCTTCTATACGGATCAGAAACTTGGCCAGTGGGTCACAAAGAATATTTCCAACAGCCTGTTGCAGACCTTTATCAACAACTGTCTTCGTTCTATACTGAAGATCAGATGGCCGGAAAGAATCACCAACAAGAAACTATGGGAACAAACAAAACAAGAACCAATCGCTCAACAAATATGCAGGAGAAAGTGAAGATGGATTGGACACTCGCTGAGGAGGCCGCTGGGTGACATCGCGCGTCAGGCCATAGCTCGAGTGGAACCCGAAAGGGAAGCGGCGAGTGGGACGTCCAAGGGTAACATGGAGGAGATCGTGTGAAGAGGAGTTGAAATAGTATGGACTAACATGGATGCAGGTGAAAAGTACAGCAGAAGACAGAAGCAAGTGGAGACGTGCAGTTGAAGCCCTGTGTTCCACTAGGAACCCAAGGGAACAATAATAATAATCTTTCTCACCTCATCAAAATGATACTGACACTGGATGAAATATCCCCCTTAGAGTTGATTTAAATTGGCTATTGTGGTATTTTTTAAAAATTCATTTCACGTTTATGTTTGTTTAGAGGAGTTTTATTCACTTAGACACTGGTCACCAACTGACTTCACTAGTTTCATCCCTCGTTCAGCCTCTTCAGCATTGTGCCATAAGATATCGAATCCAGGACCGTCAGATCATTCAATGACTGAGCAGGAAATCATTGGCCTAACAATTCTAACGCCTGCCAGTTTGCAGTGTATATAGTGTAAAAACTATACTAAATAAGGACAAAACAGCTATCCAATACTCCCAGGTGGTTTACCAGTGGTTCTCTAACTGATGTCAGCTCATGATGAAATCCTCCAAACAATCAAATGAAATCCCTACAAAAACCAGTACTTGAAAATCGTGCTGATGATCACTAGCGACTGGCTCTATTCAGGCAGTGATCTCGGGTTCTAGTGAGAAGCCGTGACCAATAGGGTGCAGCAGGTTGAAGTTGAGGTAGTAAATCATCGAAGAAGATATTGCGAAGTGGTCACGTTATGACATGAATTGGTAGAAGTTGGAATTCATGCATTGGCCATTGGATGGGTCCCAGTGAGTGTTTCAATGGTCTTCGAGCTATCTAGCCGTGTAACCAGAAGGTCCTGGTTTCGAACATCTTGTGGTGGGTATATACTGATGAAGAGTCCTAAAATAGGAGTTAACAGCTGTCCAGTATTACCATGTGGCCTTCCAATGGTTCTCTAACTCATGTCAGCTCATGATGAAATTTTGCAATCAATAAATGAATTTGAGATCGACCAAGTCACTGCACACAAACACTTACAAATCAGTCTAGTTCTCAATAGTGACTGACAACAGGATGAAGCTACCTGACATTCCAGTGGTAAATTGAAACCAGTAAAGTTCCTGAATTTCTTTATGTGTCAGGAAAATTAGTCAGCTATGATATACCCGCAATATATTGCAAATTGACAGGTGATGGAGTCGATGTATCATTAGATTTCCCGCTGACTGAAAAATAGTGAATGATTCAGCCCTTGCGTCTTAAGAGTCACGAGTTCGACGTTTATGACTGTCTTGAGTCTTAAAATCAGACAGAGCACATGTCCGGTATAACCTAGTTTTCAGCGAAGTCATTTGATGAACCTGACTTAGTGGTTTCAAACGATCAGTGTATTCACTCACTACAGAGCAGTAGGTCATCGGAATGTCCTGGGTTCGAACCCCGGTGTGTGTATACTGTGAAGAATTCCTAAACTGGGACGAAACAGCTGTTCAGCAGTAATTCCAGGTTTCTCATTGGATCTTTAACTGATGTCAGCTCCTGTAACCAGTCAAATTTCCACAAAACAATACTTGATGAATACTTTTCAAGTGTTTGGATTAATTTTGAAGTTGACTTCGCCATGAACTGATGTCTATTAGATAATCACGGACTTCATATCAATTCCAAAATCATTGGTTCATGGGTGAGTATTATTATTATTGTTCCCAAGGGTTCCTAGTGGAACATTGGGCTTCAACTACACTTCTCCACTTGATTCAGTCTTCTGCTGTACTTTTCACCTGCATCCATGTTAGTCCATACTGTTTCAATCCCTCTTCACACGATCTCCTCCATGTCACCCTTGGACGTCCTACTCACCGCTTCTCTTTCGGGTTCCACTCGTGCACTGGCCTGACGCGCGATGTCACCCAGCGGCCCCCTCAGCGAGTGTCCAATCCATCTCCACTTTCTCCTGCATATTTATTCAGCAATTGGTTCTTGTTTTGTTTGATCCCATAGTTTCTTGTTAGTGATTCTTTCCGACCATCTGATCTTGAGTATAGAACGAAGACAGTTGTTGGTAAAGGTCTGGAACAGGCTGTTGGAAATTTTCTTTGTGACTCGCCAAGTTTCTGATCCGTATAGAAGAACTGACTGACTTGACGTTTGTATTAAAAATCCGAATTTTGTTGTTGATGCTGAGTGACGAAGATTTCCAAATTGGTTTCAGGTTGATGAATGTGTTTCTCGCCTTTCCGATTCTCGATTTGACATCCTCGTCCGTTCCTGTCTCCTGTAGTTGAGACAATGCTCCCTAGATAAGTGAATGAAGTAACCTCTTTCAAATCCCTTCCGTTGATGGTGCTCCTGTTTTTGTTGTTGGTTTGTTTCATGAGCGGGTACTTCATGAAAATTCTGCAAGTGGACAAAACAACTGTCTATTACTGTCTCTCTGTCCCAGACTCTTACTCATGACAAAATCATATTTTAAAATGCAAACGTTACATTTCAAAGTGAAGTTTATCATCTAACATGGTAAACTTCAATCGGATACCATAGTGAATGAATCCGATAAACGAATTTTGAGCATTTCTGTGGGTTGACTACCTTCAAATCCAAAATCGTGAAAATTGTTTCCCTTAAAAATCAGTTAGTTCCTGATTTTATTTATTGTTTTTAATGAAGAAATCGGTTTGGGAAACCGTTTTCAACAAACATGGAGTTAAGGAAGGAAATTACTGCGTCATTGTAGTCTGTGCTGTCACAGAATTGTCACGACCTATTTTTCTGGAAATAGGCACCTAATTACTGAAATTAGTTAACTGTCTGTTGAATTTCTATTGACAGAAAATGTTTAAGAATAATAACCATCATTTGGGTCTGTTAAGAACCACGGATCTGTCAAGGATCGGATTAAGATATACATTAGATTACACCCTAAGCATTCTTTACTATTCAGCCAAGTGACCTACGTGTTTCCTTGAAAATGATTCCTCAGCCTATACCTTTCAGCGACATTGAAATTCTTGTTCAGATGTTAGGTGATTTTGAATGAATCTCATCGGAAACTTTTGCCAACGACTAACCTTCATGAGAGAACTACTGAACACCAATAACCTCTGCAGAATTGGTGAAAATCATTGGTGAATTCTCTAGTATAATTAGCCGAAATCCTCACAAAAGCGGGAATCTGAGCATAGGTTTCCTGTGTACTAGTGGATGCAGGATAGTTGTCTTGAATTTTTTTAAAGAGAAAAATGTTTGCTCATGGGTTTCACCATACGCAAATATGATATTACTCAAAAAAGTCTCTGAAAAGGACCTTGAATTCGTTTGCTGTGGGATTTGACTAATGCAAATTCACTATAGAATGACTGGCTGTGATAACTCAGGGTGACTGGACTTTTATATCTCTTCCAATTTTCATGTCTCTTAGCACTGCGCAGCTATAGTACCGTTATTAATTTTGTAACATTATGGCCGGCCATTCAGCCTTCAATATAGAGAGGAGGTGGCTGTTGACAACGGTCTGTAAGCAGCTGGAAAGGATCTCTGCAACGCGTCTGCCAAGTTTCTGGTCCATACAGAAGAAATAACTTGACATGCATCTTAGAAATCCTAATCTTGTTTTTCATGTGGACTTCAGAAGATTTCCAAACTAATTTTAGAATGACGAAGGTGTATCTTGCCTATCTGATTCTCGTTTTGACACCGTCATCCATCCCTCCTGTCGTTGAAATGATGCTGCTAAGATAAGTGATTGGTGATAATTGTTGTTGTTGGCTGATTACATTCATCATCTCCGTTTTCTTTATGTTCATCTGAAGTTCTGTCTTCGATGCCTGCCTGCTTCTTCACGCAATTTGCTGGTTTTCGCATCGGTCCAACGTATTCCTGTCTTCCCACTCCCCATGCACAGTCTTCCGCATATTCCAATCCACCACATTTAAGAATATCATCGGTGATAATAGACGGCCCTGTCTAACTCCTGTCTTCCCTTTTAATGCTTCGGTGATTTCGCTGTTGGGGATCACCTGACATGTTGCATCATCATATAGCCAGCAGTTGATTAAGGTTGATAAGGATTCAGGGCACTCTATATTGTTGAGGTAGCTTCCAAATTACTTCAAAGTCAACACTATCGAAGGCCTTCTCGAAGTCTATGAAGTTGGGGTAGATAGAGTTTTGACTGCCATTCTATGCTTTCTTCAATGATGATTATGATGATGTGTAGAGTTGCAATTTGATTAGCGCATGATTTGCCTTTTCTGAATCTGGCTAGTTCCCCTAGGTGGAGTTCTGTATCAAGTGCATCTTTAATTCTCTTTTTCTCACATCCCGAACATTTTCGATCCATGTGCCTACGATTAAAGGACGAAATTCTGTGGACTCTACTTCAAACTGTATCTACAAGTTCACCTGCAGCTGCAGTGACACCTATATAGGTAGAACCAATAGAATGTTCCAATGTTGTCAAAAAGAAAGTTTCAAAATGGCTACTAAATCATATAGAAAATCACAATGCGATTAATCTGAATAGAAATCCAGCATCATCCATTGCAAAACACTCATTAATGTCAGGTCACAAAATCAATATTAATGACTGTTTCACAATTATTTCACATAACTCTAATTCCAGGTTATTGAAGGTGATGGAAGCACTTTGGATTAATCACATACAGCCTAAACTGTGTGTACAAAAATCAATAGACTTCAATCTTCGCCTACCTTGGACTAGTTGACCAATCTAAATAAGATTGGTCATTAGTATGTACTTTTGTTTTTATTTAACTGAGTAATTGTCATGACCTTTATTTTATTATTGTTATCCATGTTAGTTGTAAAGCTGTTGTAAAGGAACTACGAAATGATATCATCTCGCGAAATTTGTCTTCTTAATGCCTTATTCAAATTTATCAAACGGACTAATTGTTTTAATATATATTTGTGTAGTAGATAACTAAATATCCTGGTTGTATACTGTGACGTAACACCAACAAATAAGAATCGACTTTACTTCCCATCTCACGCTTCCCTTTTCTTTCCCATAACCCAGAAAAAACTATCGGCAATATTCGCAAACCTGATAAGGAATAGTCAGAGGACATAAAAACAATAAAACTATAATAAAGTGCTAAGATATATATTGAAAGTCTTTAAAAAGATGAAAATTAGGTTAATTGATTAAGAAGTAGTTGAGTAGCAATCATCGTTATTATTATCATCATCATCAAAGAGGCAGTTATGTGAACATAAAAATGGATATGAAGATGAACTTGAGTAGAACTCTCAATCAATTGTAACCATTATATAAAGATAAGAAAAATGACAAGGTAGATAGAGGAGATTAAATAAATTATTTCAGATAATTCACAAAAATTATATTTTATCCGTTTTGTTGAACTAGTGTGAGTACATTTCAGTTTTAGGATAATAAGCTTGAACTTCATAAGTGGAAAGATTTCTTCTAAGGTGACTGGGAACTGGTATTCACATATTAAGGTTTGTAGAGATTTTGACTGACCTAAACTTTTCGATTACTACGTTACATTTACATAGTTACCTAAAACTCTTATTTTTGTGGAATATCTTGCCAAAAGTTGCAAAAAGCTATTGCAATTATTTGCCTTTGAAACACTGAATCTTTGAATATAATACTGTTTGTAGATAATACCTATTTGCCACTCTGTGCTTGTTTAACACTAACTAATATCTATAATTGTATATATTGATGGATTTACATGTTCAAGTTGGCTCATGTCAGTGAGGCTATGATTTTGGTATCACTTTGGTTAACTGTACTTGACTGTGATATTATTATTGTTGTTGTCGCTTGTTACCCTTCTTGTTGTGAATTATTTTCATGTGCTGGTGTTGTTCTGATTCATTTATTCCTTGTTTTCCTGGTTTTAAGGGGAGCAACCCACAAAGTCGCTTCTCTCTAAACTATATTTTAATGTGAAAAAACCCTTCTAAGGCGTGAGGCTAGCAACCCCACCATGTCAATAAAGTAGCTACAGAAACTTCAGCACGATGACACTCCTTGTACCAAAAGAAAATGTCTGTGTGGGGACATGGAATGTCCACAGGATGTATGAGATTGGCAAAGCTGCGCAGATAGCAAACGAAATGAAAAGATACGGAATTCAAGTACTGGATATATGTGAAAGCAGATGGAACAGGAATGGACTCACCAAATTGTCAACGGGTGAGTCAGTGATCTATTCCAGCCACCCAGAAGATATCCACATACACACCAAGAGCGTGGCTATCATGAGGTCACCGACGGCAACGAAGGCCCTGATGCAATAGGAGGTGATCTCGCTCAGGATAATGATCGCCAGATTCAACAGAAGCACTGAAAATGGACTCAGAGACGACAGCGGACTTGACGCCACTACTGAAGAAGATGTGTAAAGAAGGCAAAGTACCCAACGATTGGAAGAAATGATTCTTATTCAAACTACCAAAGAAAGGAGACTTAAGTCAATGGAAGAACTAGCGCGGAATTATGCTCCTGTCCATCCCAAGCAAAATGCTAAGCCGCATCATCCTGGAGAGAATCAAACATGCCCTGGATGAAAAACTTCGACCGGAACAGGCTGGATTCAGGAGAAGCAAGTCATGTATTGATCAGATCGCCATATTACGGATCATCATTGAACAAAGTTTGGAATGGAAGTCACCTCTCAATCTCAACTTCATCGACCTTGAAAAGGCATTCGATAGCGTCGATCGAGAGGTGATTTAGCAACTACTTCACCACTATGGGGTGCCACCGACATTTACACATTTCATCCAACAGCTGTACGACAATGCTGCATGCCAAGTAATCCACAACGGGAAACTTACGGAATCATTCGAAGTGAAGACAGGAGTAAGAGAAGGCTGCCTACTATCGCCAGTGATTTTCCTGATTGCAGTAGATTGGATAATGCGACAAACAGCGGGCAATGGGGAAACAGGCATAAAAGGAACTCACACAAAAAACTTGGAGGATCTGGACTTCGCCGATGATATATGTCTGATTTCCCATAAAATGGAAGATATGCAAGTGAAAAGCAACAAACTGGCAGAAGAAGCATAAAAGATAGGACTTCAGGTGAACTTAGAGAAAACAGAGATGATGATTCTTCTTTTTAGAATTTTAACCCTCTCCCACCCTATTGTGTGGTTGTGTGTTAATGCATGCATTGCAATTGCCGAGCTTTTTTCTAAATTACTTCTCTTCTCGGGGTCAACCATTCCCACCCAAGCTAAATTCTTATGTTCTGACAATCTGACCACCCTCGATCTCCTAGTTTGACCTATGTAGTCAACTTCACTCACAGTCATTGCAATGTATTTTGTAAATTATATTATTTTGTTTAATTGGGTTCACGGGGTCTTTTAGCCTACAGAGCTTGTCTCTGAGTGAGTTTGTAGGTTTGAATGTCACCCCATTTTCCTGCTTTGTTGAGAATCCTACTTAGTTTCTCAGATGCCAGCTGCCCCCTTATGTGGTAAAACTGCTGCCTTATTTTCTCTCTTATTTATGTCATCATCAACAGTTTCATAATTGTTTTTATTTTGCTTTTGGCCTTTTCTGATTTTCCTAATGAATTTTGTAGGATAGTCAGTTATTCAACAGCAACGCCTCTTATATTTGTTTCATTTCATCGTTTAGGTATTTTTTTGTGCTACTTAGTGCTATTGCTCGGTTTGTTAGACACTTGCCTTAACAGTTAACAGATGAGATGAATTAAAGTCTACATATCTATTAGCAGAATGTATTGGTTTTTTATAAACCCTAATGTGCAGTTTACCTTCTTCCGTTCGTTTTATTTTACAATCTAACACCATAGCTAATTCACTTTGTTCATTTTTCCGATTCAAATGTAAACTGTATTCCCTTCACTAGTGAATATATATGTGTTAAGGAGCTGTGAAAGTGTCATCCACATCTCTACGTATATGACTTTTCCAACTTTTACCCTTTATCAGCTCATCTCTGCCTGTGTTCATCATCCACTTCATCATTCGTAGCTTCAGAAGACAGCTATTCCTTGTCTTCCTTCCCAAGATGGTTGTACAAGTTTTGTTCAAAATCGTTTTTAAAGAGTTCCAATGCTTCTCCTGACAGGTTTCCTTAGAGTTGTTGGTGACTGTTTCCGGCTTTACTTTGATGGCTGAGGTATATATGTCCTTTGTAGGTTCGTCATTCATTTTTTAGGTGTTGAACTTAATCCATGATCTGGCTATTTTGAAGTCTTTCAACCTGGTTTAATCCTACTTGTGCTCCTCTTTTAGATTTTATGCCAAGCAGTCTGCTTCTTCACTTCTCGGAGATTGAGATGAAAAATTTGTCTGATTTTCAATGTGTCTATATTGGTGAAACCTATGTTGCTTTGTATACGACTTTGTGCTTGTGCATTCTGTCTCCAGTCACGAAGTCATTGAAGGTGCAGAATCTTGAGAAGAGATTTCCATTCTCAAGAAACTTCGTTACTTTTGGGTTGGATTTTGTTGTCATTGTCCCTAGGGGGATTGACCCCGTTTACGCAAGTTATTTGATGCTACCGATAAAATGATGATAGCCAGACTGTCAGTGTGCTTCTGGTTGTAGTCAAGGTGACTAGGGTAGATTATTGACTCTACAGTTAACAAATCGTACAGACTACTTCCATTTCATCTGTTCTCACACGTTCCCAACCGTTCCATCTTCTTATCTCTTCTACAACCTTAGCAGCCTTCCTAACCTTGAACAGTGTCTACATGCTTAATTTTGCATTTATTAAAAGACTTCCTGAACGAACCATCCATCTCTACGGATTCCAACAAAAAATAGGATTATTTTTTGTGTTTGTAATTCTCCGTACTAATTGAGCTGAATTTTTCTTGAGTAGGGTATCTAGCTCAGTTTCTAACTTTCTGTCATTTTTCAGGCTTGTAACTAACTGCCTAGCTAGTAAACGGGAGGCAGTAACCCCTTAAATATCTACAACCCCTCCTGTCTATTATACGGTATGTTGAATAATTAAATTAGTCCATAGACCACCTTTATGTGTAGTTCCATATGAAATTTTGAGGACAGCTTCCTATGGTATCCTAATAGGAAATGGACATTTCCATCTTCTGCTCCCGCATGCTGGCTAGGTTCACGACTGCATAGAAGTCTTTCATAAACCTATTCACGTCTTCTTCTTCAAAAACCTTCATTCAGGGCTTCTTCATCTCCTAAAAGAACAATGACAGCAAGAATGCAGGTGAACTCAAGTGTCAAATTCAAAATAGGCAGAAATGCGCATCGTCATTGCCATCATTAACTGCCGTCAACCGAATGATATCGTGTTAACCATCAGATATCATGGAATCGTCCATATTATAAGCGGATATGTCAGCAGAGACCACGAACCCATTCCCTAGTACACGAAGTGATTCTTGTGGCCCTATGAGCTTGTGAGTTATGACCTGATGTTTGAAACGCTCATAGCAGTGTTCCAGCCTCAGTGAGAACTCCCTGAGGATATCTGAGGTCACAGGAAAGGACCGTCGATCATTTAGGCACACGGACGAAATCCAGTGGTGCATGATCGCCAAATTCTATCAACTAATGAATTCGAAGGCCACCTGCAGGCAGTGTATTAGTTTTCAAGAGTTGAATTGTAAGGATTAGATTTGTTTATACGAGTTTGACCACGGATTGATATCATTTAGAGAACCATTGAAAACCAGCAAGGAGTGCTGGCCAGCTGTGTCATCCTAGTTTGGGAATCATTGGCAGTAAGCAACCACCGCCAAGATTAGAACCTAGGACCTTCTGATTACAAAGCAAGCTCGTATACCATTCAGCCAGTGGGACCCAACCACCAACCAATGTCATCGGTGAGATTTCCATCCTCACACTTGACTGAATGGACCTCACGACTTCTTAATAGAACTCCAGGAAACTCCTTTCTGTAGGCACTAGTCACTAGCGAGCATCAGATTAAATTTCAAGAGTTGATTTGTAAGGATAAGTTTTGTTTTTTACGAGTTTGACCAGAGGGTGACTTCAGAGGGTGCTTACAGCCGATGATTCTCAAACTAGGATGAAACAGCTGTCCAGTACTCCCTGGCTTTTTAATGGTTCTCTATCCAATATCAATCCGTGGTCAAACTCGTTTAAACAAATCTAATCTTTTAAAGCCGACTCTTGAAAATTAATCTGATGCTCACTAGTGACTTTATACAGAAATGAGTTTCCCGGAGTTCTAGTGAGAGGCCATTCAGGCACTTGTGAGGATGGATGTCCCACCGATGACATTGGTTGGTGCCAGTAGCCCTAAGATCACGAATTGTTAGAAGTTATAATTCATGAGCTCGCCAATGAATGAGGTCCCATTGGGTGAATGGTCATCAACCAGCTTGCCTTGTAACCGGAAAGTTCTGGGTTCGAACCCAACGATGTGGGTGCATACTGCCGATGATTCCGAAACTAGGATAAAACAGCTCTTCAGTACTCCCTGGTGGGTTTTCAATGGTTCTCTAACTGATATCAATCCGTGGTCAAACTCGTAAAAACAATGTGTTTGTCCTGACATTTAGTTTTCAACGCGTTATCAAGCTTCCATTCAATCTAACCTCTACAAACTAAGATTTGAAAATAAATCACATGCTCACTAGTCACTGAACTAATGATGTTGTTGCCTGGATATCTAGTGGGACGTCTTGATCAGTGAGGTTTACCAAGTTAGGGGTGGAGATAAATACTCAGTGATGGTAGGGGCTGGAAATAGCGATTCTTTTTCAGTAGCCAACAGACTGAACTTGAAATCAAGCAAATCTCTACAGAAAGACGCTTGACAATTAATCAGAAATTAATTTATATGATAACCCGAAAGTAACTAATGAATTCATTCCATCTATCTACTCGAAGAAGGATAAGATGCGAAATACTCAAATGTAAACATCTTAAGAGACAGAAAGACAATTGAGAAAAAAACAATTTTGCATGTCACCTCATTGTTGAATATGTGAAATACTCATTAGATGTTTTCTGTTTCGTGCTAACTAAATATTGCGCATTGTCGAATAATTATGAAAGTTATGAGTTCTCTTTATTCTCTAGGGGTATATCAACGAATAGTATTGCTGCTGTCTACGTAAATACTTCACTAACAGAAGAAGAAGAATCACATAAACGGTTCACTTCTGCTCGACTTCAAGTAGTGACACAGCTTCTAACCATTCTTAATTATAACACGATTGGATTGTATTCATTCAAATGAAACGATACAATTACAGTGGTTACATAATTAATCATCAACCTGGATAGGTGGGAAAACATAGCGATTGAAACGTTCAGCTTCACCCGACAA
>OX235275.1:24725016-24772730 GCA_944472155.2 Trichobilharzia szidati | reverse complement strand
CCACCCAGTAGTGAACAGACATCTAAAGCCTGGCGTAGTTGTGTTATTAATAAGACTAGAATTATAGAGCTTCTTAAGCCCTTCAACTCACTCAGGCACCAGCTTTGTCGACCTGAGGATCTTTTAAACCTAATGAGGTAAAATAGTGAATAATTTGCCGAACGACATGCAATCCATAAGTGCATTGTTACCGTTCTTTTGAATTTATTCTCCCTTTTATCCACACCTCTGTGTGCTAAGGAATGGAGTATGTCAACTTGAAATGCTGCTGCAAAGTTCTACGTGCGTCGGTGGCACAGTGGCTAGGACTCTCGCCGACCATGCACATGGTCCGGGGTTCGACCCCCTGCCGGCGCACACCTTGATATCTATGGTCGGCCTGCAAAATTTGGGCTACCGATATCCATGCTGAAAATTCCATACCTGTACCTAAAAATACAGTGTGACATCAAGCTGTAATAAAAAAAATAACTTGGTCATGTAACTAGATCTAGAATGATGTATCGTGGTAGGTCAGTCATCTCCAAGAGTTACTTTGCGAGGATTTCATTTGTTTCAAGTTTGCCCACCAATTGTTGTCACATAGAAGACCACTGAATATTAGAGAGGACTTCACGGCTGTCTTGTATTAGTTCAGAAATTTTCGGAAGCACTCACTTCAACGAGGACTGAGCCTGAGACCCCAAGCTTGAAAAATCAAGCTTGTGGACCACTGAATCCCTTGGGCCAGGACGCACTGACCCTCGCATTCTAACTTCTGTCGATTCGAGATTTTCGTCCGTTCACTAGCTGTTGTCATTGGTGAACATTTGTCCTCATACTTGACGTCGTCATCGTCGTCTCCAATAGTCAACACATCTTTTCACTAGAAATGCAGACAGCTTCATCTTATGGCCAATCACTAATGAATGTCAGGTTAAATCGCGAAATGACAGACGTTAGATTCCACGGTTAATTGGATATCAGCATGGTTTTGTAAATTGGAGGTCACAAGATCAATCTCCAGTGGGGTGAGTTCTGAAGAAGATGTTACAATCTAGTGCTACAGAGTTGTTGAGGACAGCTTGGCTCTCACCGGACCTTTAACTGATATCAGTCCGGAATCAAACGCGAAACAAGTAGTTAGCATTGACAGTAATCATGCTTCTATCGTTTTATATACAGAAATAGTTTTAAAAAGGACTTGTTCTCGGTTTACTTCCTCCATTGACATACATAGTTGGAAACATAATTACAACAGATGTAAGAATAAGTCAACTGTCCAGAAGCTCCTGCCAAGTTTTGGTTTCTTGCCAGCTGTCATCCATCAGCAATGACGTTCATCAGAATGAATTGGAAGATTCATTGACTCTATGTAATGGCGTCATTCATCAACTTTATCAACTGACTATTCAGTAAAGGACAAACTTCATGCAGAAGTCAATTATGTACAGCAGTTAGTCAAAAAAACAGTATTCGATGCTTCGATGAAATTCCATTTGTGTAAATAACATTCATTTTGTAAACGCAGTTGGAGGTGACATCAGCAGGGCATTTTTCCAGTTTTGAGTGGATTATAGAAGGAGTGGTACTGTATACTGTTATGAGTTTTGCTGCCGGGAAGCTTCTTTTCATTGCTCCTTTCAGACTTCTGTCAATCTTTTGTGACACTGTATCTCCTTTGAATGGGAGATAAATAGACACTTTTTTCTTTTCTACAGTTGGATGCTTTTCCTTCTTATCTTTTTCTCTGCTACACTTCTGTATAAATCACTTAGGGTATCCATTTTCCCTCAGGCATTTCTCGACGAAATCTAGTTCTTCCTCGACCTTGTTTGGTGAACACAGCTTCCTGGCTCTGTCGTAAAAGGTCCTCACTAATCCACGTTTATAGCTTATGGGACAAAAGTTGTTATAGTGAAGATATTGTCCAGTCCAGGTTTCTTTTCTATAGATGGACTTTTCGGTCATGCCTTCGTTTGATTTTTTACATTAATATCCAGAAAAATGGACTCATTTTTATGTTCTTATTTCATGGTGGACTCGATATTTGGATGGATCTCATTTAGGTGATCATATAATGCCGATGTGTGATCCATGTCGTTGCAAACAACAAATGTGACATCAACATATCGGCGATAGTAGGTTGTTCCATTGATAGCAGAACTTAGTTGTGTCTGTTCAAGGTAGCACATGAAGATATCAGCCAGGATAGGTCCCAGACGTGAACCCATTGAGACCCCATCAATTTGTCGGTAGAGTGTGAATAACCTCTCACTCCCTTGGTAACTGAATTTTGATTTTGATTACAATAATTAGTCAACTAATTCAGTGATCTCAACTCACTGAACAAATCTTAATCTCATAAAGTGTAACCGCCTTTGCTTTTTGGAGTTGCTATGTGAACCTACAAGCTAACACTGTTTCTGTTAATCAATTTTTCTGTTTTCTGTCTTACCCCTTCCCCCTCTTTTCAACTTTGAAAGTGTATAAATTGATGACAATAACTTAAACTAAAAATTGTAATGCTTTCATTCTTTTTTTGGATGCGTCATTTTGATCTCTTCTCTACTACTACTCAAACATTAGAGTATGTTGTTATCATTTATATAACCACTGTAATTTCAGGTAGTCTGCAGCTGATGAGAACCTGTGAAATAGAATGATATCATTTTATACTGCAAATTTTGTCTTCCTTTCTTTATCGAAATTTATCAAGGAAACCAGTTGTATGAAACATTAATTTCGATTCTTGAATGTTGCTTAGTTCCTGATTAATCACAAAAGACTGATAGATCAGTCGATGACATGCCACGAAACACTTTATCCTTAGGGACATGTAAAACAAACGTCTGACACTAACGTATATCACATGGTCTGGTCAGTGGGCGTCACGCATTTGATAATGAGCTAATATTTGTTATAGAACCACTGGCAAAACATGGAGTATTAGAAAACTTTTTTAATGCTGTTTAAGACTGTTCAAAGGTACGAACCTACCCAAGTTTCAACGTAATACCTTCTGATGACAACAAAAGCTCCTTCAGCCACTAAGGTACGAACTAGACACCCATGAATTCCAATCTCTGCCAATTCAAGTCCTCATCAAGTAGAACCAGAAATCAGTATAAAATAATTTATGCTCCTACAACCAAGTACAGGAACTCAACGATAGCATATTTGGCCCTTGTTCTAAGTGACAGAGACAATGTAAAGCGCCAAAACATATAACTTGCTTTGTTGTTAACAACATAATTTTAGTCTCTTTTATTTCTCTCTTATTTTGTATTCTATGGTGAACTCCTTCTTAAACATACTTCGCTACCTAAATTACTAACATTGGCTTCCTTTTTTATACTTTACTGTTATTCCTTCTTTTGTGTATCTACTGGTTCCGACTATATTAGCACTATGAGTAGTACAAAATTGTCCTGTCATTAACAATCATGTAATTATTAGTTTTTGTGGTTGTTGTTGTTTCTTTTTGTTCGGCAATATTAACAGACAATCTTGGTTGTGAACGCCATTATGACCTTAAAATTTTGTATTATGCAGGATTACTCACACTACCAATACAAACACCGCATTAGACCTGATAAAAAACAACACTGAAATGTTATTTTATGATTGTTTAGTGTTGTTTCAACCAAATTAACTGATCGTCTTGGCGATAAACATTCTTAAATATCATTTCATAGCTTCTTGTATGACTACAGCTTTAATGTCACCATGCATAATCATATCATAACTTCCACTACGCAATATTGAGTTATTATTATATGCTGTTTATTTTCGTTTCTACTTGGTATTTTTTTCGCATTTTTTAAATATTATTTTCGTGTTTGATTTTTGTTGTTGTTGTCTTTATATTTATTTTTTGAAATACTCCTTTTAAAAGTTTGATAAAATTAGATGCGAATATTGTAGATATGTGCCGGAAATTCCGCACTGAAGGTGTTACAGTCAATGAACTGTTTTCTAACCTTACGTGGTGGACTCCAAAATCAAGACCTCCTATTAGAAATTCAGGTAACTCCTTGCAAAAACAAGATTCTAGGGAGCATGAGAGTAGAGTTATGAAGTGACGATTTGAAAGAGTTTGATTAGTTACAAGTTTGATCAATAACCAAAACTAGGTTGAGTAATTCGCTAACAGTTTTGCGAGCTCGCCTTGTAGCCGGAAAAAGTACAAGTTTCAGAAATCCGCATTTGCATACTGTTGAGTTGAGGAGTAGAGTTTTGACTGCCATTCTATGCTTTGCCCTGCTATGGTGATGCATAGAGTTGCGATTTTATCAGCATATTCCTGAATCCACCTTGTTCCTGCATTGAAGGAGTTCTGTATCCAGTGCATCATTCATTCATTCTCCTAGATGACGCCACTTAGTATTCCACTTGGCGTAGACAGTCCTCCTGCTTAGTTGTTGATTAATCTGTCGACTTGATATCTGACCATGTGATACTCGTACGGTGATTTATTGTTTTGCGTTTACATCAGGTTGTTATAAGCATTCCTCTATTTCTGAGTAGAAAATATAGCTCAACGATTTAATCCGTTTCTCCGCTATTTCTCAAAGGCCACCACAGTCACTCGAAGATCACCTACTCTGTCTACACATGATCTCTTTCCACGTATTCTCAGACTCCTAAAGAATCAAATAGCATTAGAATTCCTCTCCATTATATATAAACGGTTCGTGTTATTCGAAGTTATTCTGAGTGTATACCAACCTTTCTACATATTTGTTGTACTTGGTTCATTGGTTCTCTGAGTTCTTAGTCAACTATCTTTTTTTACTGTGAACCAGATGTAAGGAGGCAGCAGTTAATGAAAATCTGCAGTAGCCTGTTTCATATGTGCATAAGTTAAGGTTAGGCTTCAAAATCCAAATCTCGCTGCTTATGCTACTTACTGTCAATCCTTCAACCACTCCAAACAGATTCCACAGTGAAATATGCCTTTTCAAACCTTCCTAAGCTATCCCCACTGAATGTGATATTCTCATCTACGGCACCCGTATATTTGAGAACACAAAATAGTATCCAACGAATTTTCCTTCAATCGAATCACAACAGAATCAAAATAAGAAAAAAGACAATGCCTAATAAAGTAGATATAATTAGAATTAAACAAAAGCGAATTCATCTAACTATTAAACTAGACAATGAATGAAGTGAAGCAGGAAATGTCCTTTTTTCTCTTAATATTACGTAAGTAAAAACTGCGGTGGGAAAGAGAGACAAAGGTAGAAGAATATGTACAGAGTGAATTAGCTTTCTAATGTAAAGCTTTCATTTCTGTCTCTCAATAGACTATAAAACCTTTAAAAATGTGATAATGACGAATATTATGGATGTTATTCCTGATCTATGAGGTGAATGATTGAATTGTGATGATTTTGATGTCCCTTGCACTGACATAGTCAGCACTAACGTAAATGTGAACTTTACTTTAGATTTCCACTATCGAGGAAAAATGTTTATCTCTCCTGGTGTACTTCACTGCAAGTCGTTTTCCCTGTAGATCTCAACATGATTTTATCACCTCGTCTACCTTGAGTCTGATGTTTCGATCGAAAAACTTATTTTTTCACTGATCCAATAGTTCAACCTGAATCCAGAAGTACATTGACAGAGAACCGACCTCAGTATTAGGTGAATAGATACCATGTTTCTTTATTGAAAGTGTGGAAATTGAGTACTGTGGCAAAATGTAATTCCATATTAGATAAGTTCATTTTATTAGTCACGCAGTAATGCAGTATTAACAAGTGGATGTAAAGGTTTCGAGCATAAATAATTACCACTCATAATCCTATCAATCTAGTCACACATCTTCACAATTTGTCTTGTATATATTGTCTCTCTTTCTGTCTCTCCAACTTCCCTTTGCTGTTTGTTGCCACTTTCCATATCTCCAGTATAGGCGTTGTGTCATTCCGATTGCGAGTGTGCGGTGTTGAGTCGATAAACAAAGCTTCAGTGATTAACTTCTCTCCAAATTCTTCTAACTATAATAGTTTTTAATAGTCCCACTCTGTCCCACTCACCCTATATCGTGATTATATGCAATTGAATGCAATGCAATGGCTGAGCTCTATTTTCTATATTTCCTAATTGCATCTTTTGTGTTCTTAAGCCAAAAAAGTTTACATCTGAGATAGTTATTTAGTTTAAATGTCACTCAAATTCCACAGTCATTGATAAATCTATGTTAGACCTCTGACATCGCTTCTTTATACTGCAGTACTACAGAGTTTTTGAATTGCATATTATTTCCGATATTTTATGTCACTTATATTGCTGTTCTTTGTTTTTCTAGGGTTCTTCATATATTTCCGGATAACTTCTGGTGGGTAGATATTCACTAGTAATATCTGCTTTATTTGTTTCATTTCATTATTTAAATGTTCTGGCCTACTAGTTAGGCTCTTGGCCCGATTTTAAATACGTCTAACCAAACCTACCTTTACCGATTCTCAGTGGGATGAATTAAAGTTTAAGTATTTATTTGAGGGTGTATTGGTTTCCTATAAATGCTAGTATCTAACTCACCATGTTGTTTCCGTTTTACTGCACCCTGTTCAATTTTCTAGCTCAGAAGTCAATTAGATTCCATTCCGTTACATATTATTGCCCATGACTGTGTCACTTCTCTGCTGTACATTTTAATCTGCTCAATCTATTTTTTTTACAGACTTTATTATGTTCACTCGGGTTGTGCCATGATGACACTTATTTATTTTGTGACCCGCATTTGTAATTACTTCGTATGACTTTAATTATACAGCTTGCAACATTTTTTTTTAAAATGCCGATTGTACCTACTCATAACTATTGGTTTTGCACACACTCCTCTGTACATTGCATCAGTTTTCACAGCGTTAGCAATTTTCCTTGTTTTATTTCAATTTGGCTTATCACTTATATGTTACACTAGTTCCCTCGAATTTATTCCGCTTAAGTTTTTGGTAACACCTTATGCTGATTTTGAAATCTTAACCTCTTCTTCTATTCTTTTCTGTAGCTTTTGCTTTATTCCTTCTAATACGCTGGTATATTGATTGCCTTTGGTATTACTTCTAGTTTTGGTTGATGAGGAAGGATGGAGCATTAGTCTAAGATGAAACTTAGACATAATGAGTCACCTTCCCGTTATAACAACCTGGGTAACGGAGGTAAACCATCAGACCTCCACATAATTCAGCCAGTATGTCGTTAAAAAAATACTAAATAAACAGATATTTAAAGAAAAAAGATAAATAAAAATAAACGATGTAAAAAAAACCAGACAACTCAGAAGCCTGAAATCGCACCAAGGCACCAGCGTTATTTCTTCTTATATTCCATCTTACGCCATTAATCATGTACATAGTGCCCATTAATTGTCTTAATTTTTTTCCTTCATTCTTTCCTTTCACAATATATATATTTTTAGAAAAACTATTTTATTACTATCTTCACACTTTCTTGTTCATTCACTGTTATTGTACACAACCTTGCTACTTTTATATATCGAAGCTTGCTGTTTTCCCACCAAACTTCTAAGGGAGGGATAACCTGTAGTGTACATTGCACCTTCGAACTTTTGTTTGAACGAGCTCACCTGACCTTTAACCCCACTTCCTCTGTGCATTTGTGAATCTCCTGTTCGGTTTCGGTTTCACTCTCTCGCTGTGCTTTCATCCAGCACACTCTCCGAGCTTACCACGGTCTCAACTGCAGATAAGTGTATACCCTCTTATTCTTTATCAAATCTCATATCGCTTTTGTGTAAAGAAAACTCAGTTCCAGTCACGCTAGTCATTTCAAGTCTTTTTACCTTGATTCAGTTCTTTAGCATTTGCACATTAGGCAGAGTACAATTTAGGTCATAAAGCGGTGAAGAAGTTTTGTAAGAGTGACTAATTTAGGTCTAAGTTAACCCAAGTCTAACTCTTACACCATCTTCTATTGAGTTTATATTTGTGAGGAATTGAATTAAGAAAAATAATATAATTTACCAAATACCGTGTAATGACTGTGAGTGAGATCAATTACATTATAGGTCAAACTAGTAGATCACGGTCAGCTAGATTATTGAAACATGAAAATTTAGCTCGACCTAGAATAACTGACCCTGCTAAGTAAGTTAAATAACCTAGAAAACAGAGCTTAGCCATAGCAATGTATTGCTTTCACTTGCATATAATCACGGTATAGGGTGGGTAGGATAGGGTGAGAGCGTTGAAAAATAAAATATAATTGGGTGGAATGGGAGAGAGGTTAATCACTGAAGCTTTGTTTATCGACTCAACACCATACACTTGCAATCGGGATGACACAATGCCTATTCGGGAGATATGGAAAGTGGCGACAAACAACAAAGGGAAGTTGGAGAGACACTAACAGAGACAATATATGCAAGACAAATTGTGAAGATGTGTGACTAGATTGATATGATTATGAGTGGTAATAATTTATGCCCGGAATTTTATCATCCACTTGTTAATACTGCAATACTGTGTGATAATTGAAATAAACGTATCTAATGTGGAATTACATTTTGCCACAGTACACAATTTCTACACTTTCAATAAAGCCAGATGTTACCTATTCACCTAGTACTGTGGTCAGTTCTCTGTCAATGTACTTTTAGATTGAGATAACACTTTTGGATCAGTGAAAAATAAGTTTTTCGATCGAAACATCAGACTCAAGGTAGAAGAGTGGATAAAATCATGTTGAGATCTACGAGGAAAACCTTAAGTAAAGCTCACATTAACGTTAGTGCTGACTATGTCAGAGAAAGGGACATCAAAATCATCACAATTCAATCATTCACCTCATAGATCAGGAATAACATCCAAAATATTCGTCATTATCACATTTCTAAAGGTTTTTGTCTATTGAAAGGTAGGAGTCAAAGCTTCACATTAGAAGGCTAATTCTCTCTAAACATATTCTTCTACTCAAGTCTCTATTTCCCACAGCAGGTTTTGCCTACGTAATATTAAGAGAAAAAAGCACATTTCCTGCTTCACTTCATTCATTGTCTAGTTTAATAATCAGTAGAATTCGCTTTTGTTTAATTCTAATTATATCTACTTTATTAGGCATTGTCTTTTTTCTTATTTCGATTCTGTTGTGATTCGATTGAAGGAAAATTTGTTGGATACTATATTGTATGTTTTCAAATATACGGGTTCCGTAGATGAGAATATCAAATTCAGTGGGGATAGATTAGGAAGGTTAAGAAAGGCGTACTTTACTGCGGGATCTGTTTGGAGTGGTTGAAGGATTGACAGTTAGTAGCATAAGCAGCGAGATGTGAATTTTGAAGTCTAACTTTAACTTAGTTAATGCATCTTTGTGGTTTAGAGACTTGGCGAGCGCAACATAATATACTACGATTACTAGTTTTTAGGTGTAATATTAAACCATTTTTAGCAGTAATTTATGCTCCAAACGTCATCCATTTGTTAATACTGCATCATCACTGTGTGGTCATTACAATAAGCTTATCTTATATGGAATACATCGGCTTTCTTTGTGGTCCTCTGTGTCTAAGATTTTCACATTGCCCTAGCTATATAGATATTCCAGATGTATACTCATGAGGTGATAAGAACAAATGCTTATCGTGTCTTTTAACGGTTAGTATATAATCACCATTCAAAAAGACCTAAAACTCAAAGCAATTAGCAACTGATAGAGGCCCTGGGATTATTATTTTTTCTCCTCATGGTCTCAATGAAATCTAGGGCTTCAAATTATGTCTCCATTTTATTCTAGTCTCTGCACTCCATTTTTTACTGGCACCATGATTGTCCGTAAATTCTCACCCTCTAATCACTCGACCGCCTCCATGTCACACTCACATGAATTAAAGTTGTAATTTATGGCCTAGTGGGTTTTGTCATTCAATGCTCTTCTCGAGATGTGTCAAATCCATATCGATTTCCTCAGGTATATTTGTTAATTGATAGGTTCTTGATAGGGTCACTTTTAAAGTCCTATTTTAATAATCCTTTTCAGCTATCTAATGTTCAGTGAAGAGTGTTGATAGCTGTTCATCAAACGTCTTCAGTCTGTGGGATATTCTCTTTGTGACGCACCAAGTCTTTGAAATGTACAAAAACACAAACTCACTTGGTATTAGTGTTGAAATCACAAATCTCATTCTTTGTGCTGAGCCCAGCAGACTTTGAGAGCGACCGCAGATTTGTGAAATCTGGCCTCTTTTCAGATCCTACCTGTAGTTGAAACGATACTGCCTAGAGAAGAGGAAGAGATGACTTCCTTAAGGTCCCTTCGACTGATAATGACTGATGCTTTCTTGTTGCTGGTCACTTAGGCCTACCTTCACTGCCTCTTCCGCCAGGTCTGTGGATATAGATCCAGTGAACCAATCAATGAAATACTAGCCACACAGACAAACAGTCAAATACCAGGTCGTAGAGAAAAATGAGAATTTATGCGCCTTGGATCGAGTGCCAGTGTCTTAATGGTCTACAAGCTAGCCTTGTAACCAGAAGGTTCTGAGTTCGAACTGCTGTGGTGCATGCGTACTGCTGAAGCAGAGTCCCGAACTAGGACGAAACAGCTGTCTAGTACTTCCAGGTTTTCCAATGGTTCTCTAACTGATGTCAGCTCATGATGAAATCCTCCAACCAATCAATCAAAAATCCTGTCAAAACCAATACTTGAGAAGTGAACTTGAGAACCAAAGGGGACATAGTCGTAAGGTAGTTTACGGGAACAATTATTCACCTTGAAAGTTACGAAGATTGGGAAATATTTCACCTATGAGGAATTTCGGAATCTCAATATATGCTGGTGTTATTCTGAATATGTTGGCTTTGGAAGGAAAGTAAAATCTAAGCAATTCAACCATTCAGTTCAGAGGAGCTGACAATACGAAAACATTCATATGGAATGAAAATGTTCTTTACTCTTTTCACAAAACGATTATGCTGCGATACTGACATATTGGTTTCCGAATTTTAGAGCTACATTTTCCCGAAACATTGTATTCTTTTTATATTATCTTTTATAAATTCTTTTGTGTAGTTGTTTTCGAGTAGCACTTTGAATAGGACGTTTATTTCATTACACTGGTCCTCTGGCGTTGTTGTAAGTATAAGTATTCTATCTGCAAGACCTTGTATTAATCCTCGTTTCACCGTGAGTGGATGAGCTGAGTGCTAATCAAGGAATCATCCAGAGTGTGTGGTTTTCCTACATAGCGTCGTTTTAATCCTACCATCTGTTATTCTTTGTATTTTGCAGTCTAACATAGTCAGTTCCCCAATTTCATTTTCTACTTCCATAGTGAATTTTATTGAGTCGACATGTCCGACTAATTATATGGGGTAAACGTCTAGATCACTCAAAATATGAGTGAATGAACAGGAACATGAGCTTACAAGAATCTTGAAAATAGTTCGTCGATAGCTGCACATGCATGAGACAAAAACTACATTATCGATTGAAACAATGTATGCATTCTAAAACTAACATGAACAAATGGAAAGTAAGACTTATAACAGAATCGATATTCATTAAAGTCACACCGGATACATGTAACAAGGGTGAGTCAGTACAACTATCAACAACTTGGAATATAATTCTGAATACAAACACATGAATGAGCAAAAATAATGAACTATTTATATGAGTACAAATCATAAATGTGTGAATAAAACAATTCCAACAGTGGTGTGAACACGGGCAGTAATTTTGCTCGAAATATTACCAATAACAAAACTTATCATTGTGTGTAAACTATTGAAATATACTTATACTTTATTTGATCTAATCCACAATGCTCAAACTTTTAACTGATATTAATTATATTCTTATACTTTGACGAACAGCATATGCAGACGCCTCTGTAGCTACAAATGCATTACGACTGCCTTATGCAGTTCATCTAACCCAGTTCACAGCTTCATGCTATGAAGAGGTAGTAAGCGTTTTAGTCGCATACACTAAGTAATGTTCACCCATGCTTCTTGTCCAAAACCAATGTCTGTTATTACACCTCAGACCCTATTTTGTTTCAGGTTGATTTTTCTGGAACGCGATTGGTGAAATGCCCAACTTTTCTTAGTAATCTCTCTCAATAATACAACCAATAAATTCAATTTCTTTTATCATGAAAGCAGTCAAGTTAAAATTAAGGCACATGTAATTCCATATTAGTTTGTTTATTAGATATATCACACAGTGAAACAGTATTATCTACTGGATGACGTTTCGAACAAAATTTATTACTGTTCACAATCATATCAATTGTGTTCACACAACTTTGAAAGTTGAGTTTTATAGTTTTCTTTGTTTTCTCCTATTTGTCATCGTTGGGGTAGTAGAATTTTCCAGATATTCAGCTGGACAGGTGTTGAATCATTCCTATTACATGTATTTGCAGTTGATTCGGTAAACAAAGCTTCTGTTATCAATCTCTCCCCCCATCCTGTGACATTAGATTTTAAAACTGTCATCCTATCCCATCCAGTTTATTGTATGGTTGTGTGTAACTGCATGTAGTGCTATAGCTGAACTATTCTCTAGATTTCTTATCTTATTTGGATCAACCAATCTAGATTTTGCTAATTTTTTATGTTCAGCCAGTCTGACTGCCCCTGTTCTACTAGTTTGACCTATGTTTTTGACCTGACAATCATTGCAGGGTATGAGATAAACTAAATTGTTTTGCAAGTACCAATACTTGCAAATTAATCTGATGCTCACTAGTGACTGGCCCTATTCAGGCAGTTAACCTGGGGTTCTAGTGGGAAGCCGTGACCAGTAGGGTACAGCAGGTTGAAGATGAGGACAGTTACTCATCGAAGAAGACATTGCGAAATGGTGGCGCTATGTCGTGAATTGGCAGAAGTTAGAATTCAAGGACCATTGGATCGGGTCCCAGTGGCTCAATGGTCTACGAGCTCGCCTCGTAACCAGAAGGTCCTGGGTTCGAATCCCGGTGGGCGCGTACTGCTGAAGAGTCCCAAACTAGGACGAAACAGCTGTCCAGTACTCCCAGCTGGTTTTCCAGTGGTTCTCTAACTGATGTCAGCTCATGATGAAATCCTCCATGTAAATTGTTTTGTTTATTTGGCTGAACACGATTGAACCTTTAATCGACAAAGCTTGTTTCTAATTAAGTTTGTGGGTTTGAATGCCGTTTTTATTCCTGCCTTGTTAAGAATTCTGCATAAGGCTTCCAAGGTTCCTTCCTTTTAAGGAAGTACTACTGATGATTTCGATTCCTTATTGTTGATGTCGTCATTAATATTATTATTGTCACTATTATTATTATTATTGTTATTATCACTATCGCTACTGTCATTATTTATTTTATTTTTACATTTCCTTACATATTTTCTGACTAATTTATCCGGGTAATTATTAATTTTCAAGGCTTCTTTTATGTGTATCAGTTCCTGTTTTAGATTTTCTTTGGTACTACCTAGATTTTGTGCTCTGTCATTTAAACATATGGCACAAGTAAGTACCACTCAACATCAATGGACTGTGACCGCACCAATGACCTTGGAACGATCAGTGAGCAAATAATATCGTAATCATGAATGAAATGTGCCTAGTGAAGTGTTATTTTATAAAAATGGGATATCTAGCATGTTTCAGGTTAGGTTTGGGAAAGATGAAGTCAGGGTTAGGACTAAGGACAGGTTAGGGTAGGTTAACCTAATGAGGACGACATTCGAGTTACATCTGGGGTTTATTTGAGGATATTTTCACATTGAGTTAGGTTAAGGAAAGATTAGGGTTACTGTTAGGGTTAGAAGACTTAGATAATTACATGAACAGAATGTGGTTAATTACTCTGTTCATACTCCAATCCAAAAACTAAGTGGTACTATTAATATATGTGCAAAACTCGGCAACTCTAGTGGTAGTTAGTAATTCCTCATTAGTTTGTTTATCAGATGTATCACACAATGAAACAGTATTATTTACTGGATGACAGAGTTTCGAACACAATTCATTGCTGTTCATAATCATATCAATTAAAATCACACAACTTCGAAACTCAAGTTTCGAATTTGGAAAGGTACATTTTTCAGACGTCAGGGAAAGCTTTCCAGTTTCATGCATCTTAATTCTTCATTATTGTCATGAATAAATGCATTTTATACACAAAAATCGTCTTTATTATGTGATTTGTGCCTTCAAGGTCATTTGTCCCTTAGTACTTACTGGTGCTTAAAGTTTAACTTTGCCACGAAACCATAATGAAAACTAAGCTTTATTCAGCTAAACATAATTCTTGTCGGCGATTTCAGTTTATGCTTTCAAGTATTTATTGTGCGTCGGTGGCACAGTGGTTAGGACTCTCGCCGACCATGCACATGGTCCGGGGTTCGATACCCTGCCGACGTACACCCGATATCTATGGTCGGCCTGCAAAATTTGGGCTACCGATATCACATGCTGAAAATTCCACACTTGTACTGAAAATACTGTGCGGCATCAAGCAGTAATCAAAATAAAAAATAAATAAATAATAAGTAGACTTACTTTTTCATATATATATATAGGGAAGCTGAATAAATTGGATATCGTGACTGGAATCTTCAAAAACACGTCGATTAATACTACTACTAATAATATATAATAATTTGCTTTATTCCAGAAACAGTACTAGTGGTACAGTGTGGAATTTTCAGCACATTTCTACAATATTTGCATCTAAATTTATCAAACATTTAAAAGGAGTATTTCAAAAAATATATATAATGACAACAACAACAAAAATCAAACACAAAAATAATATTTAAAAATGCGAAAAAAATACCAAGAAGTAGAAAGGAAAATAAACAACATAAAATAATATCTCAGTATTGGGTAGTGGAAGCTATGATATGATTATGCATGGTGACAGTAAAGCTGTAGTCATACAAGAAGTTATGAAATGATATTTAAGAATGTTTATCGACAAGATGATCAGTTAATTTGGTTGAAACAACACTAAACAATCATAAAATAACATTTCAGGGTTGTTTTTTATATCAGTTCTAATGAGGTGATTGTAGTGGTAGTGTGAGTAATCCTGCATAATACAAAATTTTAAGATGGTGATAATGGCTTTCACAACCAAGATTGTCAGTTAATATTGCCGAACAAAAAAACAACAACAACAACCACAAAAACTAATAATTACATGATGGTTAGTGACAGGACAATTTTGTAATACTCATAGTGCTAACATAGTCGGAACCAGTAGATACACAAAAGAAGGAATACAGTAAAGTACAAAAAGTAAGCCAATGTTAATAATTTAGGTAGCTAAGTATGTTTAAGAAGGAGTTCACTATAGAATGCAAAATAAGAGAGAAATAAAAGAGCCTAAAATTATGTTATTAACAACAAAGCAAGTCATAAGTTTCGCGCTTAACATTGTCTCTGTCACTTAGAACACGGGCCAAGTATGGTATCGTTGAGTTCCTGTACTTGGTTGTATGAGCATAGATTGTTTTATACTGATTTCTGGTTCTACTTGATGAGATACAAGGAGAGAGTTGAGAATATAGGGGGTGTTAGGGGTCGGAGAGTATGGTTTTAGACCATTTTTCGCATGTATTCAGATGCCTTTCAACTAATGTAGTGACGAGCTGACTGAGTTTTACACCACTAGTCCTACTAACTACCTTCAACATCCTTCTCAGGATGGTGTAGTCTTTTTTCAGTAGCCCAGGAAAGACTGACGGGGAGCAGTAAAGTAGAATAGGTAAGATACAAGAGTTGACAAATTGTGAAAGTAGAGGTTGGGTGATTCCAGATTGTCTTAGTTTCTTAATGAAGTAGGTTGGACATAACACTTTCTTAGAAATCGTTAGGATATGAGATGTCCAAGTAAGGTCGGAAGATAGAACTAGACCGAGGTATTTTGCATTAGACTTAGTTTCAATTTTAGTCCCCTCAATGCGACAGGCTTCATGAGTACTTTCTAGTGTTTGATTAATGAAAGGCGAGCATAGAATGATGAAATCTCGTGATTAACCTCTCTTCAAGGTGACTTCTTCATCACCACCAAGTTCATACGGTTCCATAATTTGCTTCATACTTTTATTTCCTCTCTCTAGTCTTCTTGTTGATAATTGCAGTTTTCCATATATTCGGTATGTGTGTTGAGTCATTTCAACTGCGTTCAGTGTCATTCTAATTCTATTCGTATTAAGAAATCTACATAGGGTTACTCATGTTCATTTTTACACTGTCTGTCTGTTTTCGACAGAGAACTTTGCACATATGTGCGGCAGTTCAAGTCGCCACACTCCATGTAGCACACAAAGCAAGAGAAGAAAGTAGGAGAAATGCATAATATAGACAGTAAACAGAGGTGTGAGACAAAGGAATAGTATTAACGAAGAACAATATAGTTTCATTGGAAATCATAAGTCGCAAGGAGTGGATGCATCTGCGCCAGTCATTGAGAACGATTTTGAGCCATGTCACCAATTGTTTCCAACCATTGGTTTTTACCGTCCAGAGGACCCCAACCAGTGAGGAAGTCAACACCTTCCTACGCGGCTTAGACTAACTGTTGTAGATTTCATTGACTGGTGCCATGTTTTCGTTTGACCGCTGCTAGCTCTTTTCCAGCCTGACCCCATGTCAGCTAACATTGCCCATTGTCGAGGAAGGCGATGACTAGGCATACGTAACACATATTTTTACACTGTAGCAGTTTTAAATTCTGATGTAGTTGTGTTCTCTGAGCTGGTTGGTTTATCTCCGAAGCTTTCATTAGAAGTGTGCACTTTTAATTGAAGCATGCGCTGAAGATGTTGTCTAGTAGGGCAATGAAAGCTTCGCAAATACACCATCGAGCTTATTATTATTATTTGTATTACCATTCTTATTTTTGCCATGGGTCTTCATACATTTTTTGAATAAATTCTGAGTGACGGTTGTTAGCCAGAGCTTAAATGATGGGCTGTGTTAAATTAAATAACCTTGAAAAACGCTCGACCACTTGCATGTAGTCACGCATTACATTGAGATTAGGTAAAAAGATTAGAAAGCAATAAAATTAGACAGGGAGATAGGTTAATCACCCACATGAGAAGCATAGTTCCAACTACAGGCGAACGGAACTGATGAACATATCAAAGCAGCGAGGATTGGGAAAGCAAGGCAAGCTTTCATTACCCTCAAGTCTATGTGAAATTTCAACTTCAATGTGAAGTCAGTGCTACTTAATATACGGATCAGAGAGTTGGCACGTCACGAAAGCCACTTCAAACAAACTGCAGACATTCATCAACAGCTATCTTCGCTCAATACTACTCAAGGTCAGAATGCTGGCCAGAAAAGATCACCAACAGGGACATCTGGGGGCGAACCAACCCAGTTAGAACCAGTTGTGCAACAAATATGTAGGAAGAAGTGGAGGTGCATTGACCATACTCTGAGAAACTAAACCATCAAGTGAGTGACACCACATGCCAGGCCATTGCTCGAGTGGAACCCGAATGAGAAGCGGCGAGTTGGTAGTTAGTGCGACAGAGTGACATGGAGGAGGTGATGTGAAGAGGAGATGAGAGCATGTGGGCAGACGTGGAGCCAGGTGATGAAAACGTTGGTGGAGAACAGAACGCAATGGAGACGTGCGGCTGAAGATCTATGGTCCTCTAGGAACTAAAAGAAACAATAAAAATAATAATAGGTTAATCACTGAACCAACGCCAAACAAATGCAGTTGAAATGACATAACGCCTGTCAATGTTGGTTAGCATTGAATAGTTTGTTTATTCGAACTGATCTCCATTGGCAGGTAACAAGAAGGCTGTCATTGATCAATCGTGTACTGGTTCACAGAAGATTGAAAAAATATGATCAGAATTATTGTTGTGTATTATGCTTGCGTTTATTTACAGACTTTGTCACTGTTTAACCACAATAAATCTATTTCGTCGCCGCTTGAATAATAAATAATCGTGTTTGCCGACTGTTTTTCTGTTGTTCTGCATAGTATTCTACTTATTAACCTTAGTCTTCTGAAGCTAGTGATAAGGCCAGATCTCTGCAATCTGAATAACTGACAATGCCGATACCAGATATATGACAAACTACAATAAACGACAAAGGTGTGGGAAAGAAAAACGAAGTTATGTGAATAAAATGATAAAGTGTAGATAATATATTAATCTCTAAGCGTCACCCAGTTGATAATATTGTATCCCTCAATGTGTGCTATATCAAATTTACTTGTGCGATATAAAATCGTATTCCACCACTGCGCCTGAATTCCGATGTCACGTGATTTTGATTTATCTCAATTTCGATGACACCAAAGAATCATCCTTATATCACAGCTATATTTTTATTTTATGACTGCTTGCAAAGACAGAGAAAAAAAAATATTTAATTTTCTTCAGTTGGTTTGTAAGGATTAGTTTTGTTTTTTTACGAGTTGATCACGGATTGATATCAGTTAGAGAACCAATGAAAACCAGCACCGCGGTACTGGACAGCTGTTTCATCAGCCTAGTTTGGGAATCATCAGCAGTAAGCATCCAATAGGGTTCGAACCCAGGATCTTCCATTTACGAGGCAATTTCGTATACCATTGAGACATTTGGACCTGATTCAGTGGCCAGCTCATGATTTACAACTTCTACAAATTCGAGTGATCAACTCGTATAAACAAATCTAATCCTTACAAGCCAACTATAGAAAATTTATATGATGCTCTATAGTGACATGCTACAGGATGGAGTTTCCTGGAGGTCTAATGAGAAGTCGTGACAAGTGAGGTACATCCAGTCCCGTATGAGGATGGATGTCCCACTGATGACACTGTTTGGGGTCGCGCTCAATCACGAATTGGTGGAAGTTAGAATTGATGGACTGGCCATTGTATCGGCTGCTGCCATTGGCTGAATGGCATACGAGCTTACTTTGCAACCGAAAGGTCCTGGCTTCGAAATGCGGTGGTGGGTGTGTACTGACGATGATTCTCAAAATACTTGTGAATATTTGTAAATTTGTTAATTGGTTGATGATGACTACGATGAACTGAAATCCAGGATGCGCATTTCGTCCTTTTTGGGACTCGCCAGCTAGTGGGATGTACCTGCATTCCGCAGTGAGTGATGATGTTACTACAGAGGCTTGAACCCACTGTGCCCAAAGTTTCAAACGCTAAAGCGTTATTACGTAACTCTTACCATTGTATGCATACATCTATTTTGTTTAAACTTGAACTGCCTGTGTAAAAACTATATAAGCGCAATTTTCTGAGCACTGTTCACTTGCTGTGGAACTTTTTGTCAACTGGCAACATGTAAAAATTTGCAAGTATGTTAAAACTTTTCTGTACGCAAACCTCATAATTTATTTAGGCTGTAAGCAGCTGATGAGAAGCCTACGAAATAAATGATGGTACCATATTATTCTGCACAAACCACTTTTGTTCTTGCTTTATTCAAAAAGCGTTATTCACTAGACCACTTGGGCCACAAAGCCACCTCGTGTGCAACGAGTGATATTAATTACCTAATTTGGTTTTAGATTTTCCTGTCGATTGATTGGACTGAAGTGCTCATTCCTAGGTTGACATGTTGGCTGATCAACCACCTTTAATTTTTTATCAGTAAAATGTCGTTAGATTATGTACATCTGCCTTCACCGGCTATACACTGAACAGAAAATAGTCACAGAGGATTGGCAGCAAGGAGCTCTGGCAGTGCTACAAAATAGTCGACAACACTGTTGTCCAACAAATATGTCGAGGAAAATACCGATGGATGGGATACACTCCGCGAAGAGCATTAAGTGACATCACAATATATAGCTAGACTCTCCAGTTTAACTCAAATGGGGAACAACAGGCTGGCCCAAAGCCGGAATAACAGCTTATGCGCAATCGTGGGGTGTGCTACAGAAGACGATAAAACACAGATTGCAATGTAGACCTGCCTTTTACTAATTCTATAATATCTCTGCATGAAGCTGCATACACTGCCTTATTGAGGGAGCTGACGAGCTGACGACCAGGGTGGGGTTGTATAGGCAAACTACTGTACTCCAGGTGTTTTTCCGCCAGACTTTGTATCACCAATTTCACATTTGTACGTCACACATTGATTTTGACCTTTAATATTTGCCTTTTTCTTTGTTTAATCTTCAATTGTAATACTTCTCATTGTGGTTGTGTGTATGCTGACGATGTTTTATTTACTGGGATGAGTTTGCTAGAACTAATGGTAATTCTAAATTGGGATTTTCTGTGGGATACCTTGGTGTGTGAGTTTTGTAGACATAGCTTTTCATCCCACTTCGCTGGGAATATTGTCCATGATTCGACGTTAACTTTTACAGTTGAACTTTGGTAAATAGTTCTATCTTATAGTACTTGTTCTATATTAGGAAACGTGCACTGCTTACAAAGCTTTCTCACGGCACTGTTAAAGGTAAATCTTAATCTTGATGTTGTTATTGCTTGTTAGAACCGCTGAAATATTGGAAAATTGTTGTCATTCTCCTGATTCTGGAAAATTCCATGAGAGCTCGTTTCTCAGCGGAGTTTTCTCAGCTATACAGATGAAAGTGGAGATTACCTTCTTGCATTTAGACCATAAAAGAGTAAATTTGATCGTTATAGTTGATTTCAAACATGAGCAATCTTATGAGTTCATATGTTATAATAATTACCCCTTTGAGTTCAGTGTGAAACACAGGGCTAAAACACCACATCTCTCTATCATCCTGTCTTCTGCGGTCCCCTTAATCTAACGACACGATTCTCACAACCTGAAATCTCGTCCGCCTATGATATCTTCGGTATCACCCTCGATCCTATTTCGAAGTCACCGTTCCCTATTCAGGTTCCACATAAGATTAGTAATGGCACAATATGTCACCCAGCTGTCTCCTCCATGTGTGCACAATATAACTGCTAGAGCAGATACACTGACACATCTGTACAGAGTTAGAGTTAACACAAACGCAGTATCTGTAGACATTTTGATTCCACCGAAAAGAGTGCTGTCACTTTAACGAGAACCAAATTAGCCACTCAACAGGTTCTGGCTAGTGAGATATTAAGTTTCCTATCGACTATTTCTCCAATACCACCACCTATAAAGTCGAAAAGGATGAAGAATGGCTTTTATTCTACTGTGATTTGTTTGGCATTTCAGCCGTTACATCTCCCTTACATGTTAGCGAATTTATCGAGGTAACCGTAATTTTCTCAGCACCGTCTTTTAAGTTTGCATTATTCTGTCGACTGACATAATGTGACATTTGCGAGTATATTAAAATTGTTCCCCATACGAACATAATTCATTTCTTTAGACTCTACGCAGCTGATGATGATAATGGTACCAGCTTATTCTGCACACATTGCTTTTGTTCTTGCCTCATTCAATTTCATAAAGAGGAATAATTTTACGAAGTAAACAAGAATAATGAGCAGCATACGGTAATGCCGAAGTCGGTAAATCATTTTCGGACAGATCAGCACTGTACAATTATGAATATATATGGATTACAAATCCTTTCTTCTGAGGTCCCAGTGGCTTAATGGTCTACGAGCTATCTCGCCTTGTAACCAGGAGGTCCTGATTTTGAACCCTGGTGGGTGCGTACTGACGAAGAGTCTCAAACTAGGACGAGACAGCTGTTCAGTACTCCCACGTTTTACAGTGGTTCTCTAACCAATGTCAGCTTATGATGAAATCCTGTAACCAATCGACCGAATCCGTATAAGAATAAAGCAAATAATTTACATAATATTGACAATTATTCGGTATCACCATGAGAGATAACTATTCCAGCTACAGGGTGAAATTCAAAGGAGGAAGATGGATTGAACAGACTCTTTCTGAAGAGAGACGTTGCGGTGAGAAATTCGTATGTCTACCGCCTTCGCTGTGCTTAGCCACCAAAGAAATACTGACCTAGGGAGTTGAGGTGGCATACTTCATAGAATACCAAAATCTGAATTTCCATCAGCCTTGTGCGCCTTATCCACTAAGTGTGCCAGTATGGAACTTCCGATTGACTTTAGGACTACTTAACCTAACCACGTTGTACAATGCTCAAGAAGGTAACCGTCGGCTTGCCGAGTTTTTCTAGTGTCTCCACATGAACAACTCAGTTTTTAAATGCACACTGAAGTGGTCAGTCTTGGTAGCTTATCCTTCACATGAGTTGAAATTATTCAATGAGTCACGAATTTTAGACACAGTATTGCCACACAGAACGTATTAGCTGTTAGATTTTGGAGTTTCGAAGCCAGTAATTCAGTGTCTTCGTCTCCTATAAACGGTAAAGTGATATACTTATATTTTCTATAGTTGATTTGTAAAGATTAGTCTTGTTTTTACGAGTTGATCACGGATTGATATCATTTAGAGAACGATTGGAAACCCACCAGGGAGTACTGGAGAGCTGTTTTATCCTAGTTCATCCTAGGTTCAAACCCAGGACTTTCTGGTTACAAGGCAAACTCGCATACCATTCAGCTTCTGAGACCCGATTCAATGGACAGTCCATCAATTCTAGCATCTTTCAATTCGTGAATTAGTGCGACCCCAAACAATGTCATCGGTGTTACAGCTATCCTCACACTTCACATTGGATGAACCTCACTGGTCACGACTTCTCACTAGAAATTCAGAAAACTCCGTCCTGTAGCAAGTCACTAGTGAGCACCAGATTAATTTTCTATAGTTGGTTTGTAAGGATATATATACATATGTATATATGCCTCTTGTGCACCGTTTCCACACATTCCTCTCTTTCTGTTCCGCTAACGGAGACTTTAATAAAGCTTTCTGTTGGCTGTTTATTTATTTCTAGCACAAAATATCAGGGTACTAGTAAGACCTCGTTTGTATTCAAAGGGATTAAACGATGCCAAATTGGTGTATTGGCTAACCCATCACTTCTACTAGAAAATAACTGCCTACACCCCAACTTGCCTTCTTTTAGCAGACATCAAGAAATGATAAGGTCCATTATGGGTAAATTTTATTTTGATAAAGTCTTACAGTGTTATACAGTAATGTTTACTGATGACGTTTCGAGCACAATTTATTGCTACTCATAATCATATCAAGGTAATCACACGACTTCCTAAATTCATTTATATAGTTCCGTTGTTTTTCACTTGATTTTCACTTGATTTGATTGGTAGTATTATTTTCCATATTTCCGGTATGAGTGATGAATCATTCCTATTGCATGTGTTGGGTGTAGATTCGATGAACAAGGATTCAGTAATCAACCTCTCTCTCCACCTACCTAGATTACTTTTTAGAATTTTAACCCTCTCCCACCCTATTGTGTGGTTGTGTGTTAATGCATGCATTGCAATTGCTGAGCTTTTTTCTAAATTACTTATCTTCTCGGGGTCAACCATTGTTACCTTAGCTAAATTCTTATGTTCTGATAATGTCACTACTCCTGATCTACTAGTTTGACCTATGTAGTTGACTTAACTCACAGTCATTGCATGGTATTTTGTAAATTATATTATTTTGTCTAATTGGGTCAACAGGGTCCTTTAACCTACAGAGCTTGTCCCTGAGTGAGTTTGTAGGTTTAAATGGCACCCTAATTCCTGCTTTATTGAGAATCCTACGTAGGGTCTCAGATGTCCCCTCTTTATATGGTATAACTGTAGATGACTTATATTCTCTCTTATTTATGTTATTATTACTAGTTTCACAATTCTTTTTATTTTTTGGCCTTTTTCAATCTTCCTAATGAATTTTAGAGGATAGTTATTTAACACCAACGCCTCTTCTATCTGTTTTATTTCATCATTTAGGTCTTTTTTTGTGCTAATTAGTGCCATTGCTTGGTTTGTTAAACACTTAACTAAGCCTGCCTTAACAGTTAAAGGATGAGATGAATTAAAGTCTAAATATCTATTAGAATGCGTTGGTTTTCTATAAACACTAGTGTGTAGTTTACCTTCTTCTATTCGTTTTATTTTACAATCTAACATAGCTAATTCTCCTTGCTCATTTTCGGTTCAAATGTGAATTTTTTCCCTCACTAGTGAGTTTATGTGTGTCAAGAAGCTAGAGATATGTTCTGTTTTTAACACTGTGTGTGAAAGTGTCATCCACATATCTCCACCATATTTTTGGAGTAGGATTAAACGTATTAAGAGCAATACTTTCCCAGCTATCCATAAATATATCTGCTACGATAGGGGATATTGGTGATCCCATTGCTACACCTTCAGTTTGTCTATATATTTTGCCTTGGAATTTAAAGATAGTAGATGTGAGACACAAGTTTTATTTTTATATCAATCGATAAAGTGTTGTCTTTCTCTTTTTCATATGTGAACTTAGTTTGTAACGCACTTAACGGTAAATTTTGCTTGTTGAAGTTAAACTGCAGACTCATCGTACAACGGACAACGGACAAGTTACCATGGTGACTGAGGTTATATGCCTAGTTCCATATCCTTTGCTACAAAGAGATCCATAGATTAGGTTGATAGTCTCTAATAACAAACATTAGGGAACAAGGAGGAGGTGACACAGGGAGGAGGAAAATTAATTAACCGAAATTGACTGTGTGATGAATGAATTACGTAGATAAAAACAGTAAGTTCTCTGCTACTAAATGATAACTCATCATAATACAAATGAATATTTGCGCGTTAGAATAAATTAACTTTTTTTGCCTTATTGAATTAATCATTATTTTTTGTTCAAGTGTGAAATAATTTAATCTCCTTTACTATTGAACAAAGGTGTATGTACATGAGCGAATTGCGCACTGTGTGGAAAGATAGCCGATTATTAAGATTCATATGGTCAAACCATTAGCAGATTCTTCGTTTAATGATAATAACAATAATAATAATATTTACACATCAACAACAGAGATAGGCTTATCAAAAGAATACATTCGGAAAGAATGAACATTAATCAGAGAGTTTTCTGTGAAAGAATGATAAGATTTCATAGTAAATCGGTTTCAGGCTATCTTGAAAGGAAACTTTTCCCACCTATAGTTTCAAACAACTGGTACTTGGTTCGAGTCTCTGTCTCTGTGTGGACACCATCATACAGTTTCTTGGGCTATGCGGGAAATCGACAAGCTGATGAGTTCGAAATATAACAATATAATTGGTAGGAAGATCTTTCCAGAACAATTATTATTTATTATTGTTCCTTTGGGTTCCTAGAGGAACATACGGCTTCAACTGCACGTCTCCACTTGCTTCTGTCTTCTGCTGTACTTCTCATCTGCATCCATGTTAATCCATACTGTTTCAGTTTCTCTTCACACGACCTCCTCCATGTCACCCTTGGACGTCCCACTCGTCGCTCTCCTCTCGGGTTCCACTCGACGGCCTGACGCGCGATGTCACCCAGCGGCCTTCTCAGCGAGTGTCCAATCCATCTTCACTTTCTCCTGCATATTTGTTGGGCGATTGGTTCTTGTTTTGTTTGTTCCCATAGCTTCTCGTTTGTGATTCTTTCCGGCCATCCGATCTTCAGCATAGAACGAAGACAGTTGTTGATGAAGGTGTGCAACAGGCTGTTGGAAATATTCTTTGTGACCCGCCAAGTTTCTGATCCATCTGTATAGAAGAACTGACTAACTTGACGTTTGTATTGAAAATCCGAATCATTTTGTTGTTGATGCTGAGTTGAGTGACGAAGATTTCCAGATCGGTTTCAGGTTGATGAATGTGTTTCTCGCCTTCCCGATTCTTGATTTGACATCCTCGTCCGTTCCTCCTGTAGTTGAGACAATGCTCCCTAGTTAAGTGAATGTAGTAACCTATTTCAAATCCCTCTCGTTGATGAAGATTGCCGCTGTATGTTGCTGTTGTTGTTGGTTGGTTGGTTGGTTATTTTCATAACCTCCGTCTTGTCTATGTTTACCTGGAGTCCTGTCTTGTCTGGCTGCTTCTTCGACCAGTTTGTCGGTTTTCGCTTGTAGGTCTTCGATTTTGTGTGACATCAAACATAAATCATCCGCGAAATCCAGGTCTTCTAGGTTCTTCACGTCGGTCAAGGATATCCCTGTCTTCTCGTTTCCCACTGTCTGAGGCATGATCCAGTCCACCACAATTAGGAATATCATTGGTGATAATATGCACCCTTGTCTGACTCCTGTGTTTACTCCAAACGCTTCGCTCAGTTTTCCGTTGTGGATCACGTGACATGTGCCGTTGTCGTACAGCTGAACAATACTTGAATTAATTTAATAATTCCCATTGTAGCATTAAGAACACAATACTGAGTGAAGAGATTCTTTTCAGCGAATTTATTATCAAGCTGTACAATCGTATATATATGTTCTTTATAAAAATTATATCCGGTGAGGGGATTAGGTCAAAGGTGTGAATACATGAAATAATAATAGTATGAAATGCAATTAAAATATTTGTGATTATAATTATAGTTTAATGTCAAGTAGCAAAACAATCAATGTCATATATAGAATAATACATAAGGTGTATAGATTTTAGAAAGGGGTACATAATTATAAGATTAGTAGACGAATTAAAATGTTACATAACATGGTGTGAAATTTGATGAGATAGAATTTAATATTGTAAAAATAAAAATTAATAATTTTGGGTTTAAAATGTCAAGTGGGTCAAGTGGAAAAGATTCAGCGTGACAATGGTAATAATATTAATAATAATAGTAATAAGGGAAAAGTACATAGAATAACTAAATAAACAAAATAAATAAATGTCTATCCCTTTACGGCCAAGGTAGAAGTAGGGATTGTACATACTTCTTTTGAACACAGAGGTCTGACTTCAAGTCATGAATTGTCAAGGGATCAGCAGTCTTTAGAAGTCTGTAACGAAGAAAACGCGGCCGGTAAGTCAGCATGGATTCTATGTATGATCTTAAAATCATGGTCAGGGTTGGCAGAGTGACAGAAGTCGATCAGGTGTTCCAAAATAGAGCTTTGCACATACTTTCTTTCTCCCTTGTAAAACCATGCTGGAATATGTTCTCATATCCGTTTGGAAAGCGTCCTCTGACTACGGCCAATGTACCTTGCTCCACAAGAGCAAGTGAACTGATAGATGCACATGGAGGCGGCCAGATGGAGGAGCTTATCTTTTACAGAGGTAGAGAACAACTTGCTGCTAGTGAACGTCATATGTAATTTTGCTGCATAGAACGTCTTACTGACTGATTTAGAGAGACGACTTTTGAGCATATCTGAAGCTTGATCACCTTTGAATTCCAAGCTCATGAATAAGGTTTTCTGTGGTCATGAGTCAGTGACCAGTTTAGACTGCTTATCTTTCATGTTGCTGTCAATGAATCGGTTAGGATAACCGTTTTCTGCGAGAGTCGCTTTTAAATAGTCAAGTTCCGAGTCAACGGAATCAGAACTACAAATTTTCCTTATCCTAGGGCAGAGCGAATGAATTAAGTTCCTTTTCCTGGAGATAGGCACCCAACTGTAAAAATTAGTTAGTTGTCCGTTCCATGTACGTTTCCTGTGGATAGATCTTTTGAGACATCCGTCATTACGTCTTCTAAGGCACACATCAAGAAAGGGAATACTTAGTTCGGACTCCTTTTCTACGGTGAATTGTAAAGAAGGATGGCAGTTGTTGAAAGCAAACAAGACATCACCAAGAATTGCGTTTTTATCGCAGACAACGAAAGTGTCATCTACGTATCTTTTATAAATATCAAAATGACCGATGGTTTGACTAAGTTGAGAATTTCCTGGCTTTATTCGTATTCGTATTATAGCTTGATTCAACACCGTCTTTTTGGTACAAGTATGGAATTTTCAGCATGTGACGTCAGTAGCCCAATTTTGCAGGCCGACCACTGATATCTGAGGTGCATCGGGAGGGGATCGAACCCCGTACCATGTCCATGGTTGGCGGGAGTCCTAACCGCTGTGCAATAAAACAATCAGCCAACAAAACTTAAATTCATTTGGACATTTAGCTTACTTTACAATTAATGTACGTTTCCCTGTTAGAATGTCATGTTATTGTTGTTCTATGGTTTGCATTTGATATGTTGAGGAGTTGACCCTTATCATTTGTCTTTATACCTGTTTGACCTATACCGTCATTGATTTTCAATGTGTTTGTGTGATACTTTGATAGTGTATTGTTTAACGAAGTGATTTTGTTTGAGTGAATCCAGAGGATTCTGTTCGGATAGTGAACTGTTCAAAGAAATTGTTTTTCGTGTGTGTGATTCTTGTGGGCAGAGTTTTGATTCTGACTTGCTGGGAATATTCTGCTTGATCCTCAGGTATTTCTTCGTCGAGATTTTTTGTTAATTAATTTTGTATCAAAAAATTATCTCGCCTTTTCAAGTGCCTAACGTCACTTAGAATGTAATTTTTAGTTGTTTTTGGTTGTGATTATTGTTGAATAGAATGATCGTTTTTTTGGTTGTATTTCAAGGAGTGTTTGACCGACTTTCTCCCAAGAAGGATTCGTTCAGGTATACAATCGAATGCAGAGGTCGGTTTCCTGTATTAAAACCATAACGAGTCAGTTTTAGGAGTTACACCAAGTACAGTGAAGTGCGCATCCAAAACACTTTTGCTGCTAGTCATCTTTCAGCTGATCAGTTCAAGTTTATCCTGAGAAGTCGTCGAAATGTTTGTAGAAAGCACCAAAATGTTGACAAAAGTCGAATATTTCGTCTCCAATGAATCGACGTGAAAATCGAATTTGAAAGTAATGGTTTTGTGGGGATTTTTTGTTTAAATGGTTGGAGGATTTCTTCACTAGCTGATATCGCTTTGAGAACCATTGAAAATCCTGGGAAAACTGAACCGCTGTTCCATCCCAGTTCGAGACTCTTCACAATACGCATCAATCGACAGGGTTCAAACCATGACCCTACTGGTTGCAAGCAGATCTCGTAGACCACTAAGCCGCTGGGACCCGATCAAATGGCCCATGAATCGGCAAAGGTAAGAATTCATCAACTGACCAGTGTTGGTTTGCAGGGATTTGATTGGTTACGGGATTTCATCATGAGTTCAGATTAGTTAGAGAACTATTGGAAAGCCTGGGAGCACTGGACAGCTGTTTCGTCCTAATTTAAGATTCTTCAGCTCGAGGTCGCCTTGTAACCAGAAGGTCCTGTGTTCAAACCCCGGTGGGTGTATACTGATGAAGAGTCCCAAACTAGGCCGAAATAACTGTCCACTACTCCTTGGTTTTCAATGGTTCCCTAACTAATGTCAGCTCATGTTGAAATAATGCATTGAATTCTTCATCAATATTAATAAGATGAATAAGATCAACCCACAGGAACCCAATGATAACAAACTTTCAGTGAACAAGCAACCAGAGTTAAATTCATCCGAAAAGTCATTGTATACATTGATGAAGAATTACAAAATCTCATTTCATTCGGAAATTTAGCACTGAAGATATCGTCTAGATACAGAATTTTAGTTTCAGTATTAAACAGTTCAACTCAAGGAAGAAATCAACGCTAAAGCATAACTTACATAATCAATACACAGATGGCTTCGTGAAATATACGTTCCGATGATAGATGGAGAAGATTATGCATTTGGATATTACTCATGTGAAAGCATACAAGTAACTAGGAACAAGTCTACGAAGACATTTCATCTCCTCATCTTACCATCCATCATAGAATTCAATCTCGATTATCGATTAAGGATGAAAAAAAGAAAGTTCTATGCAAAATTCAGATCTAGGTGGTAATTATTGATGTGGTAATTAATTTAGGCTGATCATTTGTTAGATGCAGACATTAGTTTATGGTAGATTTGGATATATATAAGATTTATGGTGAAACGCGTTGATATTTCATGACCACTACACATTCTTATAAGTAGTGAGGAATGATGTTTTCTTATTAGGTTTCATTCTGAATTCACCTATGCGAAACGGATGAGTCACGTTTATCTTGTGGAGGCTGATTTCACTCTTCAGTTGTTGAGGCTAATAAAAATGGGACCAAAAGAGGGGTGGACCTGTGGCCCATCAACAGCTATCATCGTACAGCTGATGAACTGACAGCATTTACCTCAAGTCTTTATTATTAAAAAATATCCCAATATAGCACTCTCAACAGTTCACACACATCACCTTATCAGAGATGAAAAACCGAGTCCATAATAATCTTGTCATAAAATACTGATTCATAAACATATGGTTGAAAACCAGTCATGTCGAACAGAAATGCTTCCTAGCCAGACTTAAGCTGTCTTATCACCCTATAATCATCTTTCTTTTTTTGGGATACCAGCTCACTAGTGGTATACATGATTTGACTCATGTCAAATAGTTGAATCATTCCGGACCATTTGAACTACATCATACTCAATTAATGAATAATCGTTATCCAGACATTTTTGAAAACAAAACACATTATCCAACGAAAAGACTCTTTTCGGTGAATTCCCCTTCCTTCTTAGCTGTGCAATTGCATTTATATACAGTTTCGTCATCAAGGATAGTAGTAACAAAGGTGATGGCTTGTCGCAACCGTTACAATCATTCTCAGTCAATCAAACAAACAAAAATTTATCCATCAAGATTCTCAGACAAAAACATCAAACAGAAAAGCCAAAAGAAAGAGGCATCATCCGTGCCAAAAAGGATATTTTATATAAACCTCGACTTCAAAGGTGACCTATTCAGTGATGTCCTTAGGAGGAGAATGTTACCATTCTTTAAGAAGAACTTTCTTTGCGGCAACAATGAGTGTAGTGTTCTTCAGTCGCCCGCAGATCTACAGAAGCTCAAAGGACAAGACCTCGCACATGACACTTTCTATGTGTCTATATCAGTTCACCTGTTACTGTCGAGCCAGGTACATCACTCGTTCGTTCAACGCGCATTTCCGTAGGACCTAATATATGTATATATATATATATATATAGTCAAATCAAAAAGTTTAACAAATCATTAGAAGAGAAATCTTCATCTCAGAATGATGAAGTCAACAATCCGAAGTCAACGGTGATCGATAAATCAAAATGGGTTATCAATCTCTCAACACATATATTAAGTCCTACGGAAATAAGTGTATTAGAAAAAGGACTAAATCGCAATGTATCAGTAGACAAGCTGAAACCTGAGGATGTCATCCCTAAAATTGAAATAGCACTAAGTGGGATAGACAAAACTACGGCTGATGAAGTACGGGCACAATGTGCACTAACATTAAAACGACAAAAATGTGGAAAGCCAAACCTGACAAAACAAGAGATAGAAGCCCTGAAACACCTTAAGAATAACAAGGATATAGTTATCACGAAGTCAGACAAAGGAAATGCAACAGTAGTATTAGACAAATCAGACTATTTGGACAAGGTAAACACTCACATACAAACACGACCATGTGAGGAAATTAATAAACCAATTGATACAGTTATGAATAAAGTTAAGAAATCCACAGCGGATCTTATACGCCGAATGAAGCCGTTTCTAGGTGAGTCTAAGTGGTTTAATTTAATGCCCAAAACTAATAACCCTAGTAGGATGTATGGTGTTGTTAGAGTTCATAAGTCAGGATACCCTATTAGGCCTATAGTTGATTTTAGAAATTCACCTACTTATGAATTATCTAGATATTTAGCCATGGTATTAAATCCCTAAAAATCCACTCGAAATCTAGACTAACTAATTCTTATGAACTAAAACACAGATTAGATAATTTAAAATCAGATAATGAAGAAAACATAGTTTTGACATTGTCAGTTTATGTACGCGTATACCATTAAATATGGCTATAGAGGCAGTCAGAAACGAACTTATTTCTGACCAAGAACTCGAACTTAGGACAAAAGCGCCACTTGAGGACATAATGCTGGGAGTACAGCTATGCTTGACTTCCACAGCATTTAAATTCCAAGGGAAAATATACAAACAAACTGAGGGAGTTGCCATGAGTCACCAATATCCCCAGTGGTAGCAGATATATTCATGGATAAGTGTGAAAGTATAGCGATTGAAACGTTCACCCCCACCCCAAAAGTATGGTGGAGGTATGTAGATGACACATTCACTGTACTTAGAACACAAGATATAGATAGATTTTTCGAACACATCAACAAACAATTCAATTCACTTATGAATTCGAAAACCAGGAAGAGGAGCTCCCAATGTTAGATTGCAACGTAAAAAGGAAAGAAGATGGGAAGTTCAACACTAGTGTTTGCAGGAAACCCACACATTCAAACAGATATTTGGACTTCTGATCATCCCATCCTATGTCAGTGAATGTAGGATTGGTGAAATGTTTAAGTAATATAGCACAAAAACGTAGTAGTACCAAGGAACGTCTAATACAGGAATTGATACACATAAAAGAAGCTTTGAAACTTAATAATTACCCGGATAAATTAGTCAGGAAATATGTAGGGAAATGTAAAAACAAAATAAATAATGATAGTAGTGATAGTGATAATAATAATAATGACGACACAAACAATAAGGAATCTAAATCATCATTAGTAATTCCATACAAGGAAGGAACCTCGGAAGCCTTACGCAGAATTCTCAACAAGGCAGGAATAAAAATGGCATTCAAACCCACAAACTCAATTAGATACAAGCTTTGTCTGTTAAAGGATCAATCCTGTGAAGCCTTTAAAACAAAACAATTTAGTTTATCTAATACCGTGCTGGAATGATTGTCAGGTCAAATACATAGGTCAAACTAGTAGAACAGGGGCAGTCAGACTAGTTGAACATAAAAACCTAGCAAAATCTAGATTGGTTGACCCGAATAAGATAAGAAATCTGGAGAATAGTTCAGCTATAGCACCAAATGCAGTTACACACAACCATACAGTAGGATGAATGGGATGGGATGAGAGTTTTAAAATCGAATGCCACAGGCTGAAGGGAGAGATTGATAAGTGACTGAGACTTTTTTTTATCGAATCAACTCCAAATATATGTATTAGGAATGATTCAACACCTGTCAAGTCGGATATCTGGAAAATTCTCCTACCACTACTACAAATAGGAGAGAACAAAGAAAACTATGAAACTCAAGTTTCGAAGTCATGTGATTATAACTGATGATCAGATTATGAACAATACATTTTGTTCGAAACATTGTCATACAGTAAATAAAAATGTTACACTGTGTGATATATCTAATAAACAAATTAATATGGAAACGTATTGTCCTTGTCAGTAGGTTCTCCACTTTATGAATTACTTTGAAGCAGGAGGCATTTGCTGAGGCGGGATGACCGGCAGTGTTGTGATGTTCAATCATTGCATTGCTTATACTGTCACTTCTTCCTTTCTGCAGCCACAGTGGATAGTGTTCTATGACCTTTCTTGACAGGATGCGCGTCGAACGACTCTAGAAGCTTTGTACTTTGTCTGATGTTACAAAAACTCTACGAAAAGCAAGCGAATCACAACAAGTTGGCTAATAAGGCAGGCTGATATTAAAAAACAGCAATTCAAGCAAACGTTTAGAAGACGGAGGTAATGAACATAACGAGCCAATGACAACAAGCATCAAACACTATCAAGGAGAGTATTTTGAAGGAGTTCAGTTCTTGCGCTTATTTGGGCAGAGTGGTTTCAACCACAGATGGAGTGGTTGAGGACTTCGAAGGCAGTCAAGATGAGAAAAACGTGACAGATACTCATTACTCTGAAAGCAATGTGGAAATCTTCTGCCATCAGCATAAAGAACAGGATTCGGAATTCTTACACTAATATTAGGTCTATTAGTGCTTCTGTCTGGTTCAGAGATTGACTCTCGAAGCACCGAAGTCAATTCTCACAGACTACTGAAGATTAGATGGCCTGTCAGAATGAAGAAATAACAAGGAAAACTGGCGGGAAACCAACCAACCAGCTCAATAAATATGTCGAAAAAAATACAGGTGCATCGGACTCACAGTCAGGAGACAAATCGGTGACATCGCAAACCAAGTAAGCTGTCGACTGTAACCTGAATGGATAACGCGGTGTTGTGTGTTGATCCATGAATGACATGAAGAAGATTGTCTGAGGAAGAAACGAGAGATTATTGGCAATCGGAAGGCTGACCAAAGAGGCTTGCAGAGTAAAGAATGAAACTCTTGGTTCTCCTTGGAACTTGAGCAAATGATAATTAACTATAAGTAATTTTATATCGAACACTAAGCAGTCACTAGTGCAATGTGTCTAGTCCTATCTTTGATGCAGACTGAATTCAATCAGTCAAGTCTGCAACGTGGCCAGCATACCACTGGGTGGCTCGCTACCACGGTGCACTGTGAGTCTAACAGCAACAATTTAAAGTGCACCGTGATGGTGAGCCACCAAGTATGGTGACCACGTTGCAAACCTGACTAATAGAATTTAGTCTGCATCAAAGAAAGGACTAGACAAATCACAGTAGTTACTGACTAGTGTCCAATCAAAAGTTTCCAGTTCAGTCCTACAGGATGTCAATCGTGAGCCTGAGTAGCTCAGTGGCAACGTCTCTGACTGGAGCATTGGGTGACACGGGTCCGAACTTGAGAGGAGAAATGAGTTCCTTCGAGGTTGCAGGAACGCGTTGCCGACTGGTCAGTGCCAACAAGCACGAAACCTAAGTCCAAGGCTTCCTGTTAGTAATATTTCAAATATTCGCTTGTTTCTTTGTCTAAGCTCTTCTCAGTACTTTATGCGTATTAGTGTCCTTTTTTCAACTGTATGGCAAGCAGAATCACCATTGTTTTTTCATTTGCTTTAGTTTTGGTGCTATCATCCTCTTCTATGGAAATATTTTATGTCCTTTTTAGTGTATTTTTCTGAGAAAAGACTACTTTATGTCACATGCTTTCGAAAAGAAGTTTAGTGCCTTTTGTGAGGTAAACAAAAAAGCAATTATGAAAGGAACATTTTGACCTACATATTTAACGCATTTAAGATTGGATTACATTAAAGTTTCACTTAGTAAAGGTCAAAAATGTTGCTTTATTCTATGGACTTCTCTAGTTTTAGAAATTCATTTATGGAAGTACTAAATTACGACAATTGAAAGATGTTTGATTTTGTTCATAAATTACTACTCAGAAGCTATATATGTTTAGTTGTTTTTTGTTGTCATGACATCAGTCAGAGAATCACTGGAAGCTACAGTGTACCGTACAGGCGTTTCGTTCTAGCCCGAAACTCTTCAGTAGGGCATATCTATGACTGCCTAGAATCTGCAGTTTATAAAGTCTGTTCGTCGATCATTGATCCACTGATTTGGGATTCAATGACCGATGGTTAATTCTGTATCCTTATTTCGCAATATGCCTCTAACCATTTCCATTGGTGAAATCTCCCTTTATCCTGAATGGCTAAGACTTCTGCTCAAGGCATCTATGGATTAACAAATTCCTACTATGTGATTAATAAGAAATCAGGTTATAACCTGAAGATTCTTGTGTTTAATCCCTGGTGGCAAGGTCTTTATATTCACAGTACTGAAGAGTCACGAACTAGGATGAAACATATGTCTATTTCTTCTTCTTCTTTTCCAAACATTCTCCCTCATATCGTCATCAGAGCCGCATCCAACTTTTCACTTTCAATTCGGGTCCCACTCTGTGACCTGAAGAGCTATGTCAACCACCGGTACCCTGAATGCGCCCGATCCATTTCAATTTCCCCCGACAAATTTCTTAAAGTAATATGTTGTTTATAGGCACATCGCCTGCCAGCGTTTCTTGTTACTATTTACTTCTGGATTGTCATATAATCTTCAGTATGTGGCCAGGGAAGGCAGAAGTCTGTAAAAGTCTGAAGTAAGCACCTGGAAATGCTTTTTAAGAGGCATCCAGATGCAAGGACAGACTTTGCACTGGTGCTGAGAATCCGAATTTCGTTCTAAATACTGAGTAAAATGAGGAACAATGTGACCAAAATCCTCATGGTCGCACCGTAATCAGCAATTGTATCGTGCCGTACAGCGCTAAATTCGGAGCAGATTTTATGGTCATCGCTGTGGCGCAACTCTAGAACCACTAGGCCTAGCCGAACACATGGTCCAGTCCAGACACCATATAGACTCAGAATGTACTGTGGCAAATATTAACAGGATTGAGACTTATAAAGTATTCAGTCCTAATTCCTCAGATGGTAGCTTGTTTCCATCAACCTTTCAACCAGGCATGTAAATTCATCATCTGAACCTGTGGTTCCTCTCCTAGAAAAGAGAATTACCATAGAATGTGCATACGCTACTTCATTGACCTATTTTGATATTCCTAATGAGTTTTATAGGATAGTTAGTTAGTTAACACCAGCGCTTCCTCCTCTATCTGTTTCATTTCATCGTTTAGATCTTTTTTATACTATTTAGTGCTATTACTCGACTAGTTAGACACTTAACTAAGCCAGCCTTACAGACAGCAGCTGAGATGAATTAAAGTCCAAATACCTATTAGCAGAATGCATTGGCTTTTTATAAACGCTAATGTGCATTTAAACTTACAAATTCTCTCATAAACATTTTGTGTAGGCTAAACGACCCTGATGACTCGATGTGACGACATAATGCAATTTACAAAATATCGTACGGTGAATGTGTGAAGTCAAATGCATAGATTGTCACCCCATGTAGCCTGAGAGTAATCGGATTGTCGAAATGTAATTCTGTAGAACAGGTGATTTTAGCCCTCTGAACAGCTTTCACGCATAAATAACGTAGGGTCGATTGATCCTATTTCACAATAGATCAATAAATGGCAAACTTTGTGATTCTGTGATCCAATTTCGTCAACCAAACCTGATAGTGTTCAGTTATACTTACAATGACAAATATAATTAGTTCCTCAATGGTAGAGATAAAAGAGTAGGTGTACAGCAAAGTGGATGAAATCATTGCTTGATTCATTTTGGGGCAAACGTACAGGACTCAGCAGACATCATGGAATTTTATGTTTAGCTTATCATCCATTGATAGCAAACACATTTAAAAGATGTTTTCATTTTATGACTTTGGACGACTCCACTTCAAGTGAAGGTATGGAAAGAGGGCAAGGTACCTGCAGACTAGAAAAAAAGGCTACTTATTCAAACTGCCAAAGAAAGAGGACTAAAGTCAATGCAACAACTGGTGCAGCATTATGCTCCTGTCTATCTCAAGTGAAATACTAAGCCGCTTCATCCTGGATGAAGAACTTCGACTAGAACAGGCTGATTTCAAGAGGAACAAATCGTGCATCGATCAAATCGCATCACTACGGATCATCACAGAAGAGAGATTGGAATGGCAGTCAGCTCTCTATCTCAACTTCATTGAATTTGCAAATGCCTTCGATATCGTTGATCGAGAGGTGATTTGGAGACTACTTCGCTACTACGGGATGCCGCCAACAATAACACATCTCATCCAACAGTTGTTCGACAATGCTGCATGCCATGACTCACGGAATCCTTCGAAGTGAAGATGGGGGTAAGACAAGGCTGTCTGACTGCCTACTACCTCCAATGATTAATTTCCTGATTGCGGGTGGTAGACTGACTAATGCGACAGACAGCGGGCAGCGAGGAAACAGGCATAAAATGAAGCCACAAAAAACGTGGAGGATCTGGACTTCGCCGATGATATCTGTCTGATTTCCCATAAACTAGAAGATAAACAACAAGTTGGCAAAAGAAGCGTCAAAGATAGGATTTCTGGTGAACATAGAGAAAACAGATGCAATGACGAAGATTCCTGGCCAACAGCAACAACAACAGACAACAATCAGTCAACAAAAATGGGAGAAATCTGAAAGAAGTAACCTCCTTTACCTACCTACATACCTACCTACCTGGGAAGCACCGTTTCAAATACTGGCGGACGGAACTGATGAGAATATCATCAAAGCGAGTATCAGCAAAGCAAGAAAAGCTTTCATTTCTCTCATGTCTGTGTGGAGATCAACACTCCGCTCTCGGCATGAAAAATAAGATCCAAATTTTCAACTCCAATGTGAAGTCACTGCTACTCGTTATACGGATCAGAGACTTGGCGCCACGTCACGAAGGCCACTTCTAACAAACTACAGACCTTCATCAGCATCTGTCTTCGCTCAATACTACTCAAGACTAGATGGTCAGTCAGAAAAAATCAGCATCAGAGATTTCTGGCAATGAACGGACCAACCCAACCCAGCAGGAACCAATTGTGCGAGAAATATGCAGGAAGAAATGGAGATTGACCAGCCATACTCTGAGAGAACCAACCATCAAGTGACACCACACGCCAGGATATAGCTAGAGTGAAGGCCGAATTGGAAGTAGCGAGTTGGTCGTCAGTGAGAGAGTGACAAAGAGGAAGAGGTTATGTGAAGAGGAGATGAAATTATGCGGGCAGACGTGGAGTCAGGTGAAAATGTTGGCAGAGAACCGAATGCAATGGAAACGTGCGACTGAAGCCCAATGATCATCCAGGAACTAAAGGAAACGATAATAACAATAATATTAATCTGTTGCCCTTTACTGCTCGGATATAGAACGAGGTTGACTGGAGTCCTAGTGATATGTTCGGACCACTGAGGGTGTTCATATCGTTTGTGAGGACAAGTACTCGCCGATGACATCGGCTGGCAGTGGCTCAAAAGGTTAGAAGTGATAGTTCATTGAATTCCGTTCAGGAGCCACATGACCAAACCTCAAATCAATCAAATCTCTACGAACTCATGTAATACATTTACTCATCAATTAATAAGGTTATCACGCAAAACAGTGTATGAAGTCATCCCATATATTTGTGTGCATAAAATGCAGCAAAACACTCATATAAAAGGACAAAACAATTCTGCAGGTTTATTTTATTGTTGAACGTGTGAAATACCTGTTAGAATTTTTCGTTCGCCTACTAACTAAATATTCCTTATTACTTCATAATTAAGAGTGATGAATTTTCGTTATTCTCTAGGGGTGTACTAACTACTAGTGCTGTTATCTACTTAACTAACAGAGTTAGATACCTGTTAGCTATTCACTTCATCTTGTGTTGAAGTAGTGACACAACTTCATATCATTCTTAATTATAAGACTACTCAAGTCACAAGAATAACTATTATGGATGTCTACAGAGAGAAAGAATGACCAGATTTGCAGTATAATATGATACCACCATTCTATTTCACAGGTTCCCATCAGCTGCAAACCTATTCAATGTTTGAAAGGTAATAGTGAAAACATTATAAGATGAACGCATCCGTAATAAAGTATTACAATTATTTTTAGTTTAAGTTACCATCAGTTTTTATACAATCATACCTGTACCACAAATACTGTTTGGAATAAAGCCATTATTATTATTAAATATAATAATTAATTCACTATTTTCACTCTCACATGTTCCTTTTGTACGCTTTCTTACTCTCTTCACACTTGTTAAATTCGCACTCAACTACCACCTTTCTTATCACTCAATAATAACTTTAACTGAACCCCAGTTATTCGTCTTCAGATTTCAAGGTTATATTTAGTTTAAATTCATTCATTAAATATCAAGTATGTTTCTGGATTTCATACTCCTATTCAGATTATATTCGCCTACTGCATAAACTTGTCAAAAGGTTTTTAACTAGCACTTGCTCAATGATATCTAAAAATCGGGTATACAATGAGAATTTCAGCCCATATAGTCGCTTGTCAGTTAAATGTACTGGGTCTACAAGCTCGCTAGCCTTGCAACCAGAAGGTTTTAGGTTCGAGCCCATGTGATGGGTGCGTACTCCTGAAGAGTTCCAAAACTAGCACGAAACAGCTGTCCAGTACTCCCCAGTGGTTTTCCATTGCTTCTGTAATTGATGTCAGCTCATGATGAAATCCTCCAACCAATCAAACAAAGTCCCTACAAAAAACCAATACCTGAAAAATGTACTTGCGTCTCTATATAAAGTCTGTTTGGCGGCCTGCTTAAAACTTGGGCTACCGAAATTTTCCGTCACTTATATTGCATCTGATTTCTTGGATTTATTTTGTTTTAATTATTCAGTTATGTGTCCAAATCGTATTACTTACTCTCGCGGTTATTTAAAATGTTTTCAACCGGATGTTTTACGAGTATATAATAACCTTAAGAAAAAGCGTCATGGTGGGTGGCAAAGGTCCTTAAAGTGTACTCCAGTGCATCAGATGACTGTTCCTGTGATGCAAATGGTCTTTGCCAAACGGCCTTAAACTTAATCCTTCCAAATGTCTGACTGTTAATTTCAGTTTCCGATGTAAAAGAAAGTTGAATGAAGCCGTTGGTTCCTATGACCGTTGCAAAATCGACGATACTGATATAGAAACCAAGTCTGAAGTTAAGTATCTTGGATTAATTCTCTCTTCTGACATATCCTGGTCCTCCCATGTCTTAGCGATTTCTAAAAGAATATTTCGTCTGACTTCTTACACTAAGGAGTTAAGGCACTCAGACATAATCCAACCACTCCTCTTACAATTTATCAACTCGCGTATTTTACCTGTTCTTCTTTACTGTTCACCCTTATTCTTTCCTGGATTGCTTAAAAAAGACTATGTCATACTTCGTAGAACCCAGAAGACTGTCAGTCAGATGAGTGGTATCCCATTGGGCCATATCGTTGACATTGTCACCGATAGCCACTTGGTGTTATGCAACAAATTCGCTAAAGGAATTTTGTCAGACTCTGAGCACCCACTCCACTCGCAGCTCCAACCTTGTGTCTCCTCAGTTAAGACAAGAAGTCTTTTCAGAAGACTTTATGCACATACGTTTAAGTATAAAAATTCCACTATACCATATTTGGCACGTATTTTATGTTATGGAAATATTGTCAGGCATGAACTAACTAACTTTCGTAGCAACACTAAATAATCCATTTCCTCCAGCCTTACAGCATCAAACTTTATTGTTATTGTTTTTCTTATATTTATAATCCTCTCAATTTTTTGTTTTGTTTAATTTTTTCATAAGTGTGGACATCATTTAAGCTGTATTTTAACTGTTGATTTTGTATTTCCCCTCACTATACTATATCAATAGAACATTAGACCCAATAATCTATAACATGCTAAAGTTTCCAAACTGAATCGACGATACCGTTTGAAACAAACTCACTGTTTTATTATCATTATTGTATTTAATAATCTCAATTCGTGCTTCGAATATTTTTGACTTTATATCGTAAATGCGGACAAATTCCTCCAGTTAATTTAGTTTTAATTCTTAATTTTATTTATATTTAGAGTAAATCAGATGCGATACTGTGACGAATGCTGAGAATTCCATTCTGTATTATAAGTACTGTTTTTGGAATAAAGTAGATTATTATTATTATTATTATAGCTCTGGCTATTATCTCTGTAATGATAATAAATATTTCATATTATATATTATTACCACTTTGAATGTACATGTGGACAGACATACATAGGGAGGACTTATCGATCTCTGAAAGTAAGGGCTGACTTCAGAGCGTATTCCTAAATGGCTCGAGAAAAAAATGGAAACTTCAGAACTCATAAATGGTAAGAACAAGAGACCTAGCTCCTTTATTGTGAAACATATTACAGAGGAGACAGAACATAAAATTGACGTTAACACATCTTTTAAACCTATCTATAAAACGTATTTGGAGGATGGCGTAACGTAATTTTTGTGGAATCCCTAACTGACAATTAGAAAGTTCAAACAACCTTTATGCATTCAAAACAACAACTCGTCATCACATTAAACCATCTTCCTTGGTAAATTTTGTTTTACTAGCCAGGGTAGATGTACTGTTACCTATGTTATTTGGTTTAGTGGCCTTCATTGTTATTTTGACCTTCAGTATGGCGACCTTTTAACTTGACCTGAGTCTATTTTCCCACCTCTTAACTCTTTATTAATTTCAAAAATATTCCTATGACAAGTCCGTGTGGGATCAAATTGTGCGAAATGTGTTGAGCAAATACATTACATGATTTGGAGGAATTACGTCTTCTTACTGCTTTGTCTAAATTCACCAAGGGAACTAATCGTTTTAAATTATAAGTGTTAGAAAATGAAATGAAGAGAATGTTTTTAGTAAACTTTTTGAGACCAACTTTAATTCATAAAATGGAAACACTTCAAACTCCTTCGTTTGTATAGTGTTCATTTACTTAGCGCGTGTGTTCCCAAGAGAATTTTTTTCAAAAGACTGCGAACCGTCCTCACCAATTGGCTTCTCTGGCCGGATACTCAGTACTGAATGGCGGTGAAGCCGGGAAGCATTGTTGAGCAACTGGGAACTCTAGTAAACAGGCAACAAGTCAATATTTTTTTCAAGCATTTATTTCCCTTAATGAATTTGAATAAAGCAAGAACAACATTAATTTGTGCGGAATAAAATTGTACCATCATATAGCTTATTTCGACGCCTCCAAATCAACTCATCTGCTTACAGACCAAAGTTATTAATAAATATATCTTCAGAAACAATTTTAACATACTTGCACAGAGTTCATTTTTAAACAAAAATCAATCAAAGTAAAACAATTAGTCCCTTTGATAAATTTGAATAAGGCATTTAGAAGACAAATTTCGCGAGATGATATCGCCATTTCGTTGTTTCTTTTCACAACCGCTTTACAACTAACACCGTTAACAATAAGAAAATAAAATAAAGTGCATGACAATTACTCAGTTAAATAAAAAACACAAAAGTACATACTAATGACCAATCATATTTAGATAGGTCATGTTGTCCATGGTAAACAAAGATTGAAGTCTATTGTCTTTTGTACACACAGTTTAGGCTGTATGTGATTAATCCAATGTGCTTCCATCACCTTCAATAACCGACCTTGAATTAGAGTTATGTGAAATAATTGTGAAGCAGTCATTAATATTGATTTTGTGACCTGACATTAATAAGTGTTTTGCAATGCTGGATTTCTATTCGGATTACTCGCATTGTGATTTTCTATATGATTTAGTAGCCATTTTGAAACATATTCTTTTTGACGACATTTTAACATTCTATTGGTTACACCTATATAGGTGTCACTACAGCTGCAGGTGAACTTCTAGATACACTTTGAAGTGAAGTCCACAGAATTTCGTCCTTTAATCGTAGGTATCTGGATCAAAAATGTTCGGGATGTGAGAAAAAGAGATGTGGCGTAGAATGTACGTTTGATGGCTGACCGAAGTCTTGAGCTAGCTGTCAACTGCATAATCTGGTCACCCATAAGTGGTGGGTTAATAAAGATAGCTTTCTTTGGCACAGAAGCTGTTTATTACCCTATTTAATCATATTCATCCAAATATCCGAGTGACTTCCCAACTCGAATCGAATAGCAAACTCGGTTTCCTCGATATTACAATGATCAGGAGAGATGACGAAACGATTCAGCGATCTATTTTTTGTAAACAGACATGGAGTGGACAATATCTTCATTTTACCAATTTTGTTCCTATCCAGTATAAATAAACGTTCCTTAGTGAAATGTTTATTCTCAATGGCCCAAAAAATATACACGAGAGACACACTGGTGGATGAGTTTCGACATATACATTCAATTTTATTAGCTAATGGTTATCCAGAAAACTTTATCAATTGTCACAGCAAGGATAGAGCACATCTAGAAAAGACAGCTTCTGTACTAAAGAAAGCTATCTTTATTAACCCACCATTTAAGGGTGACCAGATTATTCCGAACAATAATCATCATTAACAATGGAAACCTGCGAAATCGCGTAATCAGATGAAAAAGAGGTGAAAATATTCAGTTATCAGGGTAAAGGAAGACTGATAACTGCTTCTTTGCGAACGCATAAATCAGGTTTCAGGTGTTTGATGGAGATGGCTTCAGCGAACGTGATGAGAATTGGACTCGTTTGTCTATTGCTAATTTTGAACGGTCTTGCAAAAAGCTGTTGTTCTTTCTTTATTGAACATTCTTTTGTCTAGTAAATACGCAGAAGAAAATATAGTTGACTAAATTAGACTATTGAGTGAAATAGCACTTCAGGTAGACCCTCGAGCGGAGCCCAAAAAGGAAATGAGTAATGAGTTAGGCAGCCAGGGCTGACGTGGAGGAGGCCATGTTTTGGGGAAAGGAAATGAAGGCCTGTGAACACAATCATGGAAGCACCTAACTAATGACGACACAGGATAGGATACAATTAGGGATATACTGCTGAACCCTTGTGTTAGACTCGAAATCCAAGGGAGGAAGAATAAAACTGATAATGCAGGGAGCAACAATTGCTAATTCAAACCCAAATTGATCAACTGCATCACACTCGTTTGTAATTTTTTTCAGAATAACAAACCAGTATAGTTGGTAATAATAGTAGTTATTCTTGTGAGGCAAATCGTCTTATAATTAGGGAGAATTTGAAGCTGCTTGAACACAAGATGAACAGAATAGCTAACATGATTCTACTTATATTTTTTTGAAGTATTTACGTGTGTATACATAGTAGTTGTTTGCATACCCCTAGGGAATAACAAAATTCATCACGCTTAATTATGAGGCAATAAAGAATAAATAGTTAGCAGGAAAACAAAAAATTTTAATAGGTATTTCGCACGTTCACCAATGAATGAAGCTTCATCAGTGGCTGGCTTCTCTAGCGAGATGAGGAAAATCGGACAGTCAGGCAACCAGAAAGGATATTTGAGATACGAGAATCTTTGAGAGACAGTGAACCCGCCACTAACCTCTGGATGCTTCGATGTTCCACAAGAAAATGCAGATACAGGGATTGAACATATGGTGGTGTTCCTGTTGTGTGGCACCATACACCAGGTAAGTACTCAACTGGAACCTAAAAGTAGAAGAAGTGCGGAGCTGGACGGCTGAAACTGATGTCGGGGAGATCAAATGTTGAGGGATGATCGTGGATATAGCCAAAAAAGACATCAGACAATAGAATACAACGGGGATCTTCTTCTGAAGCCCTACTGAATAGCTTACATGATTCTACTGATATTTATGAATTATACACATAGATAATAGAGGCAGTAGTTGTTACTATGTCTCCAGAGAATGACAAAATTAATCAGCCTTCATTATGTAAAAATCTAGAATATCTGGTTAATAGAAGAGAACTATTCTCCAATAAGCATTTCACACGTTCAACAAGAGATAAACATGAATAATTGTTCTCTTCACACGAAACATGATGATGCCCTTCAGAGCGCCATGCAACTTCATCCTAAAGTCAGTAGGCAGTAGGTATGCGGTTGACATTCGAATGTTAGTTTGTATAGATTCGATCAGTTCAAAGTTTGGTCACTGAGTGGTATCAGTGATGAACCGCTGGATTTCGTCTCAGTAGCTGAATGGTCGAGCACCTCACCTTGTAATCTTAAAATCTTGGGTTCGATCACCGGTGGGCTCATGGCTGTGCATTGCTGAAGACTCTCGGTATCCTCTGATTTTCAATACGTCTCCGGTTGATATCAATGCGTGGTGAAATATGGAACTTCTGATTATTTAATCATTGATAAAAGATGGCTGGAGGCCACAGGCAGGAAGCTCATCAACTAGGTTTCGTCCTGATTGGCACTGGTCTTTGAGAGAGATTTGCCATCCCAAAGGAAATGATGCTTCTCCTCCTCTCTTGCTCCAAAGATTCGAGTCCTCATGTTTCAATCCTACACTCGGAGACGTTATCATTGAGCTGCCTGGGCTGCCAAATTACTGACAAATGATGTCATGTTTCTCGACCTTCATCTCAGTGCTGAACAAACTCCATCACTCAATAAGCTCAATGATTTGTTATTGCAACACATTTTGAATTGATTTTAACTAGCAGTCGTCTCATTGAGGTGAGACTTCACTGGTCGCATGTTACTAGGTTTTCCCGAGAGATCAGTAGGGTTGATGGTTCCATATTAGTTTGTTTATTAGATATATCATACAGTGAGTGAAACAGTATTATTTACTGGATTACATTTCGAACAAAATTTATTCTGGTTCATAATCATATCAAGTATAATCACATGACTTCGAAACTTGAGTTTCATAGTTTTCCTTGTTCTCTCCTGTTTATCGTCGTCGGGGTAGTAGAATTTTCCAGATATCCATATAGAAAGGTTTTGAATCATTCCTATAACATGTGTTTGCAGTTGATTCGATATACAAATCTTCTGTTATCAATCTCTCCCTCCACCCTTTGACATCAGATTTTGGAACTGTCATCTTATCCGATCCCATCCTGTCGTATGGTTGTGTGTAACTGCATTTCGTGTAGTTCTATAAGTGAACTATTCTCTAGATTTCTTATCATATTCGGGTCACATAATCAAGATTTCTCTAGGCTTATATGCTCGGCTTGTCTAACTGACTGCCCCTGTTCTACTAGTTTGACCTATGTATTTGACCTGACAATCATTGCAGGCAGGATATTAGATAAACTAAATTGTTTTGTTTTATTGGTTGCACAAGATTGATCCTTTAACCGACAAAGATTGTTTCTAATTGAGTTTGTGGGTTTGAACGTAAACTGCTTTTATTCCTGCCTTTTTAAGAATTCTGTGTAAGGTTTCTGGGGTTCATTCTCTGTATGGAATTACTACTGATGATTTAAATTCCTTATTGTTGGTGTTGTGGTGCGTCGGTGGCATAGCGGTTAGAACGCTCGACAAACATGCACATGGTCCGGGGTTCGATCTCCGGCCGGCGCACTCCTTCACCTCGCTAAGCCAGAACTAAAAGCTGGTGAAGAGGAAAGGTTGGGCATGAGGCTAGCAACCCCATCTTGTAAAAATAAACACTGCTACAGAAATTTCAAGCCTCCAGCTTGAATACTATGTTCTACTGGGAACGTGGAGGAAAAAGGAAAAAGAATTGTTGGTGTTGTCCTGAGCATATTTGACATGCATGTCGTCATTAATAAAAGTTATGTTATTATTATCCATATCACTACCATCATTTTTTTTATATTTACATTTCCCTACATATTTCCTTACTAAATTATCAAGGTAAATAATATGTTTCAGAGCTTCTCAAATATGCCTCAATTCCTGCCTTAGATTTTCCTTGTAACTACTTACTTTTTGTGCTCTGTCATTTAAACATTTCTGCGAATTCATTCACTTAGCTGTACAATCGCATATTTATACAATTTTTTTTGTTTGTGTGTGTGTGTACATTAGATTTATAAAGTTTAGATAATTATGTAATATAAGTAATTTTTGGCTTGGAAACAAACGTTAAGATGGAAAATAAAATAGAATTGATTAAGTGAGTAGAATTCAGATGAGGTCAGGTTGGAAACAGTGTTAATGAGTGGTGTTTAAAATCAAGTAAGGGTGGGGTTAGAGAATAATACAGTTGAAAATAAGTAAGTTAATCGGATGACGTAACTCAGTTGACTAGAAATTGGACGTGGGTCAAGTTAGTAACATTGTTAATGAGGGTAGAGATTACAAAAGGGCGGGGTAGAGAATAATATAAGTGAAGATGTGAAATAATAAAATGCAAGAGACAAAATAATACAATTAGTAAGACTGAAATTAAGAAAGATTACGTCCATTGTAGATTTAATGAATGAACGAATTTCTTTTGTATGCAAAGTTCAGGATTTAGCAGATGAATTGCCATTGCCTCTGCGATGTGGAGAAGTTTGATCCGTACACTTTTAGCAAGATTGCCTTGTATTCTGTAGATAACTTTGAAATTTATTTCTGGTTTGACTTGGTGTCCAGAGTCGATCAAATGTTCAAGGATCGAGCTGCGGGGGCATCGGTTTTCTCCTTTATAAAACCATGAAGGTAAATGTTCGTTGACGCGTTTGGATAGCGAACGCTGAGTACGACCGATATACCTGGCTCCACACGAGCAGGTGAATTATTTG
>OX235275.1:24696893-24724522 GCA_944472155.2 Trichobilharzia szidati | reverse complement strand
AATGTTTTCAAACGGCTAATTTACGAGTATATAACAACCTTAAGAAAAAGCATAATGGTGGGTGGCAAAGATCCTTAAGGTGTACTCCAATGCATCAGATGACTTCTTCTGTGATTATGAGCACTAATTGCAGGTCATTATCGAACAAGATTAATCACTTGGATTCCCTATTATATTCAAATATTTATCGTAATACAGGTGTAATAACGCTTCAGGAAACTTGGCTACACGACTCATATGATGACAATTTAATCTTACTAAATGGTTTCAATATGTACAGACAAGACCGAAGTAGTTCAAGGAAGAAGCGAGGCGGCGGCGTTGCTACTTTCATCAATTCTCAGTGGTCTGTTGCCAACAACGTCTGATTTAAATTCTCAAATGATAATATTGACTGTATAACTGTCAAATATCGACCTAAACACCTATCTAAATACAAATTCATTTATATCACGAATATTTATATCACACGTGTGATATAAATAAGGTATAAACAAGGTACCTTGTTGTAGCACTTCAGAATTATCTATGCTTGCTGATGAATTCACTATTTTCGCTGCCGTCTCCTTTGGTAACTCCCTGTCCATAGTGACAGGTGATTTTAATTCATGTGACTGCAGTTTTCTCACAGTGATAGGTCATGAAAATGTTGTTAACTTTAAAGTTAACAACATTTTCCAGTCTGGTGGGAATTCCCACCAGACTGGAAAATTCCCTTGATCTTGTATTTATCGATGACTCCGGAATATACGAAGCTCGTAAAAGAGCTCCACTGTTTAACTCAGATCATTGTGTTGTACGAGTTTTACCTAAAATTTATGGAAAATTACACAAGAGAACTTTTTCACACCTTTCCAAGAAAACTATAATTTTCAAAAACAGTGGGTGTGATATACCCCTACTACTTCTTAAATTCTTCTCAATATCTATGGACACTGGCACTTACCCTAATGAGTGGAAAACTAGCTTCATAATTCCACACTATAAATCCGGTGATAAGGCAAACGTCCGCAATTACAGACCTATAAATATAACCCCAGTTGTCTCGCGAGTCATGGAGAAAGTTGTCAAAGATCAGTTGTCAGACTATCTACTTAAGGAAGATCTTGTTACAAGGTCTCAACACGGATTTCTCAAAAATAGGTCTTGCGTTACTTGCCACTTCGACTTTTTCAACTGCATCACTAGTAGTCGCGAAGCACGTAAGCTAGTTGTTGTTCTCTACTTCGACATATCTAGGGCATTTGACATGGTATCTCACAGTATTCTCTTTGAGAAGCTGTATTCATGTGGGATTCGCAATCCATTACTGAGCTGGTCAAAGTCATTTCTAAGCGATAGGGTACAAATAACCAAGGTTGGATCTGTATTGTCTCATCCTAGGCAGATCACAAGTGGGGTTGTGCAAGGTGGTGTCCTAGGTCCACTTTTATTTACAGTATACATTAACAGCATTTGCAACTGCTTCACCTCAGGTAAATCATTCCTATATGCTGACGACCTCAAAGTCGTTTACTCCTGCCACGCTCATGAACTAAGCGATATGGTGAATAAAATACATCTTGAACTAAGTAGTCTCGCAACATGGTGTACTGAATCCTGTCTAAAGTTCAACATTGATAAATGCGGCTGGATTTGTATCGGAAACAGTAACCTTGACCTGAATCTTGAAATAAATGGGCGTAAACTAGCCGAGCTCAACTCAGTCGTAGATCTCGGTATCAGATACTCTAGTAACTTAACGTTCTCTGAACAAACTGATTATGCCAGACGTAAAACACGAAGGCTCCTAGGAAGCATAACTCGCAATTTCATTCGTTGTGAAACTAGGGTTTTAATATATAAAGTATGTGTCCGACCTATTTTAGAATACTGCCCGTTTATTCTTAGCGGGCTCAGACAAAATGACAAGCTTAAGTTAGAAGGAGTGCAACGGCAATTCACCTTAAGAATTCTTGGTATAGAAAGTGGTCTCGAATACTATGAACGTTGCGACAGACTAAGTTTAGAACCACTCTGGAATAGACGTCTTAAGCTGAACCTAATTTTTTACTACAAGCTAACTAATCTGCTCGTGCACTCCTCCGAGCCAATAATTAAACCTACCGCTGTCATCAGTTACAATCTCAGAAATCACCACAACCTAGCTGCTATAGAGCATTGTCAGACTTACATGCGGTATAATTTCTTCTTAAATAAGTTTTCAGTCATTTGGAATAGGCTACCAGCTGATGTGCGCGATGCAAACACATTCGCAGTGTTCATCTCCTCAGTCACCAGACTGCTCAAAGATGACAGTGCACTTCTGCGTCTGAATCCTACACCCACTTTTTCGTACAACATAGATATTTTAAGTTCATTAAACGTGTAGTTACAACAAACTACAATTATAAATTTTTATATTATTGGAAGTACATGATAGACATTTTTACACAGGACAATAATATTAGTTCACACAATATAAAAGTTAGCATTACGGGAATAGTTAGTTAGTGCACCAAAATAACTATAATTTCTAAACAGAATATAAATGTATATATACATATTAATCACTCCCTAAGTACTCCACTTGTTTTCTTTTGCGTTGTTGTTGTTTGTCTTCTTTTGTCTATCACCATTTCAGCTTCCATTTGACTTTTTGAGTGAGAATGAAGAATGTGGATATTTGACCATTTACAATGACAAATGATCTGCAAACATTATTGGTCCGATATCTTACAATTCCCTCTTGAATTACGCATCGCATTTCCCCACGACGTAACTTGGATTACAGTTGTGAAATATATCTTCACACCAATAAAAAAGTATTGATTTATAATACTTCATGATTGTATCTTACAACATAACTGATCTTGTCTGCAAAAATAGCTTGCATTTCTTGAAAACACCCGTTTATAAGAATATATAAACTATCATTATTATTAGTCTACATTGTGTACAATTCACTTATGATGTTACGATGAAAATGCTGACAAAAGTATACAAGTGGATTACTTATTTTAAATTATTATCAAATTTGGATATAAATCAAGAATAAGACTCGATGCCGTACACACCAAAGTTATATGGAGGAATTACTTCAAGCTTTATTTTTTTCCCAAGTATTTGTAATCCATCCAAAACATACTTGGGTTTTTTTGTTAATGCGAAGATAATATTTCTATATTTCTTGATGTGCTCCATTGAATGACTAGTTATCATATTGTTCCCATAGACAAACGAATGCAACCTTATAATTTTACCATGAACCAAATTTATGTAATTTAAATAATACTTATCCATGCCTGTACAATTGGTGTGTCCTACACAGGTGGGAAAAATGTATTTTATTAAATTACTATTATTAAATGTGTTTACTAATCGTATATGTAATTTATCATATTGACGATGCCTGTAAACTGGCGTCCCTCATGTGAAAAATGAGAATATACTATTATTATTATTGATTGGCCTAGAGTTGTTGACTTCAGTTTCTGATCCGGATTTGTGTTTGGGTACTATAAATGTGGTTTTCCATTTATCTGGATAGGTTTGGCTTTCTAGGGACATTGTAAAGATCTTAAGTAATAATAGAGAAATGTCAGAACCACCGTGTTTATAAAGGTACGATGGTATACCGTCAAAACCAGCACTACTAGAGCTTTTAAGACTGTTAGTGACTTGGTTAATATTAGAATAAGTGAAATGAACTGTACTGATTTGTTTCAGCGTTGAAGAAGAAGGGAGTTCTACTGTAGATTGTAAACCGAGAAGTGGACTTGTGGGCTTAAGGTAGTTGGCTGCAAACGTCTTGTTAAGCAGTTCACACATGTCAGCATGGTTGCCGTATAGTTTACCCTTGTTTATAAGGAGAGAAATTTTATGGCTTTGGCGATTCATTCGTTTCTTTAGGATTTCTGTGAGAGCACCTACTCTGATGGTGCTGGCTAGTGCGGTGCATTCTTCATTTCTCATACGCAAGTTATGAGCTTGCGAGATGGAGCTAAGAGTACTAAGTATTGACCCTAGTGTACTAAAGTCGTGTCGCCTGAAGTAACTTGTTGACAGTCTTTTCAGTTTCCTACGATCCTTTGGCTTTATGAATGACTTTCTATGTGGGGAAAACTTTAGTGTTTGAAATGGGATGACAGCATCTAAGCATGTGTTGGAGTTATAGTAAAAGATGTCTAGAGCTTTCGAGAGGCTATCAGTATAGAAGTACTCACCCCATTCTGAGGATCTTAGCATTGATTTTACTAGAGTCCAGTCTGCCTTACTGTAGTTCCTGTAAGTTATTTGTTGTGAAGTAGGGGTATGGGTTGCATTGCTACTTGACGGGAGTGACAGTGCACACAGCACTGTTTTGTGGTCACTCTCTGAAAACTCAGAACCTACTAGGGTAGAAAGGGGACTTATATTGTGGCAGAAGATTAAGTCTAGTACGTTATTACCTCTTGTAGGGGTTGTGACAGTCTGCTTCCAGCCAAGTATATCCAGTGTGCCTAAGAACTTATCAAGTTTAATTGGACCTGTGGGTATTTCCCAGTTGATTTCTGGTAAGTTAAAGTCTCCACATAGGATCTTATGATCGTAGTGTAGGGTGGATAATTGTTCTAGAGTATTAATAAGTTGGGTCTCGTAATTACTTAAGGTGCCAGGTTGTCTGTAGGTGCATCCAATTAATACTATTGCGTTATTTAAGTGTAAGTTAGCCCATAAAGTCTCAGGCATGTTAAGTGTACTACTTTCTAGCTGTGATACAGTAAGTGCATTCAGAAAGTACATGAGGCAACCCCTTCCCTTACCACCTTCCCTGTCACACCGAAAGTGTGTGTAGTTATCTAAGCTTATCTCTTCATCCAGTATGTTCGAGTTACACCAGGATTCAGTGATGACAATTATTCGGGACAACTGGAAGATTTACCATGTGTTCCTGTATATAAGGGTAGAAGAGATTTGGCCGAGGTTGTTGGTTAAAAAGCATAGCATCAAAAGATCCAACCATCAATCTGCTATTCGTCATACCGGCACACATCTTCGTGTTGGTTTTATAACTTAAAGGAAACTGAGAGGGAAGGTATTTGGTCGCAAGACTTTGGGGGTTTTAGGGCCTGACTTTCTGAAGGTGGAGCATACTGTAAACCACCAGATATGCTTGTGTTTCGAGAGGAACTTTTCGTAAGAGGTGAGGGTGTTTTGACATTCTTACTCTCAGCAAGCTTATTGAATACAAAGTATTCTTCCCCATCATTAGTCTCAACCCGGCGAGATTTGTTTATCGTGGTGGGGTTACCACGTTTTGGTAAGAACTTCTTAGAACAGCTTGCAGCAGTTCTACCTATTTTAACATCTTTCGGTGAGACGTTATTTACAGGGGTACTGGTATCTAAATCAGTTCCTAGTTCCATTGCCATGCGTGGTTGTTGTGTGGTTTGCTGAATGCTGATGTCAGCATTAGGTGACTGTTGCTGTGCACGATCGTTTTTGGGTAATTCTAAGCAAGAGGAGGTGACCAGGTTATTACTACGCATTATTCTGCGCTGACAGTGTTTTATCCTGAGCTATGGTTATAGACTTATAACTGCTGTTCAGTTCTAGGTGATCCTGACATTTAGTCAACTTACTAGAATCAAGGGAATTACTGAATTTAAAAATGATGGGACAATTAGTCTGGTTAGCCTTTATACGAAGTCTTTTGCATTCACATGGAACACTAGCCATGCCGCAACAAATCAGGATTTTGTGTTTTACAGCCTTCAGAGACAGAGAATCTGGGACATTGTAAACTATAGCCTGGTGAGAAGAGGTTATACGCTTCATCACCTCCACAGCCAAGCAGTCAATCAGATTTTCAAATCGTGGAAAATACCCATTGGAACATATCTTTTCGGCGAAAAGATATCTTTACTGAACTTCTTGTTCTTCTCAATCAGATTTTCGGCCTTATTTAGGGTGTCCGGAGACATTTTAGGATGCTTTCTTAACAGACAGGCTATTATTATTGTTGTTCCCTTGGGTTCCTAGTGGAACATAGGGCTCCAACTGCACGTCTCCACTTGCTTCTGTCTTGTGCAGTACTTTTCACTTGCGTCCATGTTATTCCATACTGTTTCATCTCCTCCTCACACGATCTCCTCCATGTCACCCTTGGACGTCCCACTCGCCGCTTCCCTTTCGGGTTCCACTCGAGCACTGGCCTGAAGCGCGATGTCACTCAACGGCCTCCTCAGCGAGTGTCCAATCCATCTCCACTTTCTCCTGCATATTTGTTGGGTGATTGGTTCCTGTTTCGTTTGTTCCCATAGCTTCTTGTTTGTGATCCTTTCTGGCCATCTTATCTTCAGTATGGAGCGAAGACAGAAGATTACTAGGTCACTAGTATTCTAGCCGGTCCCAAGCCCGGATAAAGAGGGAGGGTTGGGGCGTTGCGCTAGCAACTCCACCCCCAAAACTTAACCAGATTGCTACTAAAACTTCAACGCACAAATATATTCAAACAGACAGGCTATTGGGTCTAAATCCGAAAGCTATCTTTGAGTTACATCCAGTAAACACTTAACCTGGCCAATATCAGAACGGCTCTCCGTGATATTTGAGATTGGCAGTGACATTCTATCAAACTGACCTAATTTTTCCTGAAGTTCACTTACTTGCCTTTGGATATCTTTCACAAGGAGGTCTAATTTACAGATCTCAGAGTTCTCTAACAGAACATCTTTCATCTGTATAACAGGAGTGAGAATTGCACTCAAGCCATTTTGTAAGCTGGTAGTTAATGCTGTATTACAGGGTGGTAATGCAGTTATAACCGAGTTTGAGGCACTATCTAAAACAACTGTGTTTCTACGAACACGTATTTTAAAGATATGGACCATAATTTCAAGGATTATATGACTATAAGCAGTAAATGAATATCAGAGCAAACACGTGCAAAAATGTCACCAATTTCGAACGTAACCCTCCTTCTTGAAGCATGGACTAGCCGCTTGTATGCAGTATTCTAGATGAAGCCTGACATGTTGCATAGACTCATCTATAATAATAATAGTATATTCTCATTTTTTTTACATGAGGGACGCCAGTTTACAGGCATCATCAATTCGATAAATTACACATACGATTAGTAAGTATAGTTAGTAATGATAATATAATAAGGTACATATTTATTCCTACAAATATAGGACACACATGTTGTATAGGCATGGATAAGTATTATTTAAGTTACATATTTAGATTACATGGATTACGGTTAAATAACATGGTTACTGTCATTTTATTTTCAGTTTGTGGGAAAAATTTGATAACTAGTGATTCAATGGAACACATCAAGAAATATACAGATATTGACTTCGCATTAACAAAAAAACCTAAGTATGCGTTGGATGGATTACAGATACTTGGGAAAATAAATAAAGCTTGAAGTCAATTCCCTCATAAAACAATAAAATGCGTCTCACAATGATATATTCCCACTTTATGCACATGTGGGACTCCAGTTGACAGGCATCATCAATATGATAATAATGCACACATGGAATAAACATGTTTAAAATTTTTCACTAACACAAAATATATATACAAGGGAAGATAATGAAATATTGACCGCAAGTACACTCTGCATAAGTTAAAACAGTTTATATGGAATAATCCTAGGCACAATTATTGTTTGAATTTGTTGAAAATGAGCGAAACAACTGAGTGTTGCTTTACATTCGGTCAGTATGGTGGGCTAGTCACAAAAGTATAAAAATGGCTTATAAAACGTTACTTAGTTTACCGTAAACGATGTTTTAAGCAATATAATCTGCTAAAGGCTCACCACAGCAGTTATTGTCCAGTTAAACATCCAGAGAAGTAATCATAATTCAGCAACTGGTGAATTTTTTATTCTTTTCGGTCTGGAACCTGAGTAACTGCGAACCAATCCATACAAAAATGTCGAAAGAGGCATGCAGGAGCAGAATTTTGCTATCGAATGAGTCAGTGGGATCTGAAATGCAACTGTCAGCATATTTTCGTTATTTCATAGATATCCAGGTTTATTGGCGCTGTATAGGTAGTGATTTGGATTTGTCATCATGATCGATATATGGATGAATATTCAAATACGTACTACAACTTGTTTGCCTTTCGGATTGAGTTAATTACATCGCGTGTTGGGTTTGATTACTCTGCGATTTTGATATATTCCGCGGTGTCGCCGTGATTATGGGAAGTATGCATATGCTTTAAATGCATTACTTTGTTGGCTGCAATCTCCACCGAGTGTATACAACGGGAACTGTGGATTTATGTATTTGCTCATCACTGTGGATAAAATATCGCCGCATTCCTTCTGGAAAGGAGACCAGTTGGTGGATTATAAATGATGTCCAAGTAACTTATATCCTTCCATGTGATGTTGTGGTAAGTCTCGACCTTGTTTTCTCATATTTCATTGGTATGTTGGTTATGGTTCACCCTTTGCATCAGGTAGACATAATTCGATCAACTCTTATATGGATGGGTTTTATTATCATGACTGCTGCTTTTTTGTCGCGAGGTATATGCTGACTGAAAGTAATCGTTCATACCATGAACCTCAGCATCTTTTCCCAACATTACCCAATATAGGTGGGAACAACCATCATCATTCTTTTCTCTCTTATTTTTTATTTATTCATTTGTTTCTTTACTAGCATAAACCTGAACTAACCGTTAGTACGAAACACCATAAAATTCAGTGACTGTAAATTCTTTGTAATAAAAAAGGGATGAACTCTGCGTTTATAGCATCTTGTTTGTTTAAATTATTAGTATTTGCTGGCTGCGTCTGCACCTCTCTTGTTGTTTTTTCTGTCTTCTTTTTTCGAAGGTACTGCACTGGAGCACTGCGAATGTACAGTAATGCTGCTTTTTACGTTTGTATTAGGTGAACAGTTTTTTGATTTAACTAGAACCTACATTCGGTAGATATTCAGAATATTGTTAGCACATACGATGAACAGCGGAACAACCTCTATGACGAAATCTGTTTATCACCTCAAAGTTAGTCCCTTGTATCTACCATTACCAAAATAATGATGTACTAACTGTGTACTGTGGAGTTTTATAAATTTTCAAACACTTTAGAACTGATTAACCGATAATGACTATAAGTTTTGAAACCTGTGTGTCCTACTCTAGGACCTGTGTTTCACCTTTCTTCTTATCTTTCAAGGGTGAGGATATAGGCTATGACGTGTTTAATTTTTCCGCGCTCAGGTTTTCACGTCTTTCATTGGCTGGAACAGTGGTGGCTAATTTGATATTTAATTTGTCCTTGTTAGGTGATGTTGTGTGCAGGTTTGTGTGGTTGAGGTGTGCGTTGTTTACAAGCATATTTGATGAAAATAAATGTAAAATTTGAGTATTCTAACGTTTTCTTTTACTTATTTGTGCATGTACAACGCTTGGCTTATCATACACTCGGTTTGTTGGCCTATCGGTTGCTGGCGATGTCAAGGAACCCGTGAGTTCTTTGGCTTTTCTCGATTTTAGGTTATACGTGTAGCATTTTATTGGTGGATATTGCTCAGTGATGTATTTCAATGTTGCTTTTTCTACGGAATTATATTGAAACAGTCGTGAGACAGATGGATACTAATTGACAAAGCCTTTTTAGTTTATTGCAGGTAGGCAATGCGAGTGAGAGCATTATTTATCCTGTAATATTGTGTGCATAATTCTATTTTTGTTTACTCTTCCACCTTTTGTAGTTAATAATGTGCTGCATAAGTGTCAACGACGGACATGGTCTCGCAACTCGTGCGCATCTGAAAGCGGGAGAAGTAATCGCACAAATGGACTATTTTCTTAATATGTAAACAAACTAATGTTGTATTATAATAAATGTGAACTTTTCATGTAAATCTTGTTGTCTTTCAATTCATGTATTCGCTTTGTGAGCACGGCATGCTAGACCGGTGCTCCCTAGGACTTGAACTCGTTACTATACTTAAGTGTAATTCTGTTGGAACACTATCGACCGATATGCGTGGTGAATTATAAGTAGTTTAGTGGCCCTAAAGTCTCTGTCTACAGTTACATGAAAACGTCTCATAGTCATACGCAAGTCTGTAGGGAACAATGACAACAATAGGTAGAGCTTAGGCACTGCATTGCAGTTCCAGTTCGTATACGGTTAGGTGTATCCCAAATCAGTGTATTACTAATATTTAAATGAAAGCGTTATGGCAGTCCCTATGATAACGGGTGTTAACGTATACTGTAAAATTAAGTTTACACATAACGAATAAATAAGTAGGTTGAGCTGTAGCAGTCGTAGTAACATTTCGCTTACGTTTAATTATGCAGTCAAATAAATCATCAAGTATCATTGATAAGTCTGACGTCTGCATCGTCATGCAAAAAACTTAGTTTCACTAAGATAGAATAAGAAAAGTATTGTAAGCAGGATGTTAAACCTATTTAATGAAAAAAATAAGCATTTCACAATTGTTTTTCGTAATTATTTCACCCATGTTGAATTGCTGTGACCAAGTTGACTGATATTACCGGATATCTGTAAATAAGTGAACAAAGTGTATGTTTTTAAATCGCTGAAGTAGGGAAGAAGTAATGTTAAAGTTAAACGCTTTATATTTCCATACCTTTGCTGAAAAAGGTTCATTTTCCTTTTTCATTCTTTGGTGGTGGCAGCATTCTTCTGTAGTTTTTAATGTCATACAGAGATTTTTCGTCTTATACAGTATAGCAGCAAGCAAATAATAAGTGTTAACTTGTAAACCATTCACAATGAACACTGTACAGAAAACTTCATTTTAACCAACTTTTCCTTCACGCACAGAAGCATGCAGTCACTACATACACTCAAGCATTGTAACCTGAACATCACAAAATCCCTACAGATAACTTCTTTCATAATAAATGATTTAAACATATGAGCCATAAGTGCTTCTTCCATATCCTTCATAGCCACAAGTAATTCATTAAGCATCTCGGAATATCTTAGTGATATGAACACAAACAATTGTTAAGACCGGGATAACTTATGTAACAGGTGCAGTAGTTGTAGGACACACCTCCTAGCTACTAATCGACAGAAAGTTGATACTAATTTTAAGTAGTCTGACATTTCATGAGGACCACCTACACTATTCTTCGTGACCCCATGCACACTGATATAAACATAATCTGATGCCATTTTTGACAATGAACAATTAAAGCCTTCTGACATTCCAAGTGCAAATGTCAATTAAACTAGTATCATATCCTCGCCTAAGCAATTTTAAATGGGAACTTCATCAAAGTAGATATAATCACCAGGAAATGCAGCAGCCTGTCTTATTCATCGCATGATCTATTCCATGTGCTATGGAATATTTCAGTCATCAAAGATGATAAAAGAAGTGTCTAACATTCTCAAAACACACATGTAACTTATGTCCGTAGGCTATTTCTCTTTCAAATGCGCGATTCTCACAGAATAACTGGGATGACAACAGCCATTGCCTGCAGTCAATTTACAACCTTAAGATCTGAAACAACTCACAAAAAGCAATGCCTCAATGCTCTAAAACCCTAATAATAGTCTTTTTATGCGATATTTCTTCAAAATGATGACTTTTTTATTAGTAATTCGTCTAGGCTGTCATGACAATTTTACGCATTACTACGAACACAATACAGAAAAATATTGCATTTTTCGGCTACAGAAGCCTAAAACTAGTCAAATGTAATCTATTTGCACAATACTGAGCGATTAGAACGTCTCTATAGGCGTGAACGCGATAACCCATACAATGCGCGAAAACACGTCGTCATAGAACATAGCCTCACTCATCTTCCAATAATGCTACCTTTTGTAATTCCCGCGTGAAGTGGACTGACTGTAAGTATGTTAACGAATAAAATTTAAAATTAAGCTAATATCTTATAACTTATTCCATTTGAAAGTAAAAATTACAAACTTCTTGCATAGTTTTCATAACTTTTTCATTTTTTAAATTTCTATGTTATAAAACAGTGTTCAATCTAAAATTTTAATTGTCAGATATAACTGTGCCTGTCGAAACGGTATGTTAGCCACGTAAATGCACAATTTATGTGAATAAAATATTATCATTATTATCCTCATACTTAACCCACAGACAAACTTTCTTAGACTTATACGTCTCTTAAAAGCAAACCAACTGTTTTCCTTACATTTACGTGGTAGACCTATAGTGAAATGTCCATTCTCAAACACACAGCAGCTTTCGACCAGCTTAACCGCTTTCTTGCCCCAAACAGAACGTGACGTATCTGGGCCGCTACCATTAAGAAAATCCCAGTTAAACAATATCATGAATCATAATCTCTACGCCTGCATCTTCATTTCTGGCAAGACATTATTCATAAGCTCTCAATAAGAGAACTTCTATCGTTCAACCGAGTGGCTTCTTCGTCTCACTCCTGTCTTTCTTACCTCTCTTCTATGACCTTGTACGCTTTTGGTATGTTGCACCCAACAAGTAGTCCAACTTTATGGTAGTGAATTTCGAGCAACGGTGTGGAATTTTCCGACGACCTCCTCACGTTTAGCTGTCACGATTTCATCAAGCTTCGCTTGAGGATTAGCATATGCATTTCATTCCTGTATAATCTCTTGAGTTTTTAGGAATTCCAAGAAGAATGACACTCCTTCGCAGGACAGGGTATAAAGAGAGTCAACAGTGTTTAACATTAAAGGTTCTTCAGGTCGTCCGTCGCCTAAATGGTAGGCTAGGTGGGCATCAATCAGCGTGACATCAGATCCGTTACCTAACAATGCATAAACATCAGCGGACGATCTTGGCCCTCGCACTCCAACAGGTAACACAACTAAATACATTACTGTTATTTCGCGGTGTTGATATTGGCTGAAGCAACACGATTCTTATCCTTTCTCAACACTGGGTGCAGTCTTACATAATTGCTAGGGCCAATCACATTCTCTGCTTCACGAGTCGATTCTATATTCTCTTCTTTCAGACAAGCAAAACGTAGGCGTTTCTGTTTAGTGAGTTAAACTCTTTCCCAATGAGATATTTCTAGAAAGTCACCAAATTAATGTAGTGCTCACAAAAAATGGTATGCAATTCTTGTAAACACCAGTTTATACCAAATGTAAATTATTATTATATGTGAATCATCCTAAGTGACAAATCTTTCCGGTTTTACAGCGCTCTGTAAGCCTCCCACTACTAATTATTTCTCCCTGCCCATGAATCTGTCAGCTTCGGCACTGTGTGAGATGCCAGGGAATATACTGGTTGTTTGGTTTACACTATCTTTCGCGAACCTCAAATGTCACGAAATTTAGACTCAACATACTCTTTCTCTAAGCGGTCACTGGTCTTAACCTACTTTCTCTGCAATCGAGTAGGTAGATATTTCACAATCGCCTCAAGAACAGAAATCGAGTTCAAATTATTCATGTAATTCAGAGATATCAAGGTATTCTACAAGTCATCAGGTTAATGATAATAACGGAGCTTTATATCCGGCGTTACGTGAACGTATAGCACAGAAATTTTCAGTGTATTTTGTTCAAAAATATTTCTTCTTCATGCAGGATTTACATGTAAAGCAACAATCTAAAGTATATCGTGGGACGTAGTGTTGCTGCACATGAAGAGAGAACTAAAATCCGCAAATTTGTTTCTCTTCTCTCAAGAATTCCGCAGTGACTTTCTGAGGGCCAGCTCATTTAATGATCATCTGATAATATGCAATTTGACGGCTCGAGATTTTTATGAGGGCTTGAATCTTTTTCTTGAAAAAGATAATAATTATCGCCTAGACAGATCCTGCTTCTGCCTTTAAACATATACCATTCGCTCAGCCTATTGTTGAGATGCGACCAAGTGGGCTCTGCACAGGTTTATGGGCCATCTTATAAGTTAACTTGCTTTCCTTTGTCGGATCTTTGGATACCACTTCACAATGCCTCATCTCATTCATTTTGTAATAACGTCTTCACTTGCTCATTATATTCCATTAAACCTAACATTTTATAGCTCTTTATGAATTTGATTCAACCTATTCTATTCCTATTCTCTATAGAGTACGGTTGTGCGCCAAATACACAAAAAGGTATGTAATAAAAACATCCGGCTTGTGAATAACTTTGTTAAAACCAAAAGTGGACATCATGATAGTAAGACCTATATAGGTAGCATTATACATTGCAAATGAACTTTGTCAGCCTAGGGATTACAGTCTCCCATTGTATTTCCTTTATGAATGCATCTATTACTGATACATTGCACTTACCTATTTCATTACACTTTAATGATTCACCTTAGCACTTTACTTTTCTAAAACAGCTTACTATCCCTTGTAAACACTGTACTTACCTCAATATTGGTTGGCTATCGTATGTCTACAAACACGGGTTGAAAACGAAACGAAGTCAATTTTCCTGTGCAACCTGGAGGACTACTGTTCAATTCAATAATGATACGGCCTGGGTCAAACAATGAGTGTATTTATATATATATAAAATATTTAGCTGTTGAAAAATTCTTAACTTGTAGACAATCTACTATTTGACATTATATCACACTTGATCGTGCCTGTAAAAAATGGCATGCATTTTCATGTAAATTTATGTTTATATGAAAATATACATTATTATTATATGATATTATGATTGTGGCAACAAGAAGTGCAGAAGAGTTTAAGCATTTTGATGGATAGAAATTTTGGTGGCTTGGTGATTTAAGCAGGCCACTGTAATAATTATTCAAAAATAAAGTGACCTTTTTACACGTGTTTTCGCTGTTATTCACTTAGTGCTTACTGATATATAATCCTTAAGATTATGGGCAAATTTTTAAGAAATGTGTTCGTAAAACCAAATTCATTTTGAGTAGTGGCTCAAGGTCAGTTATAACTGCATTTCCGCCCTGTAATACAGCAATAAATACTAGCTCACAAGGTGGCTCGAATGTAATCTTCACTCCTGTACTGCAGGTGAAAGATGTCTTGTTAGAGAACTGTGGGTTCTATGAGTTAACTTAGCTTGTGAAAGATATACAGAGGCAATTAAATGAACTTCAGAAAAAATATTGGCTCCATTCGATTGCATGACACTACCAATCTCAAATATCACGGAAAACCGTTCTGATATTGACGAATTTAAGTCTTTACTAGATATAACTCAGAAAAAGCTCGCGGACTTAGACCCAATAGCCTCCTTGTTAAAAAACATCCCAAAGTTTCTCCGGACTACCTAAATAAAGCAGAATATCTCATTGACTGCTTGGCTGCTGAAGTGAGGAAACGTATAGCCTTGCCTCTTCAGGCTATAGTTTACAGTGTACCGGGCTCGGTGCTCCTATAGACCGTGAAATACAAAATCCTGAATTGTTACGGCATGGCTAGTGTGCACTGTGAATGCAAACGACTTAGTAAAATGTCGACGCAGTCTAATTGTCCCATCATTTTTAGGTTCGGTAATTCCCCTGTTGCTAGTTAGTTTACTAAATTTCGAGACCATTTACGATTAAATAGCGGTTATAGGTGTGCAGCCATAGCAGCCAACACAGAATGAAGTGTAACAACAGTTTTGTCACCTCATAAGGCGAAAATTCACCAAAAGTGGATCGTGCACCGCAACATTCACCTGGTACTGACGTTAACAATCAGCAAACTGCACAACATCTACGTCTTCCAGTGGAATTAGGGACTGATTTTGATACCGGTATCCCTGTAAGCAAAGCTTGGCTGATAGGCATTAAAATAGCTAGCATTGGTAGCAGTTTCTAACAGAACTGGGAGAACGTTAAATGAGTAAATCCGGGAAAAATAGACCAGGAAATACCAGTAGTTCCAATGAAACAAGAACTCGGAGACCGTAGAGCACTAGATGAGCAGATCAGAAACCCCCAATAACGGTATCAGGAAAATTTTCTGTATTCGGGAGACAACTTCTAGGAACTCAAAATATTATTTTAAGTATATAGTAACCAACTCATTTTCAACGCAAGCGTCATTAAACGACATTCGATAAGTTGAATATTTATTGATCAATCACGTATAAGCTAATATGAGAAGTTAACTACACAGCAGCTTGACTATGTGATTTACAGTTGGTTACTGTCAATACAATGAAAAGTGTACAAATGACATCAGTATGGTATACATTCTGATAGTATTGTCCTGGTCTTCTGTCAACGATCAAACCCCCACATTATGACAGGAATTGTTACCTATAGTGAACACCAAACTGGTTCGAATAAGCGATGTTCACCACTACTGGCATATGTTTTGATGAGCAGTGTATTTACATGGGATGAACAACAAGATTATTTGGGGGAGACCGTTTAGTAACCTATCTAGCTGCCATGTTCCAACCATGAACTCTGAGGAGGCGCGCGTTGCCGGCTGAAAAAAGAAGAGAATAATGGCATCAAAGCCCTGTCTAACACGTACCTGTTAAGGGGCTTCTACACACTTTCAGTTTTGGTCTTCTGTTTATTCCGTCCTATGTTCTCTAGCACACAACGGAAATTGAGAGTAAAAACGAAACATGAGAAGATTTGGCATACGGTTAAAGTGCTTCAGATTCATACCAAAAGAGTGAAAATTGAAGTTTGTGTAGTTTGGAAATCTATGTGACTTTCAGCAGTGATAATTATGCACAGGTCATCTGGTGTTCTTAGAAGACAGTTTATTGCCTACACTATCCTATATATCATAAGAACGTTCAGAGATTGTTAAGTAACCAGATTATCGTTCAAGAGTTGATGACAAGGATATTTCTGGCGGTTACCATGTAGATGGCAGTGGTTCTTCATCTGTATGAGCTTCTGTCGGGCGATTGATGCCCAGTACATCTTGACATCCTGCTGAGAGGATTACAACGACATTTTCTCTCTGATAACTCTGAATATCTCATAGTAGAGAGATTTTCTTTACTTTGTGAAGTGCATCGTGACTTCCATAAATGTGTGTACAGCCTTGAAGTCTCTAATCCAGCTGTTACTTCTGTATTGGGCAGAAGTCATTAACTGAGGTTGACGCGTACTGCTTAAAGATTCTGAGCGTAGCTGTGGACGTCAAAGGTACATAACTCACTATCTTCGTAAGCTCCGGTTTGGCTGGATAGATGTTTTTTGTGGTGATGCAATTCTGTTTATGTGTACTGAATGTAGTGCTTCCATGAGACGTGTGTCAGTTGAACTCCTTTGCAAGTAATCGGCGCCGTAAACGCCTTAGCACAATTTAGTATGAGTGTTAGTAGTGCTGAAGGAAATTACAGAACTTTCCGATTAGAATGTCCTACGTAAAAGAGAATGACCAGCTGTACCACTGTTACCAATGCCTCTATCAGCGCGAGTGTGAGCTGGAAAGATAGCTTCTATATGACGCTGGTGGTAAAGTCCGGCTAAAATACGCCTGTCTGATTGCTCCAAGGTGAAAATGGGCAGCAAATGCTACCGATGAAATATAATAGCCACGCACAAGATTCTGATAACTATTACCCCATAACTCAAAATAATGTGAACAGTCGCTGACGAAATCAGGTTGAAAAGAACAAGAAATGTGGATTGCGTGGTGTTATGACTGATGGAAGGCGAAACAAAGTGCCACGCACAGTGAATGTGTCGTGGAACTTTTGCTCTGTTAGTTTATTAACCCAAATTCGAATAGAAAACAAAATACCAAATCAATTGAGTTTACGGGAAGAATATATTAAAGTTTTGTTACTTGGGTTTACAAAGATCCAAATTCCACAATAAACGCAATGGATTCCAGAAGTGCTGCGGGAAGACTGCTCCAGTTCTAATTCTCCAGTGTTGACGTTGCCGGAGGTCGACCAAAGTGCGTAGGAAGAGGCTACGGTGCTCCTGCAAAAATTCGAGATAGAAAGCAGGTTGTTATAATTGATCGACGGCAGTTGAGATGGTGGAGAAGATGGAGAGTCGAAGGCAGAATTATATATATTTTTTAAAACTCGAGGGAAGTTCAAAGTACAGAGTTTTTTTGGTTAAAACAAAGTAGTGTACAATATGTTCATTTTTTACATAATAGTAAAATTTGGATAAGTTTATTTTTGAGGACTCCACAAATGGACTTCCATGAAGGAGAAAAACTCTGCTTTCTGGAATAAGAATACCATTGTAACCAGTCTTGATTCCCATTGCAGGTAGGTCATTTTCCACTAAATCGATGAGCTGTAAGGGACTAGGGCATTTCATCAGTTGAGTTGAACCTCGAAAATTTCACCTTCTGTTACCAATCTGCCTGTCTGTGCTAAGGCACTCACGCAGCAGACTACCTGATTTTCAAGGGACAGGAGACCACTTGCGTGTTGAAGTGCTACTATATATCCCTATATCTTCTTTATACTACGGTTAATAAATACATCCTTGAACAGACGTGAGCGTTATGCTCTGCCCTCACTAGTTATGGCGGCATTATCAACAGTCTGGCCATTGGCTTACGTGGGCCAGGCTAAAGAGCCAACACGTAGTGTGGTCAAAGCTCAGGTCAAGAAGGATAGGCGGCCACCTAGCAGCCATTGGTGTTATCTGTAGTTGAATTCAGCCAGAAGCGAACATTGAGTCTTTCAGGGGGCCTGTACCTAGATCTTCTCTCTGCCTAAGACATAATAAGGAAAGAGTCGTTCAGTGCGTCAAGTTTTTCTTCAGATGGGAAATCAGCCATGCCAGAAATCACATGCGTGTCCTTCTTTCAAATCCTTTCCAGTAGTCCCTCTTGACACTTGAGCTAGTTTCCCGAAAGCAGTTTTCTAGTTTAGGCCTCGTCAGAAGTTCAAATGAAGTATTAAACACTTCACTAGTGATCTTGGTAAAGGATTGATGTAATCTTCACAAGGACTGGGTTTATTTTTGTTTTTACCGGTTGGGGTGGCAAGTCTGATACCCAACCTTCCCTCTTCACTAACCCTACTATCAGCTTAGCAAGGCATAGGAGTACGTCGGCCGGGGATCAAACCCTGGACCACATGGGTGGTTGGCGGGAGTCCAGTATGATGTTTTGTGACACTCCGCGAAGTACCATTGTCCAGAAAGAGAGTCTAGAGTTCTTCATGATCCATTCTCTCCTACTTACGAGGAATGCCTTTATCCAGTGAAGCAAGGTACTGTTGATTCCAAAAGCCTCCAATATCTTGAGCAGTCTTGTGTGTGGAACTTATTCGGAAGCTTCGCTGAAATCTTTGGGGACGTCAGCCATGAGTTCCCTGTTGTTTTTGGATATGTCCCAGATTTCTGTCTTTGTAAGATGATTTGTCGAATACGAGAGATTTTCTCGGAAGTTGTGTTGTGCTCTGGATAATGATTCATTATTTTCAGATATGTCATGAAAACTGTTTTGATTATCATTTTATTTCATTGCTACGACACAGAAACATCAAAATGCATAGCAGAAGAGTTCGAAAGTCAAGGGCGAATGATATCGCCTTGTTTTCCATCTTGTACCGGACTTACGTTTCACAATTTTCACAAATCGGTGGCACAGCGGTTAGGACTCTCGCCGACCATGCACATGGTCCGGGGTTCGAACCCCTGCCGACGACACCTGATATCATTGGTCGGCCTGTGAAATTTGGGCTACCGATATCACATGCTGAAAATTCCATACTTGAACTTAAAAGTACTGTGTGGAGTCAAGCTATAATAAAAAAATCCATCGGGTGATAACCCGTGTTTATTGAGAAGAAAACAAATAGTCTGAAACTTGTTCGTTGTTAGGATGTTGGTGCACTAGTGGAGAGTGTGAGCCTAGTCTACACAAAAGAAGCAATCATCATTCGCTACAGTTCAGTAGGGAAAAGAAGTCTCAAAAAGAATACAGAAAGCATATATCCTATTTAAATACACATGTCCTCCCCCATTTATTTTCTAATCACTAACCGCCAACTGACTAGCCCTAGAGTTTATACTGCCTCTAGTACAGTGTAGGGCTTATAGATTCCCAAGGTAGAATTATTTCTTTGAACTAGCACTCAAACAAAATGTTATCTGTGGCATCACCTGATCCTATCTGGTAAAATAGGATTAACATAGACTCGAGTCCCATCCTCAACCAAATATCTGCATCTGTATTTCAAGTGAAAACTAGACACCTTATACAAGAAGTAACCAAATGGGTGTTTTTCACTGCTAAAAGCAGTGTTGAAATGGAACTTACAACTGTTTTGTGAACTACGAGTCATATTGTTTGAAATGTCAGTGGAGTTAGTAAAGACTTCATTCAATTATGAACGCTACATTTGAAAGACGCCTCAGGCCAGTGCCTGCAAAGTAATTTCCTTGCCTAGTTATATATTATAGACTTAGGAGGCGACTGGGAAAGACAAACGCAACAGTTAACAACGGTCGAAATGATTTAAGAAATAAGCTTAACTTAACTATCAGAACACCAGATGCTCGTTCACTGCTTCACAACCGTGTTCGACAACGTAATTCAAAGCTTCGTGATGCTAGAAATCTTCTGAGGCGAAGAAATGTGGCTCGTCCGCGTAGAAATCCTCGCGTTCCATTCTTCATTCCTATTAGAACGGTATGTGAAACATTTAGAGGCCTGGGACGTTTTATATTATTTAGGAGTTAGTATGTCGTTGACAGTTTGGTTTTTGTTAGTCTTCCAGATTCTGTTAATGGTCATTTCACTACAATAGTAGTGTCACAATATCGTTTGCTAGTCCTAATCCCTTGGAATACAGAATTGTAATACGTATTAATTTCAACACTTCGTCATTTCTATGTTCCATCTTGATAGGAAAGGCAAGTAGTTCGGGTTTTATACGAAGAAATATTCTAGGCCAAATAAATAACGAGACTTCGCCTTTTTTCCACCCCCTTTTACTCTTCCGATAGTACAAAGGAATCATGCTTTCCGAGGTTTTCTCAGGTCGCTGTCTTTGCTTGTCACATTTCATTCCTGGAATTCGCATCGTTCATTCCCATACTTAAATAATCACTCGGACTTTTGTTTTCCTATTCTTGTCATATGTATCGTTCTGCTATCGCTGGTTACGTTATTCCTTAAAATGAGCCTGATAGATTTTGGGCTCCGAAAAATGCTCTACACAAAATTTCATAGTTTGTTTGGGTGCTTGGGTAAAGCCCAGACCAATACCGGCAGTTATCTTAAGCAGTCACCCACCCCCACTGCGAGCCTGATCCATAAGGCAGTGAAGCTGCATTCCCATTGTTTCCAGTGTCCAAAACAGGTTCATACACTATTCAATCCCCTCGAATTCTAGAGCCCATGTATACGATAGGTTTGGGTTCAGGGTTTGCTAGCTCCCCTAGTTAGATTAGCATTTCCATTAGTTTGGTTGTAAGTGTTAGACTTTCGCGCTCACTCACTTCTATGAAAGTTGGCGTCGCTGAGTAAAGACAGTGAATAGATCCTTCTTGACAGAAACTATGATCGACTGGCCACATAAGAGCATTTCGGATAGAAGACTGAAGTCTGTCCACTCTCAATCACAGCAGGTCGTTTATGGTTGCCTGGCTACCTTAAGGTTGAGTTAGAAGTGTCGAAGAATTGGCGAATACCGTTCAGCTGAAGTAGTAAGGCTAGTGTGGACTACTTAAGTTCAATGTTAAATTGACACTGCACATGGTAAATTAATATTTCTTTCTAACAATCTATATTCATGTCTATCTCTACTTGAAAAGCGTTAAACATCCACCTGTTGTTTCTTATTCTGTTTTTTCAAGTTCGCTGATGTAAGTCTCAATTTTCCGTTATAAAAGGTTGGGAGTCCTATCGTTACGCTGAGGTTATTGCTCGGTATATGTGGTAGTAACGAGGATTACATGAGCTAATCAATATTTGTGAGAGAGATCGTAAATTTCTGTATGATTTAACTTGTATTTCACACAACTTTTAACTGTTGAAGTTCTGTATAATTCACTTAGTAAGGAGTTGCATTTTCTCTTATTGGAATTAGATTTTGCTTTAACCATTTGTGTTCCTAATAGGGGATGGTAAAATCAGGTGTTTCGAGTAAATACACAGAACTTTGAAAACTCTAGTAATAAGCGAATACTACATATGGTCTTTGGGACCTAAGGAAAACCTAAGCCTTCTGGATATGCACTGGTCATTAGTCAACTTCTGTTGTCTTAATGTGTGACCTTCCGGAGTATATTAATTCACTCATTTAGGTGACAATGTAGTAATTAGTGTGTGTATGTGTGTGCGTGAAGAAGTTAAGCAGGCTTTTACGCTTATTCTAAAATCACAATAGTAGTGGAAGTGACTTTCAACTTGAAATCTCTTCCGTAAATAATTATGAAGTCCCAGAAGGTATATGTAATGTGGCAGTTATCACAAAGAAAAAATGTAAGTTTTTCCTCACTCTTTGTAATTCAGTGCTACATCAGATCACCTTACATACATTCTAACTTCTTGATATAAGTATAAAACTTGGGCACTGTGGTAGAGCATAACTCCATTATGGATAAGATTTTATTTTGATAAATCACAGTGTTGTACAGTAATATTAACTGATGACGTTTCGAACATAAACTATTGCTCATAATCATATCATATCAACTTGATTTGAACATTGGTCACAAAATGAATTCAGTTAGAGAATCACTGAAAAACAGCAAAGAGTACTGGGCAGCTGCTTCATCCTAGTTCCAGACTGTTCAGCAGTATGCATTCATCACCCCACGGAGATTAGAACCGACAAACCCCTTGAAACAGCTGTGCAGTACTCCATGGATTCTCTGTCTGAAGTCAGTTTGTGATCAGCCCTGAAAAAAACTGAAGCGTTTAAGTACTGATCTTATGCACATAAACAAGTCTTTTAGTGGCTCAGTCTCTTGACTCCCAAATACTGACATATGGTGTTAAACAGTGTTTTAGTTGGTGTAGCTCTACCACAACTGGGGTTAAGTTACCATTTTGTGTTTTCTTTCAGGGATGACACCACTTATTGGGAATGTGATCAGGTTGTTTCTACTTATTGATTGCCTCGTTTTTGTTGATTAACAACTAGCAACGATGGCAATGAGTCGCAGATCTAGTATGTAGTTGACCAAAAAGCAGGATTTCTAAGCTATGACTCATTGGTTAAAAGAACAAAAGTGCTGTGGTAGCTTTGGAAAGATAAGACTTTTTAATTATTTTTCAGAAGTGTGATATCATTAAATCAAGAGAAAGTTTTCTTCTCGAGACTATTGGTGATACGGATCAATATCGTTTTGAATAATGAAGTTTCATTCACTTTTTGTAATCTCGCACACTTCATGTTTTTCCATTTTAATATTCTTTCTCCCTCCATATTTCTGCTTATTATCGTGTTTTCGAATCTCTTTTCCTCTATATCTCTTTTGTCTACCTTTGTGCGCTGCATGGATTGTGGCAACATGAGCTATTGCACTTTTGTGCTAAATTCTATGTTGAAACTCAGTCAGACTTAGATGACTGGGGGTGCAAAATTGTTTCACCTGCAGTCGTATTCATGTGCTTCATTTTAGAGTTGGATTTGGTTCTTTTTTGTTGTCGACACTTGTCACTAGTTTATGATGAGAGTTCAACAGCAGAGGTGATTCTTTACTAGTAGATTAAAACTGAAAACAGCTCACCACACGCACACGAGTGTTTTTTTAAACACTAGTTTAACATTAGTTTCTAATATAATTCTCTCTATAGCTCAGATATCACGAATACGTACTGTTCGTATCTAGCTGTCATTTTGTCTATATTACTGTTGTTAAAATATGAGCCTTTTGAAAGAAATCGCCACTGTTAACATGAAAAGACCGGCTATCATCTGCATTCTATCTCCCGTGTTAAGTGGTATAACAAAGTGAGCAACATTACGGTTAGGCATCGGTCGAGTGTCAGTCAGTGAGGTAAGGAGGGGAAATCAATCCATGAGGTTGTGAAATTACACCGATTGAGTTGGTTAGGATATGTGTTACACACGCATGTCTAGCCATTGATCGATCGCCTTCCTCGACAACGGGCATTGTTAGCTGACATAGGATCAGGTTGGCAAAAAGCCAGTGGTGGTTAAACGAAAACATGGCTTCACCAGTCAATGAAATCCATAACAGTTAGTTTAAGCTAGGTAGCCACATAGGGAGGTGTAGACTTCCTCACTGGTTGGGGCCCTCGGGATGGTAAAAACCAATGGCTGGAGAACTGGTGATATGGCTCAAAGACATCGTTGTCAATGGCTGGCGCATATGCATCCACTCCTTGTGATTCATAATATCTAATGAAATTCTCTTGTTCTTCCATATGACTATTCTTTTCGCCTCATATCTCTGTTTATTATTTCTCCTTTGAATCTCTCTCTACTCTCTTCTCTTGCTTTTTGTGCCAAGTAGAGTGTCGTAACTTGAACTGTTCCACCGTGTTCTGTGTAAAGTTCTACGTCGAAATCAGTCAGTGGTCTTTGACTGTCTGAGTTTCAATGTAGAACTTTACACAGAAGTGGAACAGCTCAAGCTACCATACTTTATTGCCATATACACATGGAGATACAAAGGAACACTACAATGGACGGAGATGTTCAGGAAAAACAGTAAGCGCACAGAGTAATGAAAATTTAATGAATCTAGCAGTTCACAAAATGTGAATGCATCTTCGCCATTGAGAACTAGTTTAGTCATGTCACTAACAGATTCCAGGTATTAAATCTCAAGTATCTCAAGGAGTACTGCAGTTAAATGCTAAGAAGTAAATAGCTCGGGATCGTCGGTGACATGACTTAGATTTTTATCTTAATAGCACAGATGAATCCAGTCTTTATTATTATTATTCACTTTGGTTCCGAGTGGAACATAGGGCTTCAACAATGCATCTACACTTTTTTCTGCTGTCCTCTTCAGCTGGGTCCACAACTGCCCATAATCTCATCTCCTCCCCACACAATCTCCATCATGTGACTCTCGCCCCGACGACCCACTCGTTGCTTCCCACTGAGATTCCGCTCGAGTGACGGTCTGCATTGCGCGCGGTGTCATTCGATGATCTCCTCAACGTATGCCCGATCCATCCCCATTTTCTCCTACATAATTGTTGAGTAGTCGGCGCCTGATTGGTGTTTTTGCCAGTTTCTCGTTAATTCTTTCTGCCCGCCCGGCTATATGATCTTCACTATGGAGCCAGTGAAGGTAGCTGTTGGAAATCCTTTTCGGGACACACACGCAGTGAAAGTTTTTGACTCGTATAGCAGCAGTGACTGACTGTCTTCACATTTGTGTTGAAAATCCGAATCTTGTTCCTTATGCTGACTGGGTGGAGCAGATTTCCATAATGGTTTCAGGTTGATAAAGGCGTATCTTGCCTTTCCGATTCTGGCTGGCTTTCACATCTTCATCCCTGCCGTGTGCCTGTGGTTGAAACAATACTTCCTAAATAAGTAAAGGAAGTAATCTCCGTCAAATCTCTCCCGTTGATAGTGATTGGTGCTGTTGTCGCTATCTTCATCACCTCCGTCTCCACATTCTCTATGTCCACCTGGAGTCCTGTCTTCGCTACCTGCTTCTCTAGCCAGTATGTTGGTTTTCGGTTGTAGGTCTTCGCGTTTGTGTGATATTAAACATGAATCATCTTTGAAATCCAGATCTTCTAGAGTCTTGTTATCGGTGGTCCAAAGTATTCCTGTCTTCTCACTCCCTGTGTACAGTCTGACGCATAATCCAGTCCACCACAACTGCGAATATAATCGTGGGTGATAGTGGGCAGGCTGCCTTTCTGTACTCACTTCGAACGCCTCGCTGAGTTTTCCATTGTGGATCACCTGACATATGGCATTGTCATATAGTCAGCTGTTGAATGAGATTAATGAAGATTTGGGGTGCTGCACACCATAGTGTTGAAGGTAGGTGGTCAGCTGATGGGTCACGACTTAAAGTCTCACTCCATCTACTTCAGCCTGAGTAAACTGATAGTACCATCAGTACCACTTGAAGATATAGAAGTGAAAAGCAACAAGTTGGCAGAAGAAGCATCAAATATAGGACTTCAGGTAAACATAGAGAAAACAGAGATGATGAAGATTCCTGGGCAACAACAGACAACAATCAGCATAAATAGAAGGAACCTGAAAGAAACAACCTCTTTTACCTACCTGGGAAGCATCGTTTCAACTACAGGTGGAACTGACGAGGATATCAAAGCAAGAATCGGAAAAGCAAGACAAGCTTTCACTACTCTCAAGTCTGTGTGGAGATCAACAGCACTCAGCATGAAAAATAAGATCCGGATTTTCAACTCCAATGTGAAGTCAGTGCTACTCACTATACGGATCAGAGACTTGGCGCGTCATAAAGAGCACCTCAAACAAACTACAAACCTTCATCAACAGTTGTCTTCGCTCAATACTCAAGATCAGATGGCCAGAAAAGATCAGCAACAGAGAGGGATCTCTGGGAGCGAACCAACCAGGAACCAATTGTACAACAAATAGGCAAGAAGAAATGGAGGTGGATTGGCCATACTCTGTGGTAACCATCAAGTGACATCACTAGATAAGCCATCGCTCGATTGGAACCCGAAAGGGAAGCGGCGAGTTAGTCGTCCAAGGGTGACTTGGAGGAGGTCATGTGAAGAGGAGATGAAAGCGTGTGGGCAGACTTGGAGCCAGGTGAAAACTTCTGCAGAGAACCGAACGCAATGGAGACGTACAGCTGAAGCCCTATGTTCGTCTAGGAATCTAAGGAAACAATAATAATAATAATCAGCCCTCACACAATGAATATGGCTCTTAACCTGGTACCTAAAAAATCTGTTTTGGGTTATCGACTTCGAAACTGTGTTCACATTTGAAGTCTTGTCTTCACCGCCTGCCTGTTGGTTTTCGCTTGTAGATCTTCGAGTTTATGCGGCATTAGACACTAATAATCAACGGAGTCGAGATCTTCTGGAGTCGTTTTAGTTGATTCTTTCTTCTCATTCCCAACGATCCATCGCATGATTCAGTTCACCGCAATTAGGAATATCATCGGTGATAATAGACAGACAGACAGGCAGGCAGCCTAGTCTTGCCCTTCCTGTCTTCAGTTTAATTGCTTCGTTGAGATTTCCTGTTGTGAATCACTTGATGTGCGTGTCATTGTAATATAGCTGTTGAGTGAAGTTGATAAGGGTTTAGGTAATATTTAATTTTAATTCCCTCTCTGTATATATATATAGTTAGTGATACGGGATGTTAGTATATTGGGTGTATACATTTTATTTGCTTAGTGTAATTCCGCTAAAGTTGTTCATTCAGTTTTGTTTATGCGAAATTAATGGATTCCTACACTTTTTCTCTCTCTGTCTCTCTTGTAATTAGGTGAAAAATGAACTTTACTCAGGTCAGATCAATAATTCACCAAATTCAGTAAGTCTTTTATACTTGGATTGACTTAACTGTGCTAAACATGTTTCAGCTTTATCTATTGTGCATTAAATGGTACTACACATATATATGGTCAATAATAAAGAAGTTAGGTATTTGGAGAAAGTTGCATGGATTTAGAGATGCCTAGGGGACATGTATGTTGCACCCGCCGAACCACTGCCTTCTTTGTTGAGGAATGTTCACTGTGACATAGGACGATCAGCTTGGAGAAAAGTTTAGCGGTGGTCAGATCACGAAGCCTGGTATCATTCCATGAAATCTATGAGTGTATGGGTTGGGAGATGTTGAT
>OX235275.1:24504672-24696394 GCA_944472155.2 Trichobilharzia szidati | reverse complement strand
CTATGTGTTGTGTCCATCCTCCTGTAATGATGGAATTAAGAAGATTATCATACCTCGAGGGTCCACGAAGTGTACGCCATGATATATCAGGCAAATTGAAATCACCTCCAATTATATTATAACTGAAGGGAAGATTGGATGCAACACTAAATACGTTGCTGAGTACGTTATCGTATTCGCGGTTGGATGATGGCGGTCGGTATACACACCCTATAAGGATAGGTTTACTTCTGAGAACTTTTATTTCGACCCACACCGAATCATTAAGTTGTGACAGAATAGGGTGACTAAAATGCGTTGCACAAATGGGTTGTTTAACGTATATGAGTGTTCCACCCCCACGACCTGTTTCCCTATCCCCTCGAAAAAGATTTCGACCAGCTTAACCGCTTTCTTGCCCCAAACAGAACGTGACGTATCTGGGCCGCTACCATTAAGAAAATCCCAGTTAAACAATATCATGAATCATAATCTCTACGCCTGCATCTTCATTTCTGGCAAGACATTATTCATAAGCTCTCAATAAGAGAACTTCTATCGTTCAACCGAGTGGCTTCTTCGTCTCACTCCTGTCTTTCTTACCTCTCTTCTATGACCTTGTACGCTTTTGGTATGTTGCACCCAACAAGTAGTCCAACTTTATGGTAGTGAATTTCGAGCAACGGTGTAGAATTTTCCGACGACCTCCTCACGTTTAGCTGTCACGATTTCATCAAGCTTCGCTTGAGGATTAGTATATGCATTTCATTCCTGTATAATATCTTGAGTTTTTAGGAATTCCAAGAAGAATGACACTCCTTCGCAGGACAGGGTATAACGAGAGTCAACAGTGTTTAACATTAAAGGTTCTTCAGGTCGTCCGTCGCCTAAATGGTAGGCTAGGTGGGCATCAATCAGCGTGACATCAGATCCGTTACCTAACAATGCATAAACATCAGCGGACGATCTTGGCCCTCGCACTCCAACAGGTAACACAACTAAATACATTGCTGTTATTTCGCGGTGTTGATATTGGCTGAAGCAACACGATTCTTATCCTTTCTCAACACTGGGTGCAGTCTTACGTAATTGCTAGGGCCATTCACATTCTCTGCTTCACGAGTCGATTCTATATTCTCTTCTTTCAGACAAGCAAAACGTAAGCGTTTCTGTTTAGTGAGTTAAACTCTTTCCCAATGAGATATTTCTAGAAAGTCACCAAATTAATGTAGTGTTCACAAAAAATGGTATGCAATTCTTGTAAACACCAGTTTATACCAAATGTAAATTATTATTATCTGTGAATCATCCTAAGTGACAAATCTTTCCGGTTTTACAGCGCTCTGTAAGCCTCCCACTACTAATTATTTCTCCCTGCCCATGAATCTGTCAGCTTCAGCACTGTGTGAGATGCCAGGGAATATACTGGTTGTTTGGTTTACACTATCTTTCGCGAACCTCAAATATCACGAAATTTAGACTCAACATACTCTTTCTCTAAGCGGGCACTGGTCTTAACCTTTCTCTGCAATCGAGTAGGTAGATATTTCACAGTCGCCTCAAGAACAGAAATAGAGTTCAAATTATTCATGTAATTCAGAGATATCAAGGTATTCTACAAGTCATCAGGTTAATGATAATAACGGAGCTTTATATCCGGCGTTACGTGAACGTTAGCACAGAAATTTTCAGTGTATTTTTTCAAAAATATTTCTTCTTCATGCAGGATTCACATGTAAAGCAAAATCTAAAGTATATCGTGGGACGTAGTGTTGCTGCACATGAAGAGAGAACTAAAATCCGCAAATTTGTTTCTCTTCTCTCAAGAATTCTGCAGTGACTTTCTGAGGGCCAGCTCATTTAATAATCATCTGATAATATGCAATTTGACGGCTCGAGATTTTTATGAGGGCTTGAATCTTTTTCTTGAAAAAGATAATAATTATCGCCTAGACAGATCCTGCTTCTGCCTTTAAACATAAACCATTCGCTCAGGCTATTGTTGAGATGCGACCAAGTGGGCTCAGCACAGGTTTATGGGCCATCTTATAAGTTAACTTGCTTTCCTTTGTCGGGTCTTTGGATACCACTTCACAATGCCTCATCTCATTCATTTTGTAATAACGTCTTCACTTGCTCATTATATTCCATTAAACCTAACATTTTATAGCTCTTTATGAATTTGATTCAACCTATTCTATTCCCATTCTCTATAGAGTACGGTTGTGCACCAAATACACAAAAAGGTATGTAATAAAAACATCCGGCTTGTGAATAACTTTGTTAAAACCAAAAGTGGACATCATGATAGTAAGACCTATATAGGTAGCATTATACATTGCAAATTAACTTTGTCAGCCTAGGGATTATAGTCTCCCATTGTATTTCCTTTATGAATGCATCTATTAATGATACATTGCATTTACCTATTTCATTACACTTTAATGATTCACCTTAGCACCTTTAATTTTCTAAAACAGCTTACTATCCCTTGTAAACACTGTACTTACCTCAATATTGGTTGGTTATCGTATGTCTACAAACACGGGTTGAAAACGAAACGAAGTCAATTTTCCTGTGCAACCTGGAGGACTACTGTTCAATTCAATAATGATACGGCCTGGGTCAAACAATGAGTGTATTTATATATATAAAATATTTAGCTGTTGAAAAATTCTTAACTTGTAGACAATCTACTATTTGACATTATATCACACTTGATCGTGCCTGTAAAAATGGCATGCATTTTCATGTAAATTTATGTTTATATGAAAATATACATTATTACTATATGATATTATGATTGTGGCAACAAGAAGTGCAGAAGAGTTTAAGCATTTTGATGGATAGAAATTTTGGTGGCTTGGTGATTTAAGCAGGCCACTGTAATAATTATTCAAAAATAAAGTGACATTTTTTCACGTGTTTTCGCTGTTATTCACTTAGTGCTTACTGATATATAATCCTTAAGATTATGGGCAAATTTTTAAGAAATGTGTTCGTAAAACCAAATTCATTTTGAGTAGTGGCTCAAGGTCAGTTATAACTGCATTTCCGCCCTGTAATACAGCAATAAATACTAGCTCACAAGGTGGCTCGAATGTAATCTTCACTCCTGTACTGCAGGTGAAAGATGTCTTGTTAGAGAACTGTGGGTTCTATGAGTTAACTTAGCTTGTGAAAGATATCCAGAGGCAATTAAATGAACTTCAGAAAAAATATTGGCTCCATTCGATTGCATGACACTACCAATCTCAAATATCACGGAAAACCGTTCTGATATTGACGAATTTAAGTCTTTACTAGATATAACTCAGAAAAAGCTCGCGGACTTAGACCCAATAGCCTCCTTGTTAAAAAACATCCAAAAGTTTCTCCGGACTACCTAAATAAAGCAGAATATCTCATTGACTGCTTGGCTGCCGAAGTGAGGAAACGTATAGCCTTGCCTCTTCAGGCTATAGTTTACAGTGTACCGGGCTCGGTGCTCCTATAGACCGTGAAATACAAAATCCTGAATTGTTACGGCATGGCTAGTGTGCACTGTGAATGCAAACGACTTAGTAAAATGTCGACGCAGTCTAATTGTCCCATCATTTTTAGGTTCGGTAATTCCCCTGTTGCTAGTTAGTTTACTAAATTTCGAGACCATTTACGATTAAATAGCGGTTATAGGTGTGCAGCCATAGCAGCCAACACAGAATGAAGTGTAACAACAGTTTTGTCACCTCATAAGGCGAAAATTCACCAAAAGTGGATCGTGCACCGCAACATTCACCTGGTACTGACGTTAACAATCAGCAAACTGCACAACATCTACGTCTGCCAGTGGAATTAGGGACTGATTTTGATACCGGTATCCCTGTAAGCAAAGCTTGGCTGATAGGCATTAAAATAGCTAGCATTGGTAGCAGTTTCTAACAGAACTGGGAGAACGTTAAGTGAGTAAATCCAGGAAAAATAGACCAGGAAATACCAGTAGTTCCAATGAAACAAGAACTCGGAGACCGTAGAGCACCAGATGAGCAGATCAGAAACCCCCAATAACGGTATCAGGAAAATTTTCTGTATTCGGGAGACAACTTCTAGGAACTCAAAATATTATTTTAAGTATATAGTAACCAACTCATTTTCAACGCAAGCGTCATTAAACGACATTCGATAAGTTGAATATTTATTGATCAATCACGTATAAGCTAATATGAGAAGTTAACTACACAGCAGCTTGACTATGTGATTTACAGTTGGTTACTGTCAATACAATGAAAAGTGTACAAATGACATCAGTATGGTATACATTCTGATAGTATTGTTCTGGTCTTCTGTCAACGATCAAACCCCCACATTATGACAGGAATTGTTACCTATAGTGAACACCAAACTGGTTCGAATAAGCGATGTTCACCACTACTGGCATATGTTTTGATGAGCAGTGTATTTACATGGGATGAACAACAAGATTATTTGGGGGAGACCGTTTAGTAACCTATCTAGCTGCCATGTTCCAGCCATGAACTCTGAGGAGGCGCGCGTTGCCGGCTGAAAAAAGAAGAGAATAATGGCATCAAAGCCCTGTCTAACACGTACCTGTTAAGGGGCTTCTACACACTTTCAGTTTTGGTCTTCTGTTTATTCCGTCCTATGTTCTCTAGCACACAACGGAAATTGAGAGTAAAAACGAAACATGAGAAGATTTGGCATACGGTTAAAGTGCTTCAGATTCATACCAAAAGAGTGAAAATTGAAGTTTGTGTAGTTTGGAAATCTATGTGACTTTCAGCAGTGATAATTATGCACAGGTCATCTGGTGTTCTTAGAAGACAGTTTATTGCCTACACTATCCTATATATCATAAGAACGTTCAGAGATTGTTAAGTAACCAGATTATCGTTCAAGAGTTGATGACAAGGATATTTCTGGCGGTTACCATGTAGATGGCAGTGGTTCTTCATCTGTATGAGCTTCTGTCGGGCGATTGATGCCCAGTACATCTTGACATCCTGCTGAGAGGATTACAACGACATTTTCTCTCTGATAACTCTGAATATCTCATAGTAGAGAGATTTTCTTTACTTTGTGAAGTGCATCGTGACTCCCATAAATGTGTGTACAGCCTTGAAGTCTCTAATCCAGCTGTTACTTCTGTATTGAGCAGAAGTCATTAACTGAGGTTGACGCGTACTGCTTAAAGATTCTGAGCGTAGCTGTGGACGTCAAAGGTACATAACTCACTATCTTCGTAAGCTCCGGTTTGGCTGGATAGATGTTTTTTGTGGTGATGCAATTCTGTTTATGTGTACTGAATGTAGTGCTTCCATGAGACGTGTGTCAGTTGAACTCCTTTGCAAGTAATCGGCACCGTAAACGCCTTAGCACAATTTAGTATGAGTGTTAGTAGTGCTGAAGGAAATTACAGAACTTTCCGATTAGAATGTCCTACGTAAAAGAGAATGACCAGCTGTACCACTGTTACCAATGCCTCTATCAGCGCGAGTGTGAACTGGAAAGATAGCTTCTATATGACGCTGGTGGTAAAGTCCGGCTAAAATACGTCTGTCTGATTGCTCCAAGGTGAAAATGGGCAGCAAATGCTACCGATGAAATATAATAGCCACGCACAAGATTCTGATAACTATTACCCCATAACTCAAAATAATGCGAACAGTCGCTGACGAAATCAGGTTGAAAAGAACAAGAAATGTGGATTGCGTGGTGTTGTGACTGATGGAAGGCGAAACAAAGTGCCGCGCACAGTGAATGGACTTCCATGAAGGAGAAAAACTCAGCTTTCTGGAATAAGAATACCATTGTAACCAGTCTTGATTCCCATTGCAGGTAGGTCATTTTCCACTAAATCGATGAGCTGTAAGGGACTAGAGCATTTCATCAGTTGAGTTGAACCTCGAAAATTTCACCTTCTGTTACCAATCTGCCTGTCTGTGCTAAGGCACTCACGCAGCAGACTACCTGATTTTCAAGGGACAGGAGACCACTTGTGTGTTGAAGTGCTACTATATATCCCTATATCTTCTTTATACTACCGTTAATAAATACATCCTTGAACAGACGTGAGCGTTATGCTCTGCCCTCACTAGTTATGGCGGCATTATCAACAGTCTGGCCATTGGCTTACGTGGGCCAGGCTAAAGAGCCAACACGTAGTGTGGTCAAAGCTCAGGTCAAGAAGGATAGGCGGCCACCTAGCAGCCATTGGTGTTATCTGTAGTTGAATTCAGCCAGAAGCGAACATTGAGTCTTTCAGGGGGCCTGTACCTAGATCTTCTCTCTGCCTAAGACATAATAAGGAAAGAGTCGTTCAGTGCGTCAAGTTTTTCTTCAGATGGGAAATCAGCCATGCCAGAAATCACATGCGTGTCCTTCTTTCAAATCCTTTCCAGTAGTCCCTCTTGACACTTGAGCTAGTTTCCCGAAAGCAGTTTTCTAGTTTGGGCCTCGTCAGAAGTTCAAATGAAGTATTAAACACTTCACTAGTAATCTTGGTAAAGGATTGATGTAATTTTCACAAGGACTGGGTTTATTTTTGTTTTTACCGGTTGGGGTGGCAAGTCTGATACCCAACCTTCCCTCTTCACTAACCCTACTATCAGCTTAGCAAGGCATAGGAGTACGTCGGCCGGGGATCAAACCCTGGACCACATGGGTGGTTGGCGGGAGTCCAGTATGATGTTTTGTGACACTCCGCGAAGTACCATTGTCCAGAAAGAGAGTCTAGAGTTCTTCATGATCCATTCTCTCCTACTTACGAGGAATGCCTTTATCCAGTGAAGCAAGGTACTGTTGATTCCAAAAGCCTCCAATATCTTGAGCAGTCTTGTGTGTGGAACTTATTCGGAAGCTTCGCTGAAATCTTTGGGGACGTCAGCCATGAGTTCCCTGTTGTTTTTGGATATGTCCCAGATTTCTGTCTTTGTAAGATGATTTGTCGAATACGAGAGATTTTCTCGGAAGTTGTGTTGTGCTCTGGATAATGATTCATTATTTTCAGATATGTCATGAAAACTGTTTTGATTATCATTTTATTTCATTGCTACGACACGGAAACATCAAAATGCATAGCAGAAGAGTTCGAAAGTCAAGGGCGAATGATATCGCCTTGTTTTCCATCTTGTACCGGACTTACGTTTCACAATTTTCACAAAGAGGTGGCACAGCGGTTAGGACTCTCGCCCACCATGCACATGGTTCGGGGTCCGAACCCCTGCCGACGACACCTGATATCATTGGTCGGCCTGTGAAATTTGGGCTACCGATATCACATGCTGAAAATTCCATACTTGAACTTAAAAGTACTGTGTGGAGTCAAGCTATAATAAAAAAATCCATCGGGTGATAACCCGTGTTTATTGAGAAGAAAACAAATAGTCTGAAACTTGTTCGTTGTTAGGATGTTGGTGCACTAGTGGAGAGTGTAAGCCTAGTCTACACAAAAGAAGTAATCATCATTCGCTACAGTTCAGTAGGGAAAAGAAGTCTCAAAAAGAATACAGAAAGCATATATCCTATTTAAATACACATGTCCTCCCCCCTTTATTTTCTAATCACTAACCGCCAACTGACTAGCCCTAGAGTTTATACTGCCTCTAGTACAGTGTAGGGCTTATAGATTCCCAAGGTAGAATTATTTCTTTGAACTAGCACTCAAACAAAATGTTATCTGTGGCATCACCTGATCCTATCTGGTAAAATAGGATTAACATAGACTCGAGTCCCATCCTCAACCAAATATCTGCATCTGTATTTCAAGTGAAAACTAGACACCTTATACAAGAAGTAACCAAATGGGTGTTTTTCACTGCTAAAAGCAGTGTTGAAATGGAACTTACAACTGTTTTGTGAACTACGAGTCATATTGTTTGAAATGTCAGTGGAGTTAGTAAAGACTTCATTCAATTATGAACGCTACATTTGAAAGACGCCTCAGGCCAGTGCCTGCAAAGTAATTTCCTTGCCTAGTTATATATTATAGACTTAGGAGGCGACTGGGAAAGACAAACGCAACAGTTAACAACGGTCGAAATGATTTAAGAAATAAGCTTAACTTAACTATCAGAACACCAGATGCTCGTTCACTGCTTCACAACCGTGTTCGACAACGTAATTCAAAGCTTCGTGATGCTAGAAATCTTCTGAGGCGAAGAAATGTGGCTCGTCCGCGTAGAAATCCTCGCGTTCCATTCTTCATTCCTATTAGAACGGTATGTGAAACATTTAGAGGCCTGGGACGTTTTATATTATTTAGGAGTTAGTATGTCGTTGACAGTTTGGTTTTTGTTAGTCTTCCAGATTCTGTTAATGGTCATTTCACTACAATAGTAGTGTCACAATATCGTTTGCTAGTCCTAATCCCTTGGAATACAGAATTGTAATACGTATTAATTTCAACACTTCGTCATTTCTATGTTCCATCTTGATAGGAAAGGCAAGTAGTTCGGGTTTTATACGAAGAAATATTCTAGGCCAAATAAATAACGAGACTTCGCCTTTTTTCCACCCCCTTTTACTCTTCCGATAGTACAAAGGAATCATGCTTTCCGAGGTTTTCTCAGGTCGCTGTCTTTGCTTGTCACATTTCATTCCTGGAATTCGCATCGTTCATTCCCATACTTAAATAATCACTCGGACTTTTGTTTTCCTATTCTTGTCATATGTATCGTTCTGCTATCGCTGGTTACGTTATTCCTTAAAATGAGCCTGATAGATTTTGGGCTCCGAAAAATGCTCTACACAAAATTTCATAGTTTGTTTGGGTGCTTGGGTAAAGCCCAGACCAATACCGGCAGTTATCTTAAGCAGTCACCCACCCCCACTGCGAGCCTGATCCACAAGGCAGTGAAGCCGTATTCCCCTTGTTTCCAGTGTCCAAAACAGGTTCATACACTATTCAATCCCCTCGAATTCTAGAGCCCATGTATACGATAGGTTTGGGTTCAGGGTTTGCTAGCTCCCCTAGTTAGATTAGCATTTCCATTAGTTTGGTTGTAAGTGTTAGACTTTCGCGCTCACTCACTTCTATGAAAGTTGGCATCGCTGAGTAAAGACAGTGAATAGATCCTTCTTGACAGAAACTATGATCGACTGGCCACATAAGAGCATTTCGGATAGAAGACTGAAGTCTGTCCACTCTCAATCACAGCAGGTCGTTTATGGTTGCCTGGCTACCTTAAGGTTGAGTTAGAAGTGTCGAAGAATTTGCGAATACCGTTCAGCTGAAGTAGTAAGGCTAGTGTGGACTACTTAAGTTCAATGTTAAATTGACACTGCACATGGTAAATTAATATTTCTTTCTAACAATCTATATTCATGTCTATCTCTACTTGAAAAGCGTTAAACATCCACCTGTTGTTTCTTATTCTGTTTTTCAAGTTCGCTGATGTAAGTCTCAATTTTCCGTTATAAAAGGTTGGGAGTCCTATCGTTACGCTGAGGTTATTGCTCGGTATATGTGGTAGTAACGAGGATTACATGAGCTAATCAATATTTGTGAGAGAGATCGTAAATTTCTGTATGATTTAACTTGTATTTCACACAACTTTTAACTGTCGAAGTTCTGTATAATTCACTTAGTAAGGAGTTGCATTTTTCTCTTATTGGAATTACACTTTGCTCTAACCATTTGTGTTTCTAACAGGGGGTGGTAAAATCAGGTGTTTCGAGTAAATACACAGAACTTTGAAAACTCTAGTTATAAGCGAATACTACATATGGTCTTTGGGACCTAAGCCTTCTGGATATGCACTGTTCATTAGTCAACTTCTGTTGTCTTAATATGTGACCTTCCGGAGTATATTAATTCACTCATTTATTTGACAATGTAGTAATTAGTGTGTGTATGTGTGTGCGTGAAGAAGTCAAGCAAGCTTTTACGCTTATTCTAAAATCACAATAGTAGTGGAAGTGACTTTCAACTTGGGCACTGTGGTAGAGCATAACTCCATTATGGATAAGATTTTATTTTGATAAATCACGCAGTTTTGTACAGTAATATTAACTGATGACGTTTCGAACATAAACTATTGCTCATAATCATATCATATCAACTTGATGTGATTATGAGCAATAGTTTATGCTCAAAAAGTCATCAGTTAATATTACCGTACAAAACTGTGTGATTTATCAAAATAAAATCTTATCCATAATGGAATTCTAACTTCTTGACTTCTATCTCTACTGTAGGTTATACAACTGAAGTTTTTAAAGTGTTGATTTGAACATTGGTCATAAAATGAATTCAGTTAGATAATCACTGAAAAACAGCAAAGAGTACTGGGCAGCTGCTTCATCCTAGTTCCAGACTCTTCAGCAGTATGCATTCATCACCCCACGGAGATTAGAACCGACAAACCCCTTGAAACAGCTGTGCAGTACTCCATGGATTCTCTGTCTGAAGTCAGTTTGTGATCAGCCCTGAAAAAAACTGAAGTATTTAAGTACTGATCTTATGCACATAAACAAGTCTTTTAGTGGCCCAGTCTCTTGACTCCCAAATACTGACTTATGGTGTTAAACAGTGTTTTAGTTGGTGTAGCTCTACCACAACTGGGGTTAAGTTACCATTTTGTTTTTCTTTCAGGGATGACACCACTTATTGGGAATGTGATCAGGTTGTTTCTACTTATTGATTGCCTCGTTTTTGTTGATTAACAACAATGGCAATGAGTCGCAGATCTAGTAAGTAGTTGACCAAAAAGCAGGATTTTTAAGCTATGGTTCATTGGTTAAAAGGACAAAAGTGCTGTGGTAGCTTTGGAAAGATAAAACTTTTTAATTATTTTTCAGAAGTGTAATATCACTAAATTAAGAGAAAGTTTTCTTCTTGAGACTATTGGTGATACGGATCAATATTGTTTTGAATAATGAAGTTTCATTCACCTATTGTAATCTCGCACACTTCATGCTTTTCCATTTTAATATTCTTTCTCCTTCCATATTTCTGCTTATTATCGTGTTTTCGAATCTCTTTTCCTCTATATACCTCTTTTGTCTACCTTTGTGCGCTGCATGGATTGTGGCAACATGAGCTATTGCACTTTTGTGCTAAATTCTATGTTGAAACTCAGTCAGACTTAGATGAATGGGGGTGCAAAATTGTTTCACCTACAGTCGTATTCATGTACTTCATTTTAGAGTTGGATTTGGTTCTTTTTTTTGTCGACACTTGTCACTAGTTTATGATGAGAGTTCAACAGTAGAGGTGATTCTTTACTAGTAGATTAAAACTGAAAACAGCTCGCCACATACACACACACGAGCTCTTACAAGACATGTTTAACATTAGTTTCTAATATAATTCTCTCTGTAGCTCAGATATCACGATTACGTACTGTTCGTATCTAGCTGTCATTTTGTCTATATTACTGTTGTTAAAATATGAGCCTTTTGAAAGAAATCGCCACTGTCGACATGAAAGGACCGGCTATCATATGCATTCTATCTCCCGTGTTAAGTGGTATAACAAAGTGAGCAACATTACGGTTAGGCATCGGTCGAGTGTCAGTCAGTGAGGTAAGGAGGGGAAATCAATCCATGAGGTTGTGAAATTACACTGATTGAGTTGGTTAGGATATGTGTTACACACGCATGTCTAGCCATTGATCAATCGCCTTCCTGGACAGCGGGCATTGTTAGCTGACATAGGATCAGGTTGGCAAAAAGCCAGTGGTGGTTAAACGAAAACATGGCTTCACCAGTCAATGAAATCCATAACAGTTAGTTTAAGCTAGGCAGCCACATAGGAAGGTGTAGACTTCCTCACTGGTTGGGGTCCTCGGGATGGTAAAAAACAATGGCTGGAGACAACTGGTGATATGGCTCAAAGACATCGGTCGGTTGGTCGATTTTCGACATATAACTTTGCACGTATGTGCGGCAGTTCAAGTCGCCACACTCCATGTAGCCCACAAAGCAAGAGAAGAAATGCATAATATACACAGTAAACAGAGGTGTGAGACAAAGGAATAGTAATAACGAAGAGCAAAACAGTTTCATTGGAAATCATAAGTCTCAAGGAGTGGATGCATCTGCACCACTGAGAACGATTTTGAGTCATGTCACCAATTGTTTCCAACCATTGGTGTTTACCGTCCCGAGGAACCCAACCAGTCAGACAGTCTATACTCCCCTACGTGGCTGCCTTAAACTAACTGTTGTAGATTTCGGTGACTGGTGCCATGTTTTCTTTTCCAACCTGACCCCATATCAGCTAACATTGCTCATTGTCGAGGAAGGCGATGACTAGGCTTGCATTCGTAACACATGTCCTAACCATCTCAGTCGATGTAATTTCACAGTCTCGTCGACTGATTTCTCCTCCTTACCTAGCACTCGACGCCTAACCTCAATATTGCTCACCTTATTATACCACTTCACATGGGAGATAGATTGCAGGCACCTATGATCAAAGACAGCTAATCTTTTCATGTCTTCCACTCTCAATGGCCAAGTCTCACAGCCATAATGGAGGATGGAGCGGACTTCTGAGCAGTACACACACCCTTTGGTCGATAGTCGGATATCACGTCTACGCCAGAGACGGCGTAAACTGGCATATGCGAACCTAGCCCTCTGTATTCGTACTGAGATTTCGTCAGAGATCAACCCGTTGGGGCTGATGGTACTTCCCAAGTAATTGAAGCGGTCAACGTGCTCTACCACTTCACTTCCTATTTCTAATCTAGGGGTCGGTGTAGTCCAATCCTGCAACATCATCTTACATTTTACAGGGGCGTTTTCAATGACTGGCGCATATGCATCCATCCTTGTGATTCATAATATCTAATAAAATTCTCTTGTTCTTCCATATGAACTATTCTTTTCGCCTCATATCTCTGTTTATTATTTCACCTTTGAATCTCTCTTTGCTCTCTTCTCTTGCTTTTTGTGCCAAGTAGAGTGTCGTAACTTGAACTGTTCCACTGTGTTCTGTGTAAAGTTCTACGTCGAAACCAGTCAATCAGTCAGTGTTCTTTGAATGTCTGAGTTTCAATGTAGAACTTTACACAGAACACAGTGGGACTGTTCAAGCTACCATACTTTATTGCCATGTACACATGGAGATACAAAGGGGGACTACAATGAACGGAGATGTTCAGGAAAAACAGTAAGCGCACAGAGCGATGAAAATTTAATGAATCTAGCAGTTCACAAAATGTGAATGCATCTTCGCCATTGAGAACTAGTTTGAGCCATGTCACTAACAGGTTCCAGGTATTAAATCTCAAGTATCTCAAGGAGTACTGCAGTTAAATGCTAAGAAGTAAATAGCTCCGGATCGTCGGTGACATGACTTAGATTTTTATCTTAATAACAGATGTATCCAGTCTTTATTACTATTATTATTCACTTTGGTTCAGAGTGGAACATAGGGCTTCAACAACACATCTACACTTTTTTCTGCTGTACTCTTCAACTGGGCCCACAACTGCCCATAATCTCTCACCTCTTCCTCCCCACACAATCTCCATCATGTGACTATCGCCCCGACGACCCACTTGTTGCTTCCCACTGAGATTCCGCTCGAGTGACGGTCTGCATTGCGCGCGGTGTCATTCGATAGTCTCCTCAACGTATGCCCGATCCATCCCCATTTTCTCCTACATAATTGTTGAGTAGTCGGCGCCTGATTGGTTTTTTGCCAGTTTCTTGTTAATTCTTTCTGGCCGCCCGGCCATATGATCTTCACTATGGAGCCAGTGAAGGTAGCTGTTGGAAATCCTTTTCGGGACACACACGCAGTGAAAGTTTTTGACTCGTATAGCAGCAGTGACTGACTGTCTTCACATTTGTGTTGAAAATCCGAATCTTGTTCCTTATGCTGACTGGGTGGAGCAGATTTCCATAATGGTTTCAGGTTGATAAAGGCGTATCTTGCCTTTCGGATTCTGGCTGGCTTTCACATCTTCATCCCTGCCGTGTGCCTGTGCTTGAAACCATACTTCCTATATAAGTAAAGGAAGTAATCTCCGTCAAATCTCTCCCGTTGATACTGATTGGTGCTGTTGTCGCTATCTTCATCATCTCCGTCTCCACATTCTCTATGTCCACCTGGAGTCCTGTCTTCGCTGCCTGCTTCTCTAGCCAGTATGTTGGTTTTCGGTTGTAGGTCTTTGTGTTTGTGTGATATTAAACATAAATCATCTTTGAAATCCAGATCTAGAGTCTTGTTATCGGTGGTCCAAAGTATTCCTGTCTTCTCACTCTCTGTGTACAGCCTGACGCATAATCCAGTCCACCACAACTGCGAATATAGTCCTGGGTGACAGTGGGCAAGCTGCCTTTCTGTACTCACTTCGAACGCCTCGCTGAGTTTTCCATTGTGGATCACCTGACATATGGCATTGTCATATAGTCAGCTGTTGAATGAGATTAATGAAGATTTGGGGTGCTGCACACCATAGTGTTGAAGTAGTTTCCAAAACACTTCTCGGTCAACTCTGTCGAAGGCCTTTTCGAAATCGATGAATTTGTTGAGATAGAGGTTTGACTGCCATTCTATGCTTTGTTTGTTGGTGATGCATACAGTCTTTATAACCTCCTAAAACCATCCTATTCTTATTACTCTCCATGTACGTATTCTTTCTCTAGGACATTTTCATTCGTTATAGTTTCTTTGCAGTTTTCCCGCCTTAGTAACAGTTTTCCAAGAAAAAAAAACTATGAAAGACAGCGATAAATCCGTTACTCGTTAGATTTCTTAACACTACACTATGACAAGTTAGTTGTATCCTTCAAAAATAGTGATGACTTTTGTTGTGTAGCAAGTCTAGTATAGTCTGTATATAATTTATCATAGTTCGTCATTTTCTCTATTACTTTTCTTTCCGAATGGAACGTAGGGAACTTCAACACCGCATCCTCATTTCATCCTGTTTTGTGCAGTCCTCTCTAGCTGGCTCTACGATAGCTCATAAGCTTTCATGTCCTCACATGATCTCCCCATTATCACCCTCTGACTCACGCTGAACTCACTGTTTCCCACTCAGGTTCCACTCAAGGGCGTGACTGGTATGCGATTGCGTTCAGTGGTCTTCTTAGCTTGTGTCCATTATCCGTTTCCATCTCCGTCGGCCTAATTTTTCGGCAATAGTCGGTTTGTTGTGTGCCACAGCTCCCTGTTGCTTATCTTCTCTGACCATCTAATCTTCATTATGGAGTCAGCGAAGGCCTATTAGAAATGCTTCTGATGACTCACACACGCCAAGTCTTTGAACCATATAAAAGTACTTACTGACTTGACATAAGCATTGAAAATCTGAATCTTTTTCTCTACGCTGAGTCCAGTAGATTCCCACACTGATGTCAGATTGATGAAGGTCTGTCGTGCCTTTCTGATGTTGACTTTGACATCTTCATCCGTCACACCTGTAGATACTGTGTAGATTCATGAAGGAGGTGACCCTCAAATTTCTTCCGTCGATATTGATTAGTGCTTTTTGTTATTGTTGTTGTTGTTGGTGGTGTATCTTCACCATCTTTGTCTTCTCTGTGTCCACTTAGTGGAGTTGTGGCTCATTGGCTTAAGCAGTGGTGGTCAGCCGATGAGTCACGAGTTAACTTCTCACTCCATCTACTTCAGCCTAAGTAAATTGGTAGTACCATCAGTACCACTTGAAGATATACAAGTGAAAAGCAACAAGCTGGCAAAAGAAGCATCAAAGATAGGACTTCAGGTAAACATTGAGAAAACAGAGGTGATGAAGATTCCTAGGCAACAATCAGCATAAATGGGAGAAACCTGAAAGAAACAACCTACTTTACCTACCCACCTACCAGGGAAACATCGTTTCAACTACAGGCAGACAAAACTGACAAGGATATCAAGGTGAGGATCGGAAAAGCAAGGCCAGCTTTCATTACTTTCAAGTCTGTATGGAGGTCAATAGCACTCAGCATGAAAAATAAGATCCGCATTTTCAACTCCAATGTGAAGTCAGTGCTACTCACTATACGGATCAGAGACTTGGAGCCGTGTCACAAAGTCCACTTCGAACAAACTACAGACCTTCATCAACAGCTGTCTTCGCTCAGTACTCAAGATCAGATGGCGGCCGGCCAGAAAAGATCAGCAACAAGGATCTCTGAGAGCGAACCAACACAGCAGGAACCGATTGTGCAACAAATAAGCAGGAAGAAATGGAGGTGGACTGGCCATACTCTGAGGAAACAAACCATCAAGTGACATCACTAGACAAGTCCTCTGGTGGAACCCCCACAGGAAGTGGCGAGTTGGTCGTCCAAGGTTGACTTGGAGGAGGTCAGGTGAAGAGGAGATGAAAGCATGCGGGCAGACTTGGAGCCAGGTGAAAAATTTAGCAGAGAATCGAACGCAATAGAGACGTTCGGCTGAAGCCCTATGTTCCTCTACAAATTAAAGGAAACAATAATAATAATAATAACCAGCCCTCACACAATGAATATGACTTAACCTGGTACGTAAAAAATCTGTTTTGGGTTATCGACTTCGAAACTGTGTTCACATTTGAAGTCTTGTCTTCACCGCCTGTCTCTTTCTCCTACCAACCTGTTGGTTTTCCCTTGTAGATCTTCGAGTTTATGCAGCAGTAGACACTAATAATCAACGGAGTCGAGGTCATCTGGAGTCTTTTTAGTCGATTCTTTCTTCTCATTCCCAACGATCCATCGCATGATTCAGTTCACCACAATTAGGAATATCATCGGTGATAATAGGCAGGCAGTCTTGTCTTGCCCTTCCTGTCTTCAGTTTAATTGCTTCGTTGAGTTTTCCTGTTGTGAATCACTCGATGTGTGTGTGTGTGCGTGTCATTGTCATATAGCTGTTGAGTGAAGTTCATGAACGTTTGGGTAATATTTAATTTTAATTCCCTCTCTGTAAACTACATATATATATATATTATTTATTATTATTGTTCCCTTGGGTTCCTAGTGGAACATAGGGCTTCAACTACACGTCTCCACTTGCTTCTGTCTTCTGCTGTACTTTTCACCTGCATCCATGTTAGTCCATACTGTTTCAACTCTTCTTCACAAGATCTCCTCCATGTCACCCTTGCACTGACGTCCCACTCGCCGCTTCCCTTTCGGGTTCCACTCGAGCACTGGCCTGACGCGCGATGTCACCCAGTGGCCTCCTCAGCGAGTGTCCAATCCATCTCCACTTCTTTCTCCTGCATATTTGTTGAGCGATTGGTTCTTGTTTTGTTTGTTCCCATAGCTTCTTGTTGGTGATTCTTTCCCGCCATCTGATCTTGAGTATAGAGAGAAGACAGTTGTTGATAAAGGTCTGCAACAGGCTGTTGGAAATACTCTTTGTGATCCGCCAAGTTTCTGATCCGTATAGAAGAACTGACTTGACGTTTGTATTGAAAATCCGAATTTTGTTGTTGATGCTGAGTTGAGTGACGGAGATTTCCAGATTGGTTTCAGGTTGATGAATGTGTTTCTCGCCTTCCCGATTCTCGATTTGACATCGTCGTCCGTTCCTCCTGTAGTTGAGACAATGTTCCCTAGATAAGTGAATGAAGTAACCTCTTTCAAATCCCTTCCATTGATGGTGATTGGCGCTGGATGTTGATGCTACTGTTGTTTGTTGGTTGTTTATTTTCATAACCTGTGTCTTGTCTATGTTCACCTGGAGTCCTGTCTTTGCTGCTTCTTCGACCAGTTTGTCGGTTTTCGCTTGTAAGTCTTCGATTTTCTGTGACATCAAACATGAATCATCCGCGAAATCTAGGTCTTCTAGGTTCTTCACGTCTGTCCAGAATATCCCTGTCTTCTCGTTTCCCACTGTCTGACGCATTCCTTGTCTCTTCTTTCTTCCTAAAACCGTTGAACACGTTTCGTTAAAAATCACCTTCAGAGAGTTCCAATGGTCTTCCACGCATATATATATATATATATATATATATATATATATATATATAGTATAGCTAGTGATATGGGATGTTAGTATATTGGGTGTATACATTTTATTCGCTTAGTGTAATTCCGCTAAAGTTGTTCATTGAGTTTTGTTTATGCGAAATTAATGGATTCTTACACTTTTTTTCTCTCTCTCTTGTAATTAGGTGAAAAATGAACTTTACTCAGGTCAGATCAATAATTCACCAAATTCAGTAAGTCTTTTTATACTTGGATTGACTTAACTGTGCTAAACATGTTTCAGCTTTATCTATTGTGCATTAAATGGTACTACATATATATATGGTCAATAATAAAGAAGTTAGGTATTTAGAGAAAGTCAATTGATAGTGATGAAGTTGCATGGATTTAGAGAGATGCCTAGGGGACATGTGTTGCACCCGCCGAACCACTGCCTTCTTTTGTTGAGGAATGTTCACTGTGACATAGGACGCGATCAGCTTGGAGAAAAGTTTGGCGGTGGTCAGATCGCGAAGCCTGGTATCATTCCATGAAATCTATGAGTGTATGGGTTGGGAGATGTTGATTGCCTGGTTGGGATCCTCGGGATGATAAGAACCAATGAATGACTGGAGATTGTTCATGATATGGCTAGAAATCGTTCTGAACAGCGCAGCTAGATTCACTCAGTGTGATCTGACATACCCATTAAACCCCAATGTCCTTCCTGACCGATAGCTACTACCTTGACGTAGTGGTCAGGCTTGCATATCGCAATGACCCAACAAGCTACATTGGCTGAAACTAGTGTTCCTGCAGGTTCTAACATACTAGGAAGATTGTTAGGATAGTGATTAGACTAAAAGCAGTTACCGGCATAGTTTCTGCCTGTCTGTCTGTCTGGTTTCCACAGAGAACTCTGCACTGATGTGTAGCAGTTCAAGTCGCCACACTCCCTCCATGTGGAACACAAAACAAGAGAAGAAATGCAAACAGAGATAGTAAACGGATATATAAGGCAAAAAGAATAGTAAGATCGAAGAACAATATAGTTTTATTGGAAATTATAAGTCACAAGGAGTGGATGCATCTATGCCAGCCATTGAGAACGATTTTGAGCCATATCACCAGTTGTCTCCAGCCATTGGTGTTTACCGTCCTGAGGACCCCAATCAGGAAGTCTACATCTTCCTACGTGGCTTAAACTAACTGATGTGGATTTCATTGACTGATGAAGCCATGGTTTAGTTTGACTGCCACTGGCTCTCTTTCAATCGGACTTATCCTGTGTCAGTCAGCTAACATAGCCCATTGTCGAGGGAGGCGATGACTAGGCATGCGTAACACATGCCCTAACCATATCAGTCGATGTAACTTCACAGCCTCGTCGATTGATTTTCCCTCCAACTCACCTAGCACTCAACCGAAGCCTAACCTCAATATTGCTCACCTTATTATACCACTTCACATGGGAGATAGAACGCAGGCACCTATGATCAAAGACAGCTATCTGGTCTTTTCATGTCTTCCACTGTCAATGGCTAGGTCTCACAGCTGGACATAAAGGAGGATGGAGCGGACTGCTGAGCAGTACACACGCCGGTATAGTGTAAGACTTCTGTTACATTATGCTGGGGGGGGGGTCTGTGGTCGAGGTGATACTATTGGGGAATAGGGATGTAATAACAGTAAGGTATCTCCCTCAGTTGACCAGCGTGCCAGCTGTGCTGTCTTTCTACTCTGGAGAGGTTGAGCGGGGGGGGGGTTAGAAAAGGTCGACCCCAAAAATTGTACATCACGACGTACCCTGTGGTGATGTGTAGCCAGCGATAAGTTACTAATACAGAACCGAACCTTAAAGCCACTTCAAACAAGTCGTGTGTGGACCGGTCTCAAGCAGTTGTCCCCCGGACTCTGTGGTCACACAACACTAAAACAATTAGATGGAGATTACACCAGACAGCTTTAACCCTTTTCATTGATAGTCTTTAGTTACTGACTCTTAGCATCGTGTAAGTACTGTAGTCAGACACGATTGCACCTATTTATCTATGTCGGGAGGAGACGTTTTAGGAAGAAAGAATAGACAAGACTATGAATGGCTTTCAACAGATACCTGGGAGCCAGTAGAAGAAAGGAGGATAATGAAACAGAAGCTGAATCAATGCAAAGATAGACAACGGAAGGAGAAGCCAAGTTCAATGTACACTGCATTGTGAATAAAGAAGTAAAGAAGAGTGTGAAGGGGGAGAGACAGTTCTAGTAACTAGTGTCCAATGAAAGCATCCAATACAGTCCTATAGAAGGTCAATCGCGAACCCTAATAGCTCAGTGGTACGTCTCTGACTGTAGGCAGCACTGGGTGACGCGGGTTCGAATCTCAGATAGGTGGGATATGAGTTCCTTCAAGGTTGCAGATACACCTTACTGACTAGTGAGTGCCAACTAGCACGAAACCTAGGTCCTAGGTCGAAGGCTTCCTGTGGCCGATTGCCTCCAACCATCTAACATCACCTTGCTATCTGTCGGAAGAGATCAACACAGATGAAACCAATACGAGTTAGTGAAGGGAACCAAATTATCACTTCAAAGGACTCTTGAATCGCCTATCACCTGCAACTCGTTGAGAAATACAAGTGACAGTACGCACAGAACTGCCAGTGGACACCAATCCTCCAACAAAAGCAACAGAACCAGACGAAATTCCTCCTGAAGCACTGAAAATGGATCCAGAGACCTCAGCGAATATGTTCACACAACAATCGCAGAAAGTTTAGAAGGAAGGCAAGGTGCCCACTGACAGGAAGAATGACTACCTTGTCAAGCTACCAAAGAAAGATGACTTAAGCTTGTGCTAAAACTGGCACGGAATCATGCTCCTGTATATGCCAAGCCAAATACTAAGTAGCGTCATCCTGCTGTAGATGCAGAACTCCACCTGAAGCAAGCTGGATTTAGGAGAAAAGCGATTCTTGTGCGGATCAAATTTCATCATTATCAAACAGAGCGTGGAATGGCATCAGTGAAATATCTACTTCAACTTCCCAAAGACTTTGGAAAAGCCTTCGACAGTGTATTGACCGGGAAGTGATTTGGATTGGAAACTGCTTCAACAATACGGAGTGGAGTGCCCCCTCCTCCCCAAACTGCTTTATGATGTCTTTTTCTAGGATTATATTTATTTGAATATAGAAAAAATCCCGATTTAGACATTTAGAAAACAGAAAGATTGAGCGAAGAAATATTAACTTTTCAATTAGATGCTCATCTCTGGCTCTACTTTAATATACACGTATAGCATTTTTATTACAACACACAACAGTTTACCAATCATCAGGTGGCACTGATATGTTTGTTAACAATGATTAGTCAGTGTCAGCATGTCAATAGGTTGATAACGCAATTAAAAGGTAGAAATGGTTACAACAAGTGGATTACATAATGCATAATTTTGGAAAAATGAAGAGTAATTAACGAATAAACGTGTGCACAGGTTGATTGCGTAACAGATCGTTAAAGAAAATAAAACGATTTGGACAATGATAATTTGTAACTAAGGGTGAAGTGGTTATAAGAATAAAATAATTTTACAAGGATAACACGTAATTAAAGATGAAGTAATCGGAAAAAATAAAATAATTTGAACAATTATAATTTTTAAAGGTTTAGGGGGAGGGGGCAAAGTAGTCCGGTTTATACAATCATGTAACGATGGCCAAAGTAAGGAAAGTGGCTGTACAAATTTCTTCTGAACACAAAAGTTTGGCTTCTTCTTCAGGTGGATTCCTATTGCTTCAGCTGTATGTAGAAGACGAACTCGTAGAGCAAAATTAAGATTAGTAGGAATGCGATAAATAATTTTAAATGCAGTATTAACGTCAACCTTATGCTCACTATCTACAAGGTGTGCTACAATAGAGCTACGAATAGATCTTGTTTGTCTCTTGCTTAACTATGCTGGATGATGTTCGGAAATACGATGATGAACCTGCCTAATTGTACGCCCGATGTAGCTGGCACCGCAGCTGCAGTCAAACCGGTAGATACACATAGAAGAGGCAAATTTAGGTAGTTTATCCTTATTTCTCGAACGTAGAATAGAGGTGGTTGTGAAGAGACAACCTACCTCTGCTGCATAATAAGCTCTTTTAACTACATTCTTCAGGCGCTGTGTCATTATTTCGCTGATGTTGTCACCGAGGAACTGTAATTTTATGAACATTGGTTTTTTCGGAACTGTTGCTATACTGACTCTCCTAGGTGCTGAATTCATATTTTTATTTATTTATTTATTTGCATTGATCAGATGTCATTCACAAAATGATTTCTTTTTTCTGTTTTTTTTTTACTTATTGCTATCTTCCTTTTTTATTTCAGAGTGGATTGCATTCAGCAGCTACAGCAGCAGCAGCAGCGTCGTTACGGCGGTCAGGTATTCCTGATCTCCTCAGTCTACCATTACCGCCTATCCCAAATCCACTTGATTTTCTTAATAATTCAACATCACCAAATGGCTTGTTTGCTAACTTACTGCCATTCAGTGAACTTCCTGTAACTACTGCTTCTACAATTTCATCGTCAGCACCTAAGATTAGTCCAATACAAGGTTTCCGTTTAGAGATACGTAATCTTCAGCCAACTGTTACATTAGATGATGTATACGTAAGTTATTCCTGTTCATTATTATTATTATTATTATTAATATGGGTTATGTGCTATTATTGTATAGACTGTAGTTGAATCTTTTTAGACTGTGAGGCTTATTGATTTAGGCCCGTAAACTTCTAACCAGTAGTGCGCGTAACGGGTTCCTATCCCAGCTCCACTTACACCAAGGTAGTATGAATAGTTGACATTAGGATCAGGTTGGAAAAGAGCCAGCTAGTGGTGGTCAAACCAAAATTAACATGGCTTCATCAATCAATGAAATTCACAACAATTAGCTTAAGCTAGCCAGCCAGCTACATAGGGAGGTGTAGACTGGCTTCCTGGTTGTGGGTGGGGTCCTCGAGATGGTAAAAACCAATAAAGACTGGAGACAATTGTTGATATGGCTGGCTCAAAATCGTTCTCAGTGATGGCGCAGATGCATTCACTGTTTGTGATTTGACAAGTGTGGCAACTGGACACATCTGCACATCTGTGAAAAGTTCTACGTTGAAACCAGTTGGTCATGAATAGCTCTCACACAGTATACTAGAGCTATGACTCTCATTGCCGCCTAGGTGCTTGACATCCAATTACTGGGTCATGGGCTCTAACCGAGCCAAGCTTCACTTATGGGAGATGTTGGCAATCAGCTGGCTGGATTCAACATAGAACTTGGCACCGAAGTGCAGCAGTTCGAGTTGCCACGTTCCAAATACCACACAAAGTTAGACAAGAAAATGAGTGAAGAGAATCAATAGAGTTTTGACAAGTTTAAGAGTGAAACAGAATGAGTAATGGTAGAAAGGAATATGAAAGATTACAGAGACTGAATACATCTGCGTAAGCCATTGACAACGATTTTGAGCCATGTCACCTATTGTCTCCAGCCATTGATTCTTAGAGTCCCGAGGGCGGGCCCCAACCCGGAAGTCTGCATCTCCCTACCTGACTCAGTTTAACTGTCAAGGATTTCATGGATTGATGAGGCCATGTTTTTGTTTGGCCACCACTTACTCTTTTCCAACCTGCACCTATATCAGCTAGTAATGTCCGTCGGGGGAGGCGATGGTTAGGCATGCGCAGCACGTGACCTAGCCATCTCAATCTATGTAACTTTATAGCCACTTCGATTGATTTTCCCTCTTTGCCCAACACTCTACGCCTAACGTCAACATTACTTACCTTATTATACCACCTAACGTGAGAAAGAGATCGTAGATATATATGATCAAAAACAGTCAACCTTTTCATGTCTTCAACTCGTATTGGCCATGTTTCAGAGCCATAGAGAAGGACGGAGCGAACTGCTGAGCAGTATACACGTCCTTGGTTGATAGCCGGATGTCACGCCTACGCCAGAGATGGTGTAATTTAGCGAAAGCAGCTCGAGCTTTTTGGATCCGTGCTGAGATTTCGTCACCAATCAATCCGTTGGTTCTGATACAACTTCCCAAATAGGTGAACTGGTCAACATGTTCTATCACTTGGCAATCAGGCTCCATCAAAAGTCCTCACACGTATACACACACAATGAGTGTAGCTCTTGACCAGCTGGGAATGGAATGAGTTTGACATTAACGTTCGGCAGAGAAAAATCGGCGAAGACGACAGGACTTCAAGTGGACATAGAGAAGACAACAACAAGCACCAATCACGATGGGAATCTAAAGGAAGGAAAGATGGAGATATAGTGAAAGGGTGGATAGGATGATAAAAGCAACGCAGATCTTCATTCATCTGAAATCAATATGGATGTCTTCTGCACTCCTCATTTGGAACAAGATTCAAATTTTCAATACTAGTGTGTCCATTGAGACAGTGCTTGTATATGTGGTTCAAAGACTTGGTATTTTACGAAAAGTATTTCGAACAGTCTATTGCAGACTGTCATCAACAGCTAGCTGGCTATCCGCATTCTGTAGGCAACGAACCAAAACCAGAAACCTATTGTCTGACAAATATACGACTTGCTATTGTCAAATGTCAAATGATGCTGTAGCACTTAATTCCACCGACTCCCAATGTAAAGATAAAGAGTTGAGTGAATGATGGTGCTGGAGGCCGTTGACTATTTCACTTATGTAGGATGATGCTGCATCAACCAGGCCCAATGGAGTACTGACTGCTGACGGATACAAAAGACTCGTGAGGCGAGGCATTCACGAAACTTACGTCATCTCTGGTTTATAGACAAAATATCGGGCTGGCTATTGATCAAAGGACGTGTGTATTAGATAGTTGGAGGCAATCGGTCACAGGAAGCCTTCAACCTAGGTTTCGTGCTAGTTGGCACTCACCAGTCAGCAAGGCGTATCTGCAATCCCACTGAAGGAAATCATGTCCTACCCCTCTGAGATTCCAGCCCGCATCACTCACTGCCGCCTGCAGTCAGATGTTCCTTCAAGGAGGTTGCAGATACGCCTTGCTGACTGGTGAGTGCCGACTAGAACGAAACCTAGGTCGAAGGGTTCCTGCTGATTGCCTCCAACCACCTCTAATACCAACAGTTCACACAGTGCAGTATACGGTCTACTTTCTTCTCTTGCTTTGTGTGCTACATGGAGTGTGGCGACTTGAACTGCCGCACATATGTGCAAAGTTCTATGTCGAAAACCGACCGACCGACCGAAGTATACCGTGATTCCGAGCCACCTAGATTGTTAGTAGCCACATTGCAAAATTGAATGATAGGATTCAGTCTGCACCAAACACGTCAAAGACTAGACACATTACACTAGTTACTGACTGGTGTCCAATAAGAAAAGAAGGACGTGTACTGCACGGCAATTCTATTGCGTCCTCCTTTGATACACGACCGTTGAAACTAGGAGGTATGGAAAGGCTAGCTATCGTTAATCATAGGTGACTGCGTTCTGTCTGCTGTGTTAACTGGAATAGTATGACGATGAGTAATATTGAGGTTAGCCGTAGAGTGTGTGTTAGGTAAGGAGAGAAACCTAACCTTTCCGAGCTGAGGATGTGGGGCCTCTCTGCTTATTCGATTATCGCTGTCTCCGCAGGATTGCTTGCGTTCGATGGCATCATCGCGTGAGTAATTCTGAGGTTCGGTGGCGTATGTTTGAACACAGTAGAGATCACCATTTGTTGAGTGTCGTCATCTGGAAACACCGGTTTCGGTGTTTCGGTGACATGTGCTGCGAATGTCATCCTAGAGGCTTCCGTACCGGTCTCTGTTCGTTAGCCCTGGGAGGGGATGGAAAGAGCGAAGAGGTGGTCAGCCGATGACGTGGCGTCGTGGGATGAAGGATATTTGTGCTAGGTTAGCTTCAGTTGATGCGTGACGACTCCCTGGTTGGAGTCCGAGAGATAGCTCGAATAAATGACTCGAAACGTTATCGGATATGGCCAAAAATCGCAGTGATCAATAGCAAACGTGTTGCGATTTCCTTCTTTCTTCCTTTCCTAGGGCAGTTGACGAGTACTGTTTGAACTTGTTAAGTATGGCTTTTTCCTTCCTGATGAAGCTTTTTTATCCGTTCTCCACCCATATTTTGACTTTTAATCTACGTCGTTTTATTATTATTATTATTGGTGCCTTAATAATAAGGAGAGGAAGTCAGTCAGTGGGCCGACGAGGTTGTGAAGCTATATCGATTGTGATGGTTAGGATATATGGGTTATACATACTGTCAGTTGACATAGGATCAGGTTGGGTGAGAGACAGAGAGAGAGCTAGTGGTAGTTAAACCAGAACATGGCTTCATCAGTCCACAAAGTCTTTAGCAGTTAGTTTGAGAGGTGTAGACTGTCTGGCCGGTCGGGGGTGGGTGGTGTCCTCGTTATGCTAAGAATCAATGAAGTCTAGAGACAATTGATGATAATATATATATATCTGGAAAGCATTCCAATAGAACTCGATTGTTTGTCCATGTTACTATTCGCTCCCCCCGCTTACATTATCGTTCTTTCGAAACTCTGTTTTTTATCTTTTAACTTCCTTTGTGTGAGACAACTCGAACTGCTACACTCTTCTGTGTCAAGTTCTTGTGTGCTGAAACTCGATCAGTCAATTACACCTTGAATGAAGTGTTTCTACTAGCAACGTTACTTATCCCCCCCCACCATCATCAAATCCTGTAAACAGTCCGTCAATCGTCCTGTCAATCACCTGTTCTTTTCATTGTATGTTTTTCTGTTTTAGGAACTGTTTAGCAGTGTTGGCAGTCTACGCTTATGCACTGTTACACGACCTGGTCAAGCTGAAGTTATATACAATCATTCGTCAGATGCACTTGAAGCTATTGAACGGTATAACGGGCGAGAGTTAGACGGTCGTCCAATGCGTGTCACTCTGACAACACCTGTGAGTGAGCATGACACATCAGGTGGCGTTGGTGCTGGTGCTGGTGGTCTTCGTATGGCTTCAAGACTTGGTCCTAATTATGGAAGGTTAGTGTGTGTGTGTGTGTCCCCGTGTTCCCATGGTTTTCCTGGAATACTGTTTTTCTGTAAAGATCGAGAAAACTTTGTATGCTTGTGTGGGGGAGTGTGTGTTTGTGTATGTGTGCATGTGCGGTTATCACCCTTCCTGGCTGCCCATACATTACAGAAGATGGAGCATTAGTGTTTCGTGACCATCGAGCCCAGTCACACACACACACACATACACACGGCTTATTAGAAGTGGTTTTTGGAGTTGTGTCTATATTCAGGTTTTACTACCGGCTACTGTTCGCCGCCTCAAGGTGAATTGTCAATCTTTTCGAATCCTCCGAACTCAGAACGGAGTAGCAACATAACTGGCTGTTAAATCTGAATTCGCCGGAACGCTTCAACTTCACCCACAGAATTCCACACCGCCGCCGCCGCCGCAAAATAGTTTAGATGACTGACACTATGACAGTAACTGCTTTTTTAGTATAACCGCTATCCAAACGATCTTTTCGGCATGATGGGACTTGTGGGGGAACACTTGTTCCATCCAGCATAGCTCCTTGCATCAAGGTATATAGCAGACAACAATCAGCATAAATAGGAGAAATCTGAAAGAAGCAAGTTCCTTTATCTACCGACCTGGGAAGCATCGTTTCTACTACAGGCGGACGAAACTGACAAGGATATCAAGGTGAGGATCGAGAAAGCAAGGCAAGCTTTCATTTCTCTAGAGTCTGTGCGGAGGTCAACAGCACTCAGCATGAAAAATAAGATCCGGATTTTCAACTCCAATGTGAAGTCAGTGCTACTCACTATACGGATCAGAGACTTGGCGCCGTGTCACAAAGGCCACTTGGAACAAAATACATACCTTAATCAACAGCTGTTTCGCTCCGGGATCGAACCCCGGACCACTTGCGTGGTCGGCGAACACTCTATGCATGTTTTTGCTGTACTGTTATATATTATTGCTGGTGTGGTTGATTATATACATCCTGTGTGTGTGGGTGGGTGAATCGACTGACCTCCTGTGTTATATTCTCTTCTCGAATTCAAGAGGATAAACTAGATATGTTAAAAGACGTGATAATGAAAAGCTTCACAATCGAGAACTACCCAATGCATAGGAGATCAATCAGCGCCTCCACCTGATCTAGCTACAGTCGATCGTGTGTGTGTATAAATTCTTTAATATTAATTAGCAGAGATTTGATTTGTTTCAAGTTCGACCATGGATATTGATGACATCAGTTAGAGAACCACCCACAACACCGCGTCGGGGGTCGAACCCTAGGATATTCAGGTTGCGATGAGGCCAAGCTCATTGATGATGACCATTCAGCCACTTGGACCTAAATGTGAATAGTTTTGTTGGCAGTTCGCTGTTTCATTCCATTCATTGTATGAGGGCTGCGATACTGTCTGGGCATCCAGACTGATGCCCCGAGCCTTTGACTTGGAGTCTAATCCGCAAGGCAGCGGAACGGAACAGCGTCAGGAACTACGTTCCCATGGTTGCCAGTGATGAATATAGATGCATACGCGCCATTTGATTCGATTGGATTCTGGAGCCCATGTATCGTCATAGTAATTGTTTTTAGTCTAACCACTATCCAGACAATCTTTCTGACATTGTAGGAACATAAGTACCAGTCAGTTTAGCTTGTTGGGTCACCGCGGTATTCAAGCACATCAGCCACAACAAGGTAGTAATTGTCGGCCGGGAATTATTATTATTATTGTGCGGCGCATCTTCTTGGTGCCTTATTGTACCGAGTTTTTTGTGTTTAAATAAATAATAATAATAACTATAGACCTTAATTCAAGGATCCGTGAATTCTAACTTTTTAAATTTGTGATAGAGCGCTAGAGTTGAATGTTCATGTGACGACTTTGTAGTATCAGCTAGGCTACATATATGTCAAACTGACAGAAGTTAGGAATCAAGAATACCAATCCTAGTGGCTGAATGCTGAATGAGTTTGGCCTCGTTACAGCCTGAAGGCTCCAGGATGGTAATGGGTGCGTAGTACTGACGAGTCCTAAATGAGGATGAAATGGCCTGTTCAGAACTTCCTGGTTTCTAACGGTTGTCGTCTAACTGACATCAATCCATGCTCAAACCTAAAGCAGCAAATCAAATCCCCCGAAAACGAACTCTTGAGATTGTTTTTTATGCTTAATGGTGACTGACTGACTGACTACAGGAGGAAATTGCCTGAAGTTCTGGTCGGAAGTCGTGACTAGTATGTGGGGCGCCTCCACCTGGTTGTTGGGTGTGAGGACGAATACTCGCCGATGATACTGACTGGCTGTCGCGCTAAAATCGTGAATTGACCAGTGTTAGAATTTACAGATCTTTGAATTCTGACCAAGGTGTTTGGATAGTGAAGGAGCTTAGCCTCGTCGCAGTCTGAGGGCCCTGGGATTGAACCTTGGTGGGTGAAGGTATTGGTGAGCACCGATGAAGAGTCTCAAAGGGATGAAACTGCCGGCCAGTACTGCTAGCTGGTGGCTTTTAATGATTACCTGCCTAACCGACATCAGTCTTGATATTTTTCTGATATATATATGTTTGACCAAGTATTGCTTTGCATAGATTTGATCGGGTTCCAGCGAATGATTGGTCTACGAACTCGCTTTGTAACGGGAGTTAATGGGTTCGGATCCCTGGTGGGTGCGTACTGCTGAATAGTCCCAAACTAGGGTGGAATAGCTGTCAAGAACTACATCTTGGTTTTTCTGTGCGGAGTCTTCTGAACACCTTGAAGAGCAGGAAATCTTCGAATGTTTGGCATGCGATTCGCTCCAGCTGTCAAATGTAAGGTGGTGCTACAGGACTGGACTGGACTACATCGACTCCTAGCTTGAAGAGACAGAGGGGAGTAAAGTTGTTGTTGTTGTTGAGCGTGTTGACCACTTCTCTTGTTTGGGGAGTTGCATCAGCCCCAGCGGTTGATCGCTGACGAAATCCCAGCACTAATACACAAGGCTCGTTTGGCGTTTGTCTGCCAACTTACTCCATCTCTGGCTTAGTAGACGTGATATCCGGCTGGCTGTTGACGAAAGGACGTGTATACTGCTCATCGGTTCGCTCTATCCTCCTTTGTGGCTGTGAGACATGACCATTAAAAGTGGAAGACATGAAAAGCCTAACTAGCTGTCTTTGATCATAGGTGTCTGCATTCTACCCTCCTGTGTTAAGTGGTATAATAAGGTGAGCAATATTGAGGTGAGGCATCGATCGTGTGCTAGGTAAGGAGGGTAAATCAATCGATGAAGGGGTTTTTAAGCAGCTGCATCGATCGAGATGGTTAGGACATGTGTTACGCATGCCTACCTGCCTGGCCATTGCTATCCTCGACCGATGGGCAATGTTACCACCTGACATAGGCTGGATCAGGTTGGAAAAGAGCCATTGGTGGTCAAACCAAAACATGGTTTCATCAGTCAGTGATGAAATCGACAACAGTTAGTTTAGGCCATTCAGCAGCCACATAGGGAGGCGTAGACTTCCTGACTGACTGGTTGGGGTCTTCGGGATGGTAAGAGACAATTGGTGATATGACTGAAGTCGTCCTCGTTGATGGCGCAGATGCATTGACTCTTTATGACTTGTGATTTACATTAAATTTCTATTGTCCTTCCATATTATTACTACTTCTCCCCCCCCCCCGACTCACACTTCTGTTTATTATGTCTCTTTTGAATCTGTCTTGACTCTCTTTACTCTTGCTTTGTGTGCTACATAGAAGGAGGAGTGTTGCAACTCGAACTGCTGCTGCACATCTGTGCAAAGTGTAGTTCTATGTTGAAACCAGTTAGTAGTCAGTAATTCACCCCTCTAACTGATATATCCATGTTTCTATTTTCTCTTCTCCCTTTTCTCCTTCATTTCAGAAAACAAAATGAAAGTCAAGCGAAACAAGTTATACGAAATTCAGTCAACCGATCATCATCATCGTCGTCAGCAGCAGCAGGAGCAACAGCCACAGGATCAAGTGTTCCAATGGAAGTTGATGCAGATGTTGTGCGTAAAGCTTTATTCAATATCAGTTCATCAGGTAGTGTACAGTCAAGAAGACCTGTAGACTTTAGTGTTAGTCTTCGTTAGAACAATCAATGTGTGTGTGTGGGATGGTTGTTGTTATAGGTAAAGAAGAAAAAAACAACACAAATAAACGTGATCCTGTTTTGTTCTATTATTTATTATTATTATTATTTATCGTTCAACTTTACAATCATTCTTCATAGGTATGTTTGTGTATAACTTGGAAAATAAACCTGTATGCTATGCTGTTCTGTGCTGGCTGTGCTGCATTGTTGATTTCTGGTTGTTTACTTTTCCCTTCCCATCTTCTTTTTCTTCCAATATATAAATAATCTATAAAATACAGGATTTTTTTAAAAACAACAACAACAACTCGTGTTCTGTTTTTTTATCGAATCTCAGCTCAGTTGCAGGGGGGATTATCATTATTATATTATTCTCTTGGGTTCCGAGCGGAACATTTGAGGCGCCAACATGAAATCCGCATTTCTTTACAGTCGTTTTCATTAGCTAGCTGCACACGGATTGCCCTCGTCCTCTTCCTCCTCCATGTCATCCTCGGATATGCGCCCGACTCGTCGTCGTTGCTACCCATTCGGATTACCCTTGAGCAATGAATGGCCTAACTGGCACCATGGGATGTTATTCGATGGTCTCCTCTGCGTTCTATCTCCTGAGTTAAGTGGTATTTTATATAGTGAGTCACAGCGAGGTTACGCGTAGTGTGTTGGATAGATAAGGCGGTAAACCGATTGAGATGGTCTTTGATCATAGGTGTCTGCGTTCTATCTCCCGTGTGAAGTGGTATAATAAGGTGAGCAATATTGAGGTTAGGCGTCGAGTGCTAGGTAAGGAGGGGAAATCAGTCGACGAGGCTGTGAAATTACACCGACTGAGATGGTTAGGACATGTGTTACGTATGCCTAGTCATCGCCTTCCTCGACAATGGGCAATGTTAGCTGATATAGGGCCAGGCTGGAAAAGAGCTAGTGGCGGTCAAACGAAAACATGGCACCAGTCAATGAAATCCACAACAGTTAGTCTAAGCCAGTCACGTAGGGAGGTGTAGACTTCTTGACTGGTTGGGGTCCTCGGGACGGTAAAAACCAATGGTTGGAAACGATTGGTGACATGGCTCAAAATCGTTCTCAATGGCTGGCATAGATGCATCCACTCCTTGTGACTTATGATTTCCAATGAAACTGTTTTGTTCTTCGTTATTACTATTCCTTTGTCTCACACCTCTGTTTACTGTCTCTAATATGCATTTCTTCTCTTGCTTTGTGTGCTACAAGGAGGGAGTGTGGCGACTTGAACTGGTGCACATATGTGCAAAGTTCTATGTCGAAAACAGACAGACAGATGGTTAGGGCACGTGTTGTGTATGCGAAACCATCGCCTTTGTCCACCAGCCGTGTTAGCTGATAATAGGATTAGGTTAAAAAAAAAAGTTATAGGTGGTTGGTCAGAGCAAAACATGGCGCTTCATCATCAGTTCATTGAAGTTTTGACTGCTTATTTAAGCCATATATGTGTAGATAGCCAGATATAATAAACTGTCTGGCTAGGAGGGGTCTGTCTCCAAGAAATTAAGAATCTCAATGACTAGCAATACTTCATATGAACTGTGATCAAGATTTGACCGGATAGTTGCAAAATAATTGAGATTTTTTACAAATATAATATAATTTTATAAATTTGTTATTCTCTCCATAAGAAGACGTAGACGATCGGAAATTTGACCAAGTGTGACTAGTTGTTGATACATATCCAATTTATTTATTAGTCAGGATTTGCCATGCATCAGCTAAGATCACACCTTCACGTCTGTTCAAACTGTTGGGATTCACCCATATATGCAGGGCTTCTGCAGTCAGTCTTTCTTTATATGAACCAAAACCTTAGTCTTATCAAAGTCGATTTTGTGTCCCGTTTCTATCGAATGCAGTGCAATCGCTGAGTTGTTTTCTAGCTTCTTCAAGTCTTCAGAGGTCTTTGGAACCACCTTTAGACATTGTTTATGCTCTTTCACTCTTATATTTACCTGTCTGGAAGTTTCTCCTACATATACGGCGTTACAATTCCCACAATTGATCTGGTATACGCAATTCTGCTGGTTTTCTTGTTCTATTTTATCCTCAACCTTCACCAGTAATGGGCGTAAGGTGTTTGATGCACGAAAATACACTCTTGTGTTATGGTCGTTAAGGATTCGCTTTATTTCATCGGATGTTTCTTTGCGGTAAGGAATCACCGCTGTACTAACCAAATTCTTAGCAGCAGGTTTCGATTCATCCTTATCTTCACATTTTAAATATCTTTTTATGAAGGCTTTAGGATAATTATTTGATTCAAGAGTGGACTGAACCAATTTTAATTCCTTGCTAATATCTTCCTCCTCAGTAACTAGACGTTTGGCTCTGTTGATCAGATTCTTGGCCACAGTTACTTTGGTGGTAAATGGGTGAGCTGAATAGTAATCTAGGTATCTATCCGAATTTGTCGGCTTCCTGAAAATGTTTATTTTAAATTTGCCATCTAATTTTCTTTTTACTAAACAGTCCAGGAATGCCAACTCATTCTCATCGGATTCAACCTCTTTGGAAAACTTGATAGTTTCTGACATATTGTTTATTAAGTGAAAAAGTTCATTTAACAAACTACGTTTGATTATGATGAAGGTATCATCTACGTATCTTAACCACATCTTTGGGGGACTAGGGCATCTCATAATTGCATTTGTTTCTGATGAGTGCATAAACAGATTGGCGACTAGTGGCGATACTGGTGATCCCATAGCAATGCCTCCTGTTTGACGATAAAGAACCCCTCTAAACGTAAATAACGTGGATCGAAGACACAATTCTAATACCTTCATAATTTCGTCGGGATTTAAAGGACAACGACCACTGAGTTCGTCGTCAGCACAAAGTAAATTATAAATAATACTTAGAGAATCATTAACGGGAACATTCGTGAATAATGAATAAACATCGAAACTTGCCATTATTTCATCTTCAATATTAGTCAAGTTTATTTTCCTCTTAAATTCATACGAATTCTTCACTCCATGCTCCACTTTCATTTCATATGGACTAAGAATTCGATAAATGTATTTAGAGAGTTTGTATGTTGGAGAACTAGTAAAATCCACTACTGGACGTAATGGAACATCTGATTTGTGTATTTTTGATGACCCATAAAATCTACAGGGGCTGCAACTTTTTGGAGCCAGAGTAAACCAAAGTGATATACCGAGCTTCTCTTTTATTGACTGTAACATTTTGCTAGCAATACTTTTGGTGACATGGATTGAAATTGTTCTCTTATGCCGCAGTTACTTTCACTCCTTTTATAATTTTCCATACATCCATTCTCTATCATTGTGTGCTGCTATATACATGAATTGTGGTGTGGGATTTCGATGTGCTGCACTTAGGTGCAAAGTTTTGTGTTGAAAAAATGTAAACGGCAAAATGGATTTTCTAACTGATTAAAAGTGTCCATTTGAAATTTATGAACAGAATAGTTATTGAACAAAGAATATATTCACATTTTCGATAATCTGCTCTTCATCATCAGGTTCTACAGTTATTATATATACATTATAGTGAATGAATGAATTAGCGTTATTGACAAACAATATTAATATTCAAGTATTGGTTTGTAAGGATTTAGTTGATTGGTTACAGGATTTCATCATGAGCTGACATTGCGTAGAGAACTTTTGGAAAACCTGGGAGTACTAGACAGATGTTTCGCCCTAGTTCGGGACTCTTCAGCAGTATGCACCCCAGGGTTCGAAACCAGGACCTTCTGGTTGCAAAGCGAGCTAGTATACCATTAAGCCACTGGGACCCGTAGGGTGCAGCACGTGGGGTGTGAGGACAAATACTCACACCGGAAGATATTGGCTAGCTGTTGCGCTATATCGTGAATTGGCAGAAGTTAGAATTCATGGGCCATTGGATCGGGTTCCAGTGGCTTAATGGTATACGAGCTCGCCTTTTAACCAGAAGGTCCTGGTTTCGAACCCCGGTGGGTACGTACTGATGAAGAGTCCCGAACTAGGACGAAATATCTGTCTAGTACTCCCAGGTTTTCCAAAAGTTCTCTAAGCAATGTCAGCTCATGATGAAATCCTGTAACCCATATTAATATTGTTGAAATAACATCGAATCAATAATAATAATAATAATAATAATAATAATAATAATAATAATAATAATAATAATAGTAGTAGTAGTAGTAATATCAATGGATTACAGTTCGATAGCGTCAACATAACACTGAATATAGTCAAAAACATAAGGAAAAATAATGATACAAATTCAAGGATTTTATAGTCTCCACTCAAAAGCCAGGGCAGCAGTAGTAGCTGGTTGGACTTATATCTTCTGCACAAATGGCACTAGTGGTTTTTTAAGTCGAATCGCGATATCCTCTGCTGTTTGGAGTATGGGATACCTAGATGCTTTTTGGTAATTTATTTGGTACTCAGTAGATGATGATGGAGTAGGATTCTTTAATGCTAGCTGGCTTTGTAGCCAGTTTGGACCAGGTGGTCTAATATTTAGCTGTTGGTGATGGTTTTCACTACACCTTTACTTAGCCATACTGGTAGGTGTTCCCGAGCGAGCATGAAAAATCGATGGCCAATATAACTCGCCCCACCAAAAGCCCAGTTGAATTGGTAGATACAATTTTGAAGTGGCTAGTCTAGTTTAGGTACTTCATCTTTCAATCAAGGAATCACCACCGGTTGTGCAGAAAATATGACTTATAGTTTGCCATCATTAAAAGTTTTTTGAATAGATTTTCTTAACTTGTTAGTAATTGCTTCACGAGGTGCGTCACCCTTGAATTGCAGTCGTATATATAAACGCTTATTATTTACAGATAGAGAATAGTCCTTTTCTACTTTCTTGGTTATATGTTTCCTGATGAACTTTTGTGGATAGCTATTTTCAGTTAAGGTGTAATTTACAATCACACAAAATCGAAGACTTACAAGCGAAAACCGACCGACAAACTGGTCGAAGAAGCAGCCAGAGAAGACAGGACTCCAGGTGAACATAGACAAGACGGAGGTTATGGAAATAACCAACCAACCAACAACAACAACAGCAGGGACATCCAGCGCCAACCACCATCAACGGGAGGGATTTGAAAGAGGTTACTTCATTCACTTATCTAGGGAGCATTGTCTCAACTACAAGCAGGAGGAACGGACGAGGATGTCAAATCGAGAATCGGGAAGGCGAGAAACACATTCACCAACCTGAAACCAATCTGGAAATCTTCGTCACTCACTCAGCCTGCATCAACAACAAAATGATTCGGATTTTCAATACAAACGTCAAGTCAGTCAGTTCTTCTATACGGATGGATCAGAAACTTGGCGGGTCACAAAGAATATTTCCAACAGCCTGTTGCAGACCTTTATCAACAACAACTGTCTTCGCTGGCTCTATACTCAAGATCAGATGGCCGGAAAGAATCACCAACAAGAAACTATGGGAACAAACAAAACAAGAACCAATCGCTCAACAAATATGCAGGAGAAAGAAGTGGAGATGGATTGGACACTCGCTGAGGAGGCCACTGGGTGACATCGCGCGTCAGGCCATTGCTCGAGTGGAACCCGAAAGGGAAGCGGCGAGTGGGACGTCGGTGCAAGGGTGACATGGAGGAGATGGTGTGAAGAGGAGTTGAAACAGTATGGAATAACATGGATGCAGGTGAAAAGTACAGCAGAAGACAGAAGCAAGTGGAGATGTGCAGTTGAAGCCCTATGTTCCACTAGGAGCCCAAGGGAACAATAATAATAATAATAATAACAAAGGAACAATAATGAAAAGTGATTTTGCCAAGAATTGGATCTCTATATTTTTTCCCATTACACTTTGATGATAGCATCACAATCGTAGGTCATAAAGAAATAAGAAAACTTTGTCTGCTTGTGTGCGTCTGTATGTAGGGGAGGCATGTGTGCTTGCGTGTGTGTGTGTGATATAATACAACTTCAAGTATTGTAATTACCATATTGCTAATTCTTCTTCATTGTTGAGGTTAACTGTGAAACGAATATATATGTGTGTAGATATTTACATATAGTTAGTTTATATAAATGAAATACCATGTTAATCGAATATTAGACAATGTTAGATTCAACAGTGTATTGCCAATGTTAGAATGAAATATTCTATGAAAATACACTACATGGCAGACACGAAGAGTTCAAATTACAATGTATACACTGTGAAACATGTTTCTTTTGTTGGTGTTGTTGTTGTTTGACTCCTATCCAGACCAAGGGATTAACTTTTCAATTGTGTTTCAATTGAGATTCCTCTTTATTTAAAATGTGGGCAAAGTATTCATGAAGGAATATGTATTGATCCTAGAGGGGAGGGAAACAAACAAGTAAATAGGAGAGGAATGACCTTTTATATACTAGAAATCCATATTAATTTTCAAAAGAATGGATACGGAACAAAGAGTACTCTTTTCGATAAACTCGTTATCAGGCTCTACAGTTAGTTATATATACATTATAGTGAATGAATGAATTGGTGTTATGAACAACATTAATGCCGTTGTTTAAATAACATCGAATCAATCATATTGATAGATTACAGCTCAATAGCATCAGTGTAACAATAAGCTGAATGTCAGAAGAATTAGGAAAGCTAATAGTACAAATTCATGAGTTTATAGTCTCTACTGAAGGCCAGCCAGGACAGTATTAGCGGCTGGACTTGTTTCTTTTGAACACAGAGCACTGGTTGTTTGAGGCGAATTGCAATAGCCTCTGCTACTGTTTGGAGCATGCGGTGCTTCGATGATTTTGGTAATTTGTTAGGCATCCGGTAGATGATTCTTCTACGCTGGCTTTGTGTCCGGTTTATATGAAGAAATCAGACCAACGGGCACGTATCCGCCAAGATGGTATGGCGTACGTAAAGTGCATAAACCAGGGATACCGTTAAGACCAATGCTTGATATGCAAAATTCGCCCTACCATGCTCTAGCTAGATGGTTAGTAAATATTCTCAAACCTGTCAAACTACTTTATTCACCAATGTTCCTCTTCATGAAACTGTTGATTTCATTTGCGATTACATCACAAACAACGGGATAAACTTACCTATTCCTGTCAACTACATCAGAGATATCATCTCAATATGTACAGAAAATATTAGATTCACCTTCCAAGAAAAGACATACAAACAAATCGATAGTGTTGCGATGGGGAGCCCTCTTGGGCCCCTGTTAGCGGACATATTCATATCGAAATTGGAGAAACAAATACAAGGTATGCTAGGAAAATTTATGCTGCACAAACGTTATATGGATAATACACTCATTATTGGTAATAATAGTAAATCGATTAAAAACTTCATTACTCTATTTAATCACATTCATCGAAACATCCAAGTGACTTCCAAATTTGAATCGAATAACAAACTCGGTCTCTTGGATATTTCTATGACTAGGAGAGACAATGGAACGATTAAGCGATCCATATTTCGTGAACAGACATGGAGTCGACAATATCTTCATTTTACCAGTATAAACGTTCCCTAGTGAAATGTTTGTTCTCAAGAGCCCGCGAAATATGCACGAGTGACACATTGATGGATGAGTTTCGACATATACATTCAGTTTTATTAGCTAATGGTTATCCAGAAAACTTTATCAGTTGTCACAGCAAGGATAAATCACATCCAGAAAAGACAGCTTCTGTACTAAAGAAAGCTATCTTTATTAACCTAACATTCAAGGGTGACCAGATGATGCAGTTGACAGCTAGCTCAAAGACTTCGGTCAGCCATCAAGTGCACATTATTCTACGCCGCATCTCTTTCCCTCACATGCTGAGCATTTTCGATCGCTGTACCTACACGATTAAAGGACGGAATTCTATGGACTCTACTTCAAACTGTATCTACAAGTTCACCTGCAGTTATTGCGGTGACACCTATATAGGTAGAACCAATAGAATATTCCAATGTCGTGGTCGAAAAGAACATGTTCAAGCAAAACAACTACCCAAGGGACTTCATCAACAAATCAACACATACATTAAGTATGGCCGAAAACGCATTCCGAAAACATGGACATCAACAGTCGTCATTCCATATAGAGCAGAGATGTCAGACGATATCAGAAGAGCACTCAATCAGCTCGACATTAGAGTTTTCTTCAAAACATCAGACACACTACGAAACAACCTTGTCCATATAAAAGACCAAATCCCTAAAGATTCTCTATCTAATTGTGTCTATAAAATAAAATGCTTGGAATGTGATGCGATATACATCGGACAAACATCGCCAGAGAGAAATCAAAATCAGAAGAAATCAACACCTTAGAGCATCTGTCCGACCACCGAGAAATCCAATTGAACTGAAAAAACTTGAAAAATCATCAGCCATAGGTCTACATGCTATAGAACCAGGTCACAAAATTGATTTTGACAATATTGAAATAATCCAGAAAAACTTCAGAAATCATAAAGAACGTCTAATATCAGAAGCACTTCATATCAAGTGGAATCCAAATTGCCTGAATAGGAATGATGGACTAAAACAGAATCTGACCTGGTTACAACACCTCCCTCCCCTCTCCCATGAAGCGACAAAATCAACACGAATGTGATAAGCAAGTTCACTATGTAAACATACACTGTCTTTATAATTTTAAACACTGATCAAATCCAACAATCTACGCTTGATTTTATTATCTTTACCAAATGACCAACTTGACAACGAAAAATGACCCCAGACTAACGAACAATGATCAAGTTAGTAAACTTTATTTTGATACCATAACAGATGTACTATTACCTTTTTTATTTGGTTTAGTGATCTTCATTGGTATTTTAACTTTCTCACCCCCTAACTCTTTGTTATATATATGCTGAGATTTTGTAAATTCTGGTTTAATAATACTTTGATAAAGATATTAGCATTAAATAGCGAAACGTCAGTAAAAGCAATGTCGTTTTGTTTTCCATTCATTGGGAAATACAAAAACCTTTATTATAATGAAAGTTCCAAAATGGTTATTGAAACATATAGAAATCCATCATCATCACGCATTGCAAAGCACTTAATAATTTCAGGTCACAAAATCAATATCAATTAATAACGGCTTCACAATTATTTCATCACATAACTCTAATTTACTGTTGGTTATTGAAGGTGATGAAAGCACTCTGGATTAGTCATCACACACAGCCTAAACTATGTGTACAACAAAGAACAGACTTCAACCTTCGCCTACCATGGACTGACTGACTATTTGACCTATTTAAATGTGACGATTGGTCATTAGTAGTATGTACTTTTGCTTTTTTATATAACTGAGTAATTGTCATGCATTTATTTTATTATTATGGTTACCCAGTTAGTTGTAAAGCGGTTGTAAAGATACTACGAAGTACTTTGTGCATTTATTCCCCTTGATGGATTTGAATAAAGCAAGAACAAAAGTGGTTTGTGCAGAATAATATGGTACCATCATTTATTTCGTCGGCTTCTCATCAGCTGCTTACAGCCTAAATAAATAATGAGGTTTGCGTACAGAAAAGTTTTAACATACTTGCAAATTTTTACATGTTGCCAGTTGACAAAAAGTTCCACAGTAAGTGAACAGTGCTCAGAAAATTGCGCTTATATAGTTTTTACACATGCAGTTCAAGTTTAAACAAAATAGATGTATGCATACAATGGTAAGGGAGTTACGTAATAAAGACGAAATATGAGTTAGATACAGAGTGACTAATAAATTAGGTAACAATGTACTGAGTTCAACTCAAATCATAGAAAAAAGAGACAAGCAAAATTACAGAATATAAAAGGGGTGAGGTTAAAGACAAAGATTACGTAATCAGATGAGAGAATAAAGACATTCAGTTACCAGGGCAAAGAGAGATTAATAACTGCTTCTTTCTGAACACATAAATCTGGTTTCAAGCGTTTGATAGAGATTGCTTCGGCAAACTTGAGGAGAATGGAACTCCTCTGTGTATTGATAATTTTAAAGGATTTCTCGATTTCTACCTCATGACCCGTGTCGAGATGTCTAGTGATAGCGCTGCTATAAGAGTTTGTTCCCTTGAGACGTAGGCTTTTTGGCACATGTTCAGAAAATCGGAGGTGTGCCCTTCTTTCTGTTCTCCCAATGTAACTGCTCCCGCAGATACACGTAAATTTGTATACACAGTTGGAGTTAACATGAGAAGGGTATCTATCGACTTTTGACTGCACCAAAGAGCATGTTGTTCGATGGACAGGGACCAACTTAGCTGCAGGATAGGCTCTGGCTAGTAATGAAGTAGTTTGTCTTTTAAATGCCTTATTCAAATTTATCAAAGGAACTAATTGTTTTAACATATATGAATCAATAAGATAGATAAAGTAGTTTTTCTTACTGCCAACTGGATTCTGATTGGCTGCTATGTCAGGTGACAAAGGTCATTCATTGTTTGTTATTTCATTGGTAGACAGACAAGATAGATTGTGAATCATTACTGACTAACGATCATCAATGGACACACACATAGCAAACTATATCAGATTAGCCAAAAAGAAAAGCAGATATCATCTGACTACATATCAAGAGGTTCGACTCCCGCGACCGAGGAACTCATAAACCTCGGCACGGCTCGGCTAGTTCACTAGCCCATATAATAAGCTTGGCGAAGGAGAGATGAACAGGCGTATGAGGATAGCACATTCACCGTGTGTAAAACAGAAAAATAACAAACAGCAGCACGGTTACACTGAAACTTTACATAGATTGAAGCTCCATGTCACACTGGGAATGTGAGAAATAAAGAACCGCTGTTCTATCCAGAACTTCGCCCGCTCTACCCCCCGCCCCCAACCACCCGGAACCAGCTGGATTTAGGGAACGTAAATCATGCCCTGATCATCAAATAGCATATCTACGCATTATCATTGTTGATTATTACTATTATTATTATTGTTTCCTTCAGTTCCTGGAGGAAAATGGGACTTCAGCCGCACGTCTTCACTGTGTTCGGTTCCCTACCAACGTTTTCACTTGGCTCCACGTTTGCCCACATGCTTTCATCTCCTCTTTGCATGAACTCCTTCATGTCACCCCATCCTCTGACGACCAACTCGCCGCTTCCCGTTCGGTTTCCACTTGAGCAATGGCCTGGAGTGTGATGTCACTCACTTGATGGTTCTCTCACAGTATGGCCAATCCACTTCCATTTCTCCCTGCATATTTGCTGCACAACTGGTTTCTGCTGGACTGGTTGGCTTCCAGAGATCCCTCCCTGTTGCTGAATGCCTGTAGTTTGTTCAATGTGCCCTTCGTGACACGGCGCCAAATCTCTGATCCGTATAGTGAGTAGCACTGAATTCACATTGGAGTTGAAAATCCAGATCTTATTTTTCATGCTGAGTGCTATTGATCTCCATACAAACTCTAGAGAAATGAAAGCTTGCCTTGCTTTCCCGATCCTTGCTTTGATATCCTCGTCAGTTCCGCCTGTAGTAGAAACGATGCTTCCCAGGTAATTGGGTAAGTGAAGGTGGTTGCTTCTTTCAGATTTCTCCCATTTATGCTAATTGTTGTCTGTTGTTGTTGTTGCTGTTGGCCAGGAATCTTCATTACCTACTTCTGTTCTCTCTGTGTTCACCTGAAATTCTATCTTCTCTGGATGCTTCTTCAGCCAACTTGTTGCTCTTCACTTTCATATCTTCCAGTTTATGGGAAATCAGACATATATCACATCGGCGAAGTCCAGATCCTCCAAGTCTTTTGTGTGAGTCCATTTTATGCCTGTTTCCATCATTATCAAACAAAGCATCAAATATAGCAGTCAAACCTCCATTTGAATTTCATTGACACTATGAAAATGCCTTCGAAAGCGTTGACAGAGAAATAATTTGGAAACCACTTTAACACTAAAGAGTGCAGCACCCCATATCTTTATAAACCTCATTCAACAGCTGTATGATAGTGGCACGTGTCAGGCCATCTACAATGGCACTCTAAGTGAATACAGGAGTAAGACAAGCCTGCCTGCCTGCCAACTATCACCCACAATGATATTAACAATTGCGGCGGACTGGATTATGCGTCAGACTGGGCACAGGGAGTGAGAAAACAGGAATACGCTAGACCACTGATAATAAATCTCTAGAAGAACTGGATTTCGGAGACAAATGTGTCTGATGTTACACGAACTCGAAGACTTAGAGGTAGGCGAAAACCAACAAACTGGCTGAAGAGAAGCAGGCAGAGAAGATATGACTTCAGAGAGAACATAGAGAAGACAGAGGTGATGAAGATAGCAGCAACGAAAACCAGCACCAATTAAACCAACCACGAGAGGGATTTGACAGAGGAAGCATCGTTTCAACCGCAGGCGACAGTACGGATGAAAGTGTCAAAAAAGGCTAGAATCGGAAAGACTAGATACGCCTTCATCACTCTAAAATCGGTTTGGAAATCTTCTGCACTGCAGTCAGCCAGTGTAAAGAACAAGATTCGGATTACGTTCATCGCCAATTTTAAGTCAGTCAGTTCTTCTATACAGGTCAGAAACTTGGCCAAGATGCCACGAAAAAGCATCTCCAACAAGTTACAGACATTTATCAACAACTGTCTTCTCTTGGTTCATATTGAAGATGAAATAACTGGCCGACCGAAGAGAATTAGCCGCAGGAAACTATAGGAACAAAGTAACCAAGAGAATGGAGATGGAATGAAAACCCTGTGAAGAGACCGTTGAATGACATAGTGTGCCAAGCAGGAACCTGATCAGGAAACCACTATTTAGGCTTGGATCCTAGGGTGACATGGAGGAGATTGAGTGACGTGAGGAGATGAGAACCTGTGGTGCCACCTAAAGGGGAATGAATAGATCAAGTATTCAAAAATGGTATACCTTAATAAAAAACAAACAAACCATAGTTCACCTTTAATTCAATCATACAACAACGCCAAAGTCTTAACAGTAATACAACACTCGCCAGAGTAATCCATTCACAGTCTGGTGATCGAAGATGTCGATGAATTATTAAAACGCTGATAAATGTCCCCGTTCGACCAACTCCAGCACTGTGCAAAAGAAAGCAAGAAGAAAAAAGTGGGAAAAAAGAGCGTGAATATGAAACAAAAACTTTAACAGGATGCAATCATATGAATGTTTGCACTGAAGTTTATTATTCGAAAAGACTTTTTCGTTTGAAACAATGGTCACGGGGTTCGAGCCTCGGTGGGGGGAACATCATCACTCAGTGCGGAATGCAGGTACACCCCGCTAGCTGACGAGTCCCAAATGGGACGAAATGCGCATTATCCTGGATGGATTCCACTGCTAGTCACCATCATCTACCAATTAACTGCTAATTACATGCCCAGACATCGTCGAAGCATCTGCACAAGGCGCTGACATGGACAACCTAAGGTCGAACACTTCTGTCCAATCAATCAACGGGAAAATTTAAAATTGAATTTAATATCAAAATTAAAAACTGAGTGATATCCCATTGTCTTAACTCCTTTACACAGAAGGTCAGATGCAATATCTTTCTTTTTGAAATTAACACAACTGGAGGGAAAACTAAGAAGGCTCGGATCAGAGGAAGAATTTTATTCAAGTTATGCATTTTAGACTTTAGTATTGTCCTCTGTCTTACAAAGAAAAAACAGTGAGGAACGAATTTGATGTAACCGACATGGAAACAGTCAGATCACCGAAATACATAGTTAACAAAATTAGTTTCATCAGAATGAGGCACAAGTCATGTAAGAGGAAAGAAAACAGAAAAGGAGTAGGAAGGGATACCGGCTACAGGGAGCAAAGCGTTAGAAGACTTCTTTTTGTTGTCCATAGCAGTGTACTACTTCCCATCAGATAAATAAGAATGCTGTACAATCGTATATATAAATGGTTCGTTTCTTTTCCAGAAATTGTATCCCATTTGGAAACTGAAACAAAGGTGTGAATACATAAAATAATAATAATGGTCATTCCATATTAGTTTGTTTATTAGATATATCACACACACTCAGTGAAACAGCATTGTTTACTGGCTGACACAGTTTTGAACACAATCCATCATCGTTCATAATCAAGTTAGTTATAATCACACGACTTTGAAACTTGAGTTTTTTAGTTTTCTTGACTCTTTCCTATTTGTCCTAGAAGAGGTAGTAGAATTTTCCAGATATCCGACTGGACAGGTGCTGAATCATTCGTATTACACGTGTTTGCAGTTGATTCGATAAACATAGTTTCGGTTATCAATCTCTCCCTCCACCCTACGACATTAGATTTTAAAACTGTTATCTTATCCCATCCCATCGTATTGTATGGTTGTGTGTAATTGCATGTGGTGTAGTGCTATGTACGGCCGAATTATTCTCTAGATTTCTTATCTTATTATTCGGGTCAACCAATCTAGGTTTTTATGCTCAGTTAGTCTGACTGCCCCTGTTCTACTAGTTTGACCTATGTACTTGATCTGACAATCATTCCAGCAGGGTATTCGATAAACTAAATTGTTTTGTTTTAAAGGCTTTACAGGATAGGATGAAGGTTTTAAAATCTAATGTGACATCAGGGTGGAGGGAGAGATTGATAACCGAAGCTTTGTTTATCGAATCCACTGCGAACTAATACGTGTAATAGGAATGATTCAGCACCTGTCCAGTCGGATATCTTGAAACTTCTACTACCCCTACGAGGACAAATAGGAGAGAACAAAAGAAACTGTAAACCTCAAGATTCGAAGTCGTGTGATTATAATTGATGGCATGATTATGAACAATGGTGAACTGCGTTCGAAACACTGTCATTCAGTAAATAATACTGTTTCACTCACTGTGATACATTTAATAATATGGAATTACTTACTACCATAGTGCCCAAGTTTTACACATATATTAAAGTGTCCGGTTGCGGACTCTTACTTTGAAATTTATAACTCACGACAGATGTACAAACGGTTTTGTATGTTTTTAGAGTTTGAATATTTGACTATGGACAGTTTTTTTTCTATTCCCAGCTTGAGTGACAAATTTCCAGCGCAAAATTTATTAAAACAATTCAGATTTTATGGGAATTTTTTCGGGGGGTGGGGATTTGGGATTAATTGCGACTGCTGGATTTTCATCACAAAACAAAAGGGTCCTTTAGAGGGGTCAATGAAAACCAGGGAGCATTGGACACAACTGTTTCTTCCTATTTTGCAAACCCAATGACCACAGGTCCTGAGAATCCAACTTACGACCTTCGAGGTGCAAAACCAAGCTCGCTGATCACTCAGTCCCCCTTGGACGACCAACTTGCCGCTTCCCTTTCGGGTTCTACTCGAGCAATGGCTTGTCTAGTGATGTCACTTGATGGCTTGTTTCTTCAGAGTATGGCCAATCCATCTACATTTCTTCCTGCCTATTTGTTTCACAATCGCTCCCAGAGATCTCTATTGCTGATCTTTTCTGGCTGGCCATCTGATCTTGAGTATTGAGCGAAGACAACTATTAATGACGGTCTGTAGTTTGTTTGAGATGCTCTTTATGATTAATGTCCTTAAGTTGTAGTACAAGGTTGTGACCACTGGGATCCACTATTTCAAGGAGAATTGGAGACTCGTCGAAGGCTATGTATGACTGAGGGCAGAACTACATTACTACGCGTTGACATTGATAGAATTCACAGATCATTGAATTCCAGTCCAAGTGAACGAATAGTCAGTGAGCTTGGTCTTATCGAAAGCCTAAAAGGTACAGGGACCGATCTCTGGAGATGGGGTCGTGGGCTTGCACTGGCGAAGATTCAGTGATCTCTCTAACTAATGTTGGTTCGTCATAAAAATCTGACAAAGGAAATTTATTAGGAATGGCTTTTACTTCTTATCTCTACTTGACTGACATTCTACACTCATGACTGGTGTGTAAGTCACAGTATTTATGGACCCTTTTTTCGACTATATCTGCTTCAGCTATTTTGATTGGTTGGATATACAGAATATGTCAACGACATAGTGGTAATCTGACTCGAAGACGCTAACAAAATTTTAGTCTCTGGGGATGCGATTTTTCAGAAATTTCATACATTTATTCCCCTTAATGCGCATTTGAATAAAGCGAGAACTACAGTTTTTGCAGAATAAAGTGGTACCATCTTTTATTTCGTTGCCTTCTCGTCATCTGCTTACAAGCCAAAGTCATTATTACATATATCTACAAAAACTATTTTAAAATACAGTGATTCCGTTTTATAAATTTGAACAAAGAACAAGAAACATTGGCGCGGGAGCAGTTACATTGGAAGAACAGAGAGGAGGGCCTCCGGTTAAAGGAACCGAATTATTTAAGCTCTTCAATCACCAAACATCTGATTGACACAGGACACCGAGTAGGTGTGCTGGAATCATTCAAAATAATTAACAGACAAAGTACCTCAAGTCTTCTCAGGTTTGCTGAAGCTATAGCAATAAAACGATTGAAGCCTGACTTGTGTGTCCAAAAAGAATCCGTTGTTGAACTTCAATTACCCTGGTAACTCACTTCTTAGTAACTCTTTGTTTTCTAATTTTGTTAACTTATCTTTTCACTCCACCCCCCTTTATTTTTCGCTTGACTCTCTTAAGAGATAATTTTTCTTGATCTTCTGAGTTCTGCTCACTGTATTACATCATCAACTTCTCATCTGACCTCATGTGCACCGTAATTTTAAAATTTTGATCTTCTCTTATCTAATTACGTAACTATTGCTAACTGTCTTTTGTTACCACCTTAACAACACAACTGTTAACTAATTTTTTCAAGAAACTTCTCTCTACCAAGATATATATATGTCGTGACACTTTAGACACCCTGTAAATCTCAATGCCTTATTTTACTATGACGCTCTGACACTATGCTTGCTAATGGACAAAGGTTTGTTAAAATTGTACACTTCTTACTTTTAATTATAAAAAATTCAGGTTGTACGCAGCTGATGAGAACCGATAAAATAAAATGGATCCAGATTATTCTGCGCCAATGTTTCTTCTTTCTTTATTTTAACATACTTGCACAGAGTTTATTTAAACAAAAATCAATCGATCAATATATGCATACAGCAATTATATATATATATATATAAGTAATATTAAACACTATTCCGAATTATTGCGGGAGCAGTTACATTGGAAGAACAGAAAGAAGGGCACATCTACGGTTTTCTGAACATGTAACAAAAACCTTACGTCTAAAGGGAACAAATGCTTTAAAAAGTGCCATCGCCAGGCATCTCCGTGACACGCGTTGGTCATGAGGTGGACGTCGAAAAGTCATTCAAAATTATCAACAGGTGCAAAAGAGTTCAATCCTCCTCAAGTTTGCTGAAGTCATTTCCATCAAGCGCCTGAAACCTGATTTATGCGTTCAGAAAGAAACAGTTATCAGTCTTTCTTTGCCCTGTCGGGTAACTGGATATTTTCATCTCTCTTTCATCTGAATGCGAAATGCTGAAAAGTTTCCATTGTGTATGATTACTATTGTTCGGAATAGTGTTTAATATTATATATATTATTACTGTATGCATAAATTGATCGATTGATTTTTGTTTAAAATGAACTCTGTGCAAGTATGTTAAAATTGCAAAAATATTCATTCAGACATCTATAAAACACAAAATAACGGAGCAAAGAATATTCTTTTCGATAAATTCCTCTTCCAGTCTCTACAATTATATATATGTTTATATACACAGAATATTTTAAATTAGTAGTTAACCACAATATCAGCGTTTTTTTAAATAATATCGATTTGTAAAGTTTGATCAATGCTATTGCAGTTCATTAAAATTGTTTCTGTAGATACACTTAATAATGACTTTGGCCTGTAAGCAGCTGATGAGAAGGCAACGAAATAAGCAATGATGGTACCATTTTATTCTGCAAAAACTGTACTTCTTGCTTTGTTCAAAATTTAGTCTGTTAATCAATAGAAATGACAATATGAGAGTGTTCTTTTGATCGAGAGTCCCCATCGAACAGAATCTCATCATTTCTGGTGGGTTGATCGACGATTCCATTTTCATGCCTTCAATTTTTTCTGCTTGTGTTGGAAACCTGGTATCCATCCGATAGCGTGTTAAAGATGGAATACAATGTACCACAGTGCAATATATTTCCTAAATGGTTACTTTTGTAGCATTGCCTGTCGTTGGCGAAAACAGCAGATTAACATTGCGAAAATTAAGCACGAAGACTTAGGTAAGATTGGAGCTCAGTCAGTCAAAGAGACTATAACTGTCAACATTCAGATGTGCGTGGGACATGTGTTAAACATGCCAAACGGCAAATAAGGCTAGAAGAAATTGAAAGGTAGTCAGAGCAAGCCATCATACCAACCTCTGGAATAAATTAATGTTATTCTGAGTTGTATAAGTTCCCTACTGTTGTCAAAATGGTCCAATGTGAAGAGAAGACAAAGCCGCCTGTCATCACCAATGAAATTCCTCATTGTGGTGGTGGACTGGATCGCGCAACAGACTATGGAAGGAGAGAGCGTTGCATTGAAGAGAAGACACTAGAAGATCTGGACGTCATGGATGATGTATGTTTTGTATCACAAAAACTCGAAGATCTCTACATGGAAAAACCAACAACAAGTTGGCAGAAGCGGCAGGCAGCGAAGACAGAGGGATTTTAAGTGAACATAGAGAAGGCAGAGGCAAAGAAGATAACTGACCAGTTGGTCACTGACTAAATACCATCGGCAGGAGAAACCTAAAGGAAGCCGCTTCTTTCACTTATCTAGGGCAGCATAGTTCCAACTACACATGTGGCGGCACATATGAGAATGCCAAAGTCAGGCAGGATCGGGAAAGCAGGACAAACCTCCATTATCTTGAATTCATTGTGGAGATCTACATCACTCAGTAGGAGAAGAAATAAGATCTTGATTTTCAGCACTAATGTTAATTCATCTAGGACTTCTCTATGTGTGTGTCACTGAGAGCGTTTCCTACGGGCTGTTGCATACCTTCTCTCAACAGCCACCTTCGCTGTATTCATACTGAAAATTAGATATCCAGGGGGGGGGACGATGAGTAACACCGAACTCTGGTAAACAATGAAAATCAACCAAGAATCAGTCTCCCGAGAAATATGCGGAAGAAAATGGAGATGGGTTAGGAACACACAGAGAGGAGACCACTAAATGATATCACTCGCCAAGCCATCATTAGGGTGAAACCCAAGTAGGGAATGATGTGTTTCTTGGGGGGGGGGGCATCATCTGAGGACGAAGTGGGACCTTTTGAAAAAAACCGTAGAGCCAGCTAGAAATGCTGCAGGACACGGGATGAAGTTCAAATATGCTGCCAAAGCCTAATTTTTCCACTCGGAACCCACGAAAATAATTAATAATTAACAATAATAACCTGTGGTTAGAGATTTTGGCTGTTATCATCTGCACGTATTCTCATTCAGGTCTTATTTTCATCTCAACAAGGAAAGGAAAAAGACTTGTTCAAAAAGCGTAGAAAAAAAGATGATTATTCCTTCGACATAACTTACCTACAATGTACAACAGTTGGACCAATTGATGAAACATTCGACCTTTTGACAATTGACTGATAAATACTATCGTATTCCTTGACAAGTCGCCACATATTCTCAGTCGTTGGTACACCGAAATTCTCCCATTTAGTGAAATGTATATGGATAACATTGTGTGATTCCCCTGGATTCTTTGACTAACAAAGAAAAAAGAGATGATAGGAAAGGCCATTTGGGATGAGTAAGAAAGCATTAAAGCAAGCAGATTACTTATTACAATCATTCAGGTTAGACCACAGATTGATATCTATTCGGAAGTCTCTGTCTGTCTGGATTCAGCATAGAACTTGCCACCGAAGTGCAGCACTTCGAGTTGCCACGTTCCAAATACCACACAAAGGTAGACAGGAAAATGAGTGAAGAGAATCAATAGAGTTTTGACAAGTTTAAGAGTGAAACAGAATGAGTAATGGTACAAAGGAATATGGAAGATTACAGAGACTGAATACATCTGCGTAAGCCATTGACAACGATTTTGAGCCATGTCACCTATTGTCTCCAGCCATTGATTCTTAGAGTCCCGAGGGCGGGCCTCAACCCGGAAGTCTGCATCTCCCTACCTGACTCAGTTTAACTGTCAAGGATTTCATGGATTGATGAGGCCATGCTTTTGTTTGGTCACCACTTACTCTTTTCCAACCTGCACCTATATCAGCTAGTAATACCCGTCCGTTGGGGGAGGCGATGGTTAGGCATGCACAGCACGTCACCTAGCCATCTCAATCTATGTAACTTTATAGCCTCGTCGATTGATTTCCCCTCTTTGCCCAACACTCTACACCTAACGTCAACATTATTTACCTTATTATGTCACCTAACGTGAGAAAGAGATCGTAGACATCTATGATCAAAAACAGTCAACCTTTTCATGTCGTCTTCAACTCGTATTGGCCACGTTTCAGAGCCATGGGGAAGGACGGAGCGAACTGCTGAGCAGTACACACGTCCCTCGGTTGATAGTCGGATGTCACGCCTACGCCAGAGATGGGGTAAGTTAGCGAAAGCAGCTCGAGCTTTTTGGATCCGTGCTGAGATTTCGTCACCAATCAATCCGTTGGTGCTGATACAACCTCACAAATAGGTGAAGTGGTCAGCATGTTCTATCACTTCACTCCCTATCACTAAGCTAGGGGTAGACGTAGTCCAGTCCTGTAGCAGCATCTTACATTTTACAGGGGCGAATCGCATGCCAAACATACGAAGATTGCTGCTCCTTGAGGTGTTCAGAAGACTCTGCATTTTGTCAGCGTCCCCCCCTAGCAGGACTATGTCGTCTGCATATTCTAAGTCTATAAGACTATTCCCTGGTAACAAGTCTATTCCTCAGTCGTTAAGTTCAGTTAAGGATACTTCCATTAGCATATCTATGATGAAGTTAAACAGAATTGGGGAAAGTGGAAATCCCTGACGGACACCATTGGTTGTTATCAATTCAGATGACAATTCCCCATAAGCCCTTAAACGGCTACGGAAGACGTGGCTGCCAAAGAATTAAATTTATTACGTGAAACCCTAATAGAGAACACAGGTAAGATTCCACCAAGATTCATAGACAAAAAACATGAAAAAGAAGCCAAAACGACTTCAAACATCGCAACTGTTCCTAAGAAAAACTCTCTTCATGAACCTGGAATTTAAAGGTGACATATCGCAGCCGAAATTCTTAGAAAGTCTCTCTCTAAATGTCTGAAGAAGATATTTCCAACAACCAGCTTATGTATCACATTCTCCAGCAAACAGTTGTTAATCCAGCCTAACGTTAAGGATAAGATACCGCTTTCGGCCACTTCAATATTTATTTATCAATTTACTTGCTCGTGTGGCGCAAAGTATATCGGCCGTACGCAACATCAAGTCCACAAACGTATTCTGGAACACTGTCCAGCTTGTTTAGCCAGTCAGAGGAGAAAAGAAGAATAGCAGCAGCTATATCCTCGAAAACCTTGTCATTTCCGGACATCAAGCACCCACCCCACTTGTATGAATTCTTCACAGTGCTACACAGAGTCCCACAATATCGTACAAAGAGGCTTCGCATACGCCATCTGTACATAGCTGAAGCATTAGCTATTCGAGATCTGAAACCGGATTTCTGCATTGAAAAGCGATACATACATTCACTCGCCCTACTGTAGCCAGAGTAAAGTTCTTACTATAATTTTGCTTCTTTCTTTTTTATTACGTAAGTTTACTGTTATTATTATTGTTATTTTAATTTTATTATCGTTATTATCCCCATCATCCATATTTTATTACCACTGTATTACTGTTTATTAATAACGCCGAGTTTTCATACAGATTTTATATAAAACACTATCGCCTTTCCATTAGTTCCTGTCCATTCTACACGAGCTTGTTGATTAGTCGTTATCTCACACTTATAACGTCATGCCAACTTCTGTCTCCTTTCTATCTTACAATTAGTCATCCCTTCTTACACCTTACATTATGTAACACAATTTCTCAAGGATAAAGTTCACCAGTATCTGATTGGTCTAAAGATTTCTTTGTTCAATATAATTACGATATTGTACAGCTCATGAAAATGAATCGCCAAAAAGAAAATTTTCTCTGCTGTCTATGCCTTTTTCTAAAGATTGATATCAGTTGGAGAATCATTGAAAACCAGTCACAGGGAGTACTGGACAGTCAGCTGTTTCGTCAGCCTAGTTTGAGACTCATCGCCAGTACCCACACACATCATGGGGTTCGAACGCAAGACCTTCCGGTTACAAGGCAAGCTCGTTGATGACGATTCATTCAGCCACTGGGACCCGATTCAATGGCCAGTCGAATCAATGTCATCGGTGGGAACTCCATCCTCACTCCCGACTGGATGCAGCCCACTGGTCATTACTTCTCACTAGAACTTCAGGAAACTTCGTCCTGCAGTTAGCCAGTCACTAGAGAGCATCAGATTAATTTCCAAGAATTACTTCGCAGGGATTCTTTATTATTACTACCATGACTTAATTCCTTTCCGTTGTAAGTGGAACACAGCAGGCTTCAAGCTTCAATTATGAAGCCTCAGTAGCACTGATGTTATTCTTTCTTATTTGGCTGGGGGTACTGATCATACGACCAACTTTATCTCCCTCTGCCTACTATACCTACCGGTTAAGTGAAGTTTAGAAGTGCATCGGCCGGGGCTCGAACCTCGTACCATGTTCATAGTTGGCGAGTATTCCTACGACTGAAACACTGATTCAGTTACAGTAGGCACAGCTATGCATTACATCATGTTATATTGATATAATCAATCTGGAATATGTTGACGTGCTAGTTGACAGACATTCAGTCGCAACCTCATCCGCAAGACTATCTGTGTACTAGCATGTCAAGAAAACCGAGCAAATTATTTAAGGGAATTTTGTACTTCCTTGATTCATTGATTATGTTGGGTCAAAATGTTCGGTCTGTGTTAGCGAAACAGTAGAAGTAGAAGTGGGAGTCACTTGGTAAAAGAATGTTTATTTGCAATTTGGTACCTCTAAGTGTGGTGAGAGCTGGCTGCTAGCCAAATTGGTCGACAGTAATTTACGTCAATGTTAACGTTCCCCCCAGTATTGGTCGTGAGAAAAATAAGAACAAAGACTGATTCAACAACCAACCACAGCAGACTTTGCGTAGGCGGATTCAGTTAGCATATAGATGATCTGACTGACATTCAAGAAACAGCCACAAAGAGATGAAGGATTAGCTTTCAGTGAGGAACAACCACCAGTCAGAAGACTGTGTTTTTTGACTTGCTATAAATAATCTATAATAATGTGCATGAAAATATATATGTGTTGACTTCTTAAATAAACGATCTGCTGCCTGGCCCTTGTCTTCTGTTGTTACATAAGTAGTCAAATTATGTACACATCATGTTCAACGCACCATTTCCACAGATTTCCGTGTTGTACTTGCTACTTCTGGCCTTCCTTCGTATTGTGTATTTTGTGTTCCTTTCACGTCGTCTTCCGTGTATCTCCACAACGCTGTATCATTTGCTTTCTCAGACATCAAATTTATCTCTGTGCTAATTGATTTTTATGCCAACAAAGATCTCTTTATATACTGATGACAAACCTTATAAGTAGCACACGCCACACTAATATGTGTCAACTCCTAGTACGAACGATATCTGAGGATTACTACTATTATTAGTAGTATTATTTTTCCCCTTGGGTTCCTTGTGGAATATAGGACTTCGACAGAACGTCTCCACTTTGTTCTATTCGATGCTGTCCTCTTCAGTTGGGTCCACGATTGCCCATAATCTCTTTCATATCCTCCTCCAACTCACACGATCTCTTCCATGTAACCCTCGCACCGACAACCCACTTGTCACTTCCTATTTGGATTCCACTCGAGCAATGGCCTGAATTGCGTGTGATGTCATTCGATGGCCTCCTCAGTGGAGTATGCCCTGTCCATCTCCATTCGCTTCTGAATTTTTGTTAAGCTAATGGTTCTTGGTTGGTTCCCTCCTAAATTTTCTTGTTTCCAATTCTTCCCGACCATTTCATCTGCAATATGGAGCCAGAGAAGAGGGCAGCTGTTTATTTCTTTTTTATACCTTTACGTTTCCAGTGGAACATAGGGCGGCTTCAAGCTCGAGGCTTGAAGTTTCTGTAGCAGTGGTGTTGATTTTTACAAAATGAGGTTGCTAACCTCATACCCAACCTTTGCTCTTTACCACTCTTGTTGCTGGCTTAGCGAGGTAATGGAGTTCGTCGGCCGGGAATCGAACCCCGGACCACACGCGTGGTTGGCGAGCGTCCTACCGCTGTGCCACCGACGCACACAACTGTTGAGATAAATGTCCGTAACTTTTTGGAAATGCTCTTCGTGACGCGGAGTGCAAGCTTCTGACCCATGTAAAAGAACTGAATAACTTAACATTGGTGTTGAAAATTTGAATCTTTTTGTTGATGGTGAGACAGTGCAGAAGATTTCCAAGCTGGTTTCAGATTGGTGAAGGCGTATTTTGTCCTTTCTGATTCTGACTGGCTTTGTCGTATTCACCCGTTCCGTCTGTAGTTGAAACGATGCTTCCTAGGTAAGTGAAAGAAGTGTAACCTCTATCAAATCTCCCTCGTTGAGGATGATTGGTGCTGGTTGTTGTTGTTGCTGATGTTGGTTGATTAGCTATGTTCACATCACCTCCATTTTCTCTATGTTCACCTGGAGTTCTGTCGGGGCGGAATATATCTGAGGATTAACACGATATTATCAGTGAATAACGCTTTGTCTTTCGAAACGACGAGTGCTGGGGGTTTGCAGTCTCAGTGGCGGCACCATCACTCAGTGCGAATTGCAAACACATCCAGCTGATAAGCACAGCGCATCGGTATAGCCACACTGTTTTCAGCTAACCATTAAAGATTATAAGAAATGTTCAGCAATTTTCCTAGTCATAATTCTTGACTATACACAATATGATTATTGAAAACATTGCAGGTTTTTTGTTCGTTAGAGCACAACAGATAGATGTACATATGTGCGTCGGCAGCACAACGGTAAGGACTCTCGCAGGCCATGCACATGGTCCAGGGTTCGATCCCCTACCGCGACGCACACCTGATATCTATGGTCGGCCTGCAAAATTTGGGCTTACCGATATCATATGCTGAAAATTCCATACTTGTACCAAAAAGCACTGTGTGGTTTCAAGCTATTATCAAAAAAATTTAATCTAACATGGAGACTCCAGTACGAAGAATCAATAATAGTTGGAGACATTATATACATGGCAAATCATTCAAGATGACAAAGATATATTTACTCTGAATCATCTTCAAGACTGTGAACGTCTCCTCATTGACCACGAATCATTCAATTATTTTGTACTCAATTTTGTCAACTGCAGAATTACAAGGCGAGCTCATAGACCATTGAGCCACTGGGACCCTATCCAATGGTCCTTGAATTCTAACTTCTGCCAATTCACGATATAGCGTGACCATTTCACAATGTCTTCTTCGATGAGTTACTGCCTCATAATCAACCTGCTGTACCCGACTCGTCACGGCTTCCCACTAGAACCCCAGGTTAACTGCCTGAATATGGCCAGTCACTAGCGAGCATCAGATTAATTTTCAAGTATTGGTTTTTGTAGGGATTTTGTTTGATTGCATGGAGGATTTCATCATGAGCTGACATCAGTTAGAGAACCACTGGAAAATCTGGGAGTACTGGACAGCTGTTTCGTCCTAGTTTGGGACTCTTCACAGTACGCACCCACCGGGATTCGAACCCAGGACCTTCTGGTTACAAGGCGAGCTCGTGAATTGGCAGAAGTTAGAATTCAAGGACCATTGGATCGAGTCCCAGTGGCTCAATGGTCTACGAGCTCGCCTTGTAACCAGAAGGTCCTGGGTTCGAATCCCGGCGGACTAGGACGAAACAGCTGTCCAGTACTCCCAGGTTTTCCAGTGGTTCTCTAACTGATGTCAGCTCATGATGAAATCCTCCATGCAATCAAACAAAATCCCTACAAAAACCAATACTTGAAAACTGTAGAATTACTGAATTTTTGTGTTCTCACACTCTATTGATGTGTTTACCTGAAGTGCAGAGAAACTTCAAGTAGTGTACACATCTGCTGATTCCTTAGTCAGTGAGTAACACATTACAGAGTTACCACTATAAATCTATGTGAATCCTTGTTTTTCTCCGTTTAATTCCTTTTTCGTTTTGAGTAAAAAATATACGGGATTCAGGCTTGAAGCCTGAAGTTTCACTAGTCCCGGTTGCTAACCTCACTCCCAAACTTCCCTCTTCACACTTGGGGCTTATTACGGGTTCAGTGAGGTATAGGAGTGCGTCCGTCAGACAGCAGTCGAACTCGGATCACACTAACAGTGTGCTTGGCGAGCATTTTACCGAAAAGTTAAACTTTAATCACCACTATCTACCAATCAGCGAGTGACCTTGAGCGCACCAATCACATGCAAAAATGCATAAAAACTGTATAAATCTGTTACATAGGATACCATTCTCTGATATGTGATAAAAACATCTCCCACTTTAGCATAAGAGTACCAACTGAGAAGCTACACCACATTCTATACATATACTCATCAAAATGACCATAAATGACATCCTTTTCAGATCCATTAATGGCTTTAATCCTGTTTTTTGTTTTAACCTTCCCCGAAAGCCTTAGATCGAATCGGAATGGGTCTCTGAAATAGGATTCACAAAGTCACTAGAATGGTTAACTCTGCAGTGGTGAATGTATATATATATATCCAAGGGATGACAAGGAGTTATAACCTTTCCACTCATCCATGTGTAAGACGACACCTCCTCCTTCTCCTCCCACAATAACGAAGTAAGCCTCTCCATTTTCCATGACACGATATCTTTGCAGTGCTGATACCACTGAACTGCTGATACGGGGACTATTTTCTCTGTTTCAGCAACTACACCTGTCACAGGCTGTTTTAAAACCCAGTAACTAATGGACTTAACCCTAACACACTTCAGCGACTCAGGGATTGACTTGCTACCACCAAGGAATAATCTCGTTGACTTAGAATATGCGGACGATATTCTAGGCGAGGACGCTGACAAAATGCAGAGTCTTCTGAACACCTTGAGCTGCAGTCTACAAATGTTTGGCATGCGATTCGCCCCTGTAAAATGTAAGATGATGCTGCAGGATTGGACTACACCGACTCCTAAACTAGAAATAGGAAGTGAAGTGGTAGAGCACGTTGGCCGCTTCACTTACTTGGGAAGTACCATCAGCCCAAACGGGTTGATCTCCGACGAAATCTCAGCACGAATACAGAGGGCTAGTTTCGCATATGCCAGTTTACGCCGTCTCTGGCGTAGACGCGATATCCGACTAACGACCGAAGGGCGTGTGCACTGCTCAACAGTCCGCTCCATCCACCTTTATGGCTGTGAGACATGGCCATTGAGAGCAGAAGACATGAGAAGATTATCTGTGTTCAATCATAAGTGTCTGCGTTCTATCTCCCATGTGAAGTGGTACAATAAGGTGAGCAATATTCAGGTTAGGAGTCGAGTGCTAGGTAAGGAGGGGAAATCAGTCGACGAAACTGTGAAATTACATCGACTGAGATGGTTAGGACATGTATTACGTATGCCTAGTCATCGCCTTCCTCGACAATGGGCTATGTTAGCTGATATAGGGTCAGGCTGGAAAAGAGCTAGCGTCGGTCAAACGAAAACATGGCACCAGTCAATGAAATCCACAACAGTTAGTCTAAGCCACGTAGGAAGATGTAGACTTCCTGACTGGTTGGGGTCCTCGGGACGGTAAAAACCAATGGTTGGAAACAATTGGTGACATGGCTCAAAATCGTTCTCAATGGCTGGTGCAGATGCATCCACTCCTTGTGACTTGTGATTTCCAATAAAACTATATTGCCCTTCGATATTACTATTCTTTCTGCCTCATATCTCTGTTTACTGTCTCTAATATGCATTTCTCCTACTTCCTTCTCTTGCTTTGTGTGGTACAAGGAGGGTGTGTGGCGACCTGAACTGCCGCACATATGTGCAAAGTTCTATGTCGAAAACCGACCGACCGACCGAGTAACTACAAATACATATATATAAGGACAAAAGGGATCTGTTCAGAAATGTACCTATGAAATATTAGAATCATCAGCTTACCTTCCTTGACATTTGACTCGAATCAAGCGGAACAGAACCTTCAACTAACGTGGATGAAACCCATTGGACCACACAAGGTCATTCGCTGATTGGCAGTTAGTTAATGGTGCTTAAAGTTTAACTTGGCCTATCTTACCAATGAACCACCAACGCGCTTAAATCATTGTAGGAAGAAATGCGCAGCCTAGTCACATATTATTATTATTATTATTGAGAAGGCCTTCGACAGCGTCGATCGAGACGTGCTTTGGAAACTACTTCGCTACTACCAAAGGGTGCCACCGACAATTATACATCTCATCCAACAGCTATACGACAATGCTGCATGCCAAGTAATCCACAACGGGAAACTTACGGAATCCTTCGAAGTGAGGACAGGAGTAAAACAAGCTGGCTGCCTACAATCGCCAATGATTTTCCTGATTGCAGTAGATTGGATAATGCGACAAACAGCGGGAAATGAGGAAACAGGCATAAAATGGACTCACACAAAAAACCTGGAGGATCTGGACTTCGCCGATGATATATGTCTGATTTCCCACAAACTGGAAGATATGCAGGCGAAAAGCAACAAGTTGGCAGAAGAAGCATCAAAGATAGGACTTCAGGTGAACATAGAGAAAACAGAGGTGATGAAGATTCCTGGGCAACACCACCAACAGCAACAACAACAGACAACAATCAGCATAAATGGAAGGAACCTGGAAGAAGCAACCTCCTTTACCTACCTACCTATCTGGGAAGCATCGTTTCAACTACAGGCGGACGGAACTGACGAGGATATCAAATCAGCAACGATCGGGAAAGCAAGACAAGCTTTCATTACTCTCAAGTCTGTGTGGAGATCAACAGCACTACTCAGCATGAAAAATAACATCCGGATTTTCAACTCCAATGTGAAGTCAGTCAGTGCTACTCACTACACGGATCAGAGACTTGCACTGCGCGTCATAAAGAGCATCTCAAACAAACTACAGACCTTCATGAACAGTTGTCTTCGCTCAATACTCAAGATCAGATAGCTGGCCAGAAAAGATCGGCAACAGAGATCTCTGGGAGCGAACCAACCCAGCAGGAACCGATTGTGAAACAAATAGGCAGGAAGTAATGGAGATGGATTGGCTGGCCATACTCTGAGGAAACCATCAAGTGACATCACTAGACAAGCCATTGTTCGAGTGGAATCCGAAAGGGAAGTGGCGAGTTGGTCGTCAGTGCAAGGGTGACTTGGAGGAGGTCATGTGAAGAGGAGATGAAAACGTGTGGGCAGACTTGGAGCCAGGTGATGAAAACATTGGCAGAGAACTGAACGCAATGGAGACGTGCAGCTGAAGCCCTATGTTCCTCTAGGAACTAAAGGAAACAATAATAATAATGATTATTATTATTATTATGTGAACATAGCAACGAACTACACCGCCATAATTTGGGGCATCCTTGTTAGGTAGGACTAGTGTGACCTACAAACTTACCAATGAAACCTTGAAAATTCTTTTAGTAAAACAATCGGATTGGTTGACTTCAAGTAGACTGACTGCCATTTGATAGTTTGCAGATTTATAATGTTTCACAGTATTCAATTTCTCTGGCCAATATAAATGACAGATAGTTTGATTGTTGCACTGAAGCCTAAAATTTGAAAAAGACCAAGAGATCAAAATCAAATAAATTAAACAATACTCCTGTGTGTAGAGGCCATTTAGTATTATTATTAGTGGCAGGAAATAGATGCAATATATAGGATGGAAATTTTGGTAGCCCAAGATTTAAGTAGGCCGCCGTGCAATAAATTTGCTAAAGGGATTTTGTCTGAATTGGAGCATCCACTTTACCCGCAGCTCCAACCTTGTGTCTCCTCAGATAAAACAAGAAGTCTTTTCAGAAGACTTTATGCACGTACGTGTAAGTATAAAAATTCCACGATACCATATTTGGCATGTATTTTATGTGATGAAAATAGTGTCAGGCAAGAATTAACTAAACTTTTTTCATCTAGTAAATAAACAATCTCTTCCATCCATCCTTATATACCTTCAAGTTTTACTTTTATTATTTCTCTTATATTCATGGTCCTGTTGTTTTACTTTCATAACTGCAAACACCAACTTATCTCTTTGACTGCTGTAATCTTTGTTTTTCCCCTCACCATATCATGTCAAGAGAACATTATATTCAATATTTTTAAACATGCTAGGATTTCTATGCCGCATCGACAATACTGTGTGAAACAAGCCCACGGCAATTTTCACTTGTATTATTATATTACCTTAGCTGTTACCATTATTATTATTTCCATTTTATATACTGCATGTTTTTGACATTACCCCTTTATTATAAATGTGGAAAATTTTCTGTGTGATTAAATTTATTTATAATTTGAGGAAATTAGATGCAATATTGTGATTAATGCTGAAAATTCCATTCTGTATCACAAGTACTGTTTTTGGAATAAAGTAAATCATTATTATTATTGTTAGTGTGCGTCGGTGGCACAGAGGTAGAACGCTCGCCACCCACGTATGCGGTCCGGGGTTCAATCCCCGGATGACCGACGTACTCCTTTACCTCGCTGAGCCATTAACAAGACTGGTAGAGACGGAAGGTTGGGTATGTGGCTAGCGAACTCATCCCATGAAAATGAAACACCACAGCTACCAAAACTTCAAGCCTCGAGCTTAAAGCCCTATGTTCCAATGGGAACGAAAAGGAATTTAAAAAAACTATTATCATTATTATTACTCCCTTAGGTTCCATTTGGAACATACAGCTTCAAAAGCACATCTCCCTTTCACATCAGGTTCTCTTCAGTCCTCTTTACCTGGTCCTACGATTATCTACAAGCTCTGATTTCGTCTTCACATGACCTCTTCCGTGTCACTATCATACTCACACTCAACTCGTCGTTTCCTATTAGAGTTCCGAGCGAACGAATGCCTGTCACTCAGTGTCACTTGAGATGGTTTCCTTAGAGTACACCGAATGATGACTTTTCTACGCTACATGAGCGGAAGGACTGTCTGGTGTTTCGATTTCCAGCTATTCATTCATATCAGCCAGTCATAAGCATAAACTACTGTGCCTTATCATCACGGTCTAAAGAGTAAACAGCATACAGCTAAGGTACAACTGTGATGAAGGTTTTATCTCCATGGGTGAGCATACGGTGCGTATAGTAAGTAGTATACACCATCTCTGGCGTACACGTCATAACCTGCTGGCTGTCGATCAGAGGGGGTGTATACTGCACACCAGCACTTCACTCTTACCTTCCTGATGGTTGTGAGACATGGCTTTTAAAAATGCGGAAGACATGAAAAGGCTAGCTGGCTATCTCTGATCATAGGTGTGTCTGTGTTCTATCTCCCGTGTAACAGGGTGAGTAATATTGAGCTTAGGCGTTGGTCGAGTGCTAGGTTAGGAAGGGAAATCAATCGATGAGGTGGTTGTGAAGCAGCTGCATCGATTAAGATGTTTAGGACATGTGTGCTACACATACATGTATTTGTAGCCGTCCATCGCCTTCCTCGACAATGGGCAATGTTAGATGACTGACACTGGATGGATCAGGTTGGAAAAGAGTTAGCTAGCTAGTGGTGGTGGTCAGACCAAAACATGTCTTCATTAGTCAATCAAATCCACAACAGTTAGTTTAAGCCACCCAGCCAGCCAGCCACGTAGGGAGGTGTAGATTGGCTTCCTGGTTGGGGTCGTCGGGATGGTATAAAATAATGAAGGCTGGAGACAATTGCCGGTATGGCTCAAAATAGTTCCCAATGCCTGGCTGACGAAGGTGCATTGATTCTTTGTGATTTATCATACCCCCCCCCAAAAAAACTCTATTGTATTTCCATATTACTATTCTTTTTCCCTCACTCACACTTATGTTTATTATCTCTCTCCCTTTGCTCTCTTCTCTTGCTTTGTGTGTTACATAAAGGGAGAGTGGCAACTGGAATTGCTGCCCATCTGTTCAAAGTTCTACGCTGAAACCAGTCAGTCAGTCAGTCATTGGTCAGAGTACAGGTGTTTTCGTCAAAGCGAATTTACCTCCCTTATGTTTCCACCTCTGGATAAAACAGATGCAGTCAATTTTACGACGATTTGAATATCCCCAGGCAGTCTTATGCGACTGAAAAACTATATTGATTTCAGATGTTACCTTCTGTCTCTATCAACGGTGGTTTATCGACATTTTTTTAAGCAGGTGGGAAAACACTTTTTATCCTTAACCTCTTTATAAAAAGTTTTAAATAGTGCGCACACAAAAAATACCAATGATTAAAACAAATTTGAACTGTTTCTTTTTTAATTGTTGTTTACCTACTTTGTTAACATAACAATAATTGGACATTTAAATGTATATATCATATACCAGAAATCGCTAATTGTCGATTTAATTGGACCTTGTGTTGCAATAAATTCACATTGATTGTTTGCACGAAGGATGGTGTCATTTGATGAGATAGGCGGTTCTATCGTTCTTATAAAATTAGCATTAATATAACCAACATTTAAATTTGTAGATAACTGAAATTAAAAAATAATGAAAATTACAATAAAAATGATAATAATTAATTTTCTATAGTTGGTTTGTAAGGATTAAATTTGTTTTTACGAGTTTGACTACGGATTGATATCAGTTAGAGAACCATTGAAACCACCATGGAGTACTGGACAGCTGTTTCATCCTGGTTCGGAAATCATCGGCAGTACTCACTCACATTGTGGGGTTCAAACACAGGACCTTCAGGTTAAATGCAAGCTGGCTCGTATACCATTCAGCCACTGGGACTCTATTCACTGGCAAGCCTATGAATTCTAACTTCTACGAATTCGTGATTTAGCGCGACTGGCACCAACCAATATCGTCGGTGGGACATCCATCCTCACACTTGAAGTCTAGATGGACCTCACTGGTCACGACTTCTCACTAGGAATCCAGGAAACTCCGTCCTGCAGCCAGTCACTCACTAGCGAGCATCAGATTAATTTTCTATAGCTGGTTTGCAAGGATTAATTTTGTTTTTACGAGTTGATCACAGATTGATTTCAGTTAGAGAACCATTGTTTTATCAACCTAGTTTGGGAATCATCGACAGTACGCACCCACTGGTTGTTGGTCGCGCTAAATCACGAACTGGTAGAAGTTAGAATTCATGGGCTGGCCAGTGAATCGGGTCCTAGTGGATGAAATGTGTACGAGCTTGCCTTGTAACCGGAAGGTCTGGGTTCGAACCCCCTGGTGGTGGGTGCGTATTGCCGATGATTTCCAAACTAGGCTGACGAAACAGCTGACTATCCAGTACTCCCTGTGGCTGGTTTTCCAATGGTTCTCTAACTGATATCAATCCGTCTGTTTAACCTACAAACTAGTTCTTGAGAATTCTAATTATACAGAATGGAAATTTCAGCGTTTTTATACACATTGCAACAATTTAGCTCCTTTTATAAATATGTACATACATTTATTTTTAAACAGTAATAATACTACTAATAATGCAACGACTATAAACAGAATGTTGGTGGAAACATAGTGAAGTATAAGTAGATAGTATCATAGATAATATATGTAATTATACTAATAATCTTGGCTTATACTTTGCAGTTCAGTTACTGATTTAAGAAGTTTATAAGTTCTTTTATGATATGTGACACTTCATACAAAACCAGTGTTAAATATGGTTGGTATGGTAGAATTTTTATATTTAGTAGCTGTACGAGAGTAAATTCTTACTCATTTTCCTCTGGTTTCACCTCCCGAAGATATACAAAGAAAGTGTTAGGAATAAGTAGAGAGGGTTTCGGTATCAGACAAGATAACTTTACCCAAATGCTAGCAAGAATTGAATTGAAATGCCTATTGTCTCTGTCTGGATTCAACATAGAACCTGGCACCGAAGTGCAGTAGTTCTAGTTGCCACGTTCCAAATACCACACAAAGGTAGACAAGAAGATGAGTGAAGAGAATCAATAGAGTTTTGACAAGTATAAGAGTGAAACGGAATGAGTAATGGTAGAAAGGAATATGAAAGATTACAGAGACTGAATACATCTGCGTATGCCATTGACAACGACTTTGAGTCATCTCACCTATTGTCTGTCTCCAGCCATTGATTCTTAGAGTCCCGAGGGCGAGCCCCAACCCGGAATTCTGCATCTCCCTACCTACATGACTGACTCAGTTTAACTGTCAAGCATTTCATGGATTGATGAGGCCATGTTTTTGTTTGGCCACCACTCACTCTTTTCCAACCTGCACCTATATCAGCTAGTAATGCCCGTCCGTCGGGGGAGACGATGTTTAGGCATGTGCAGCACGTGACCTATGTAACTTTATAGCCTCTTCGATTGATTTTCCCTCTTTGCCCAACACTCTACGCCTGACATCAACATTACTTACCTAATTATAACACCTAACGTGAGAAAGAGATCGTAGACATCTATGATCAAAAACAGTCAACCTTTTCATGTCTTCAGCTCGTATTGGCCATGTTTCAGAGCCAGCCATAGAGAAGGACGGAGCGAACTGCTGAGCAGTACACACGTCCCTTGGTTGATAGCCGGATATCACGTCTACGCCAGAGATGGCGTAAGTTAGCGAAAGCATCTCGAGCTTTCTGCATCCGTGCTGAGATTTAGTCCCCAATCAATCAGTTGGTGCTGATACAACTTCCCAAATAGGTGAAGTGCCTATTGACAATAATCTCACCTAACCGTGTCAAAGGCACATCACTAGCCCTACCTACAACCTTCACTGTCCTACGTAATATGATATAATCTTTTTTTTGAGAAATTCAGGGAAGAGTATGCTGGGTGAACAATAAAGAAGGTGAATGGGCAGAATACATGAATTACAAAAATTGTAAAGAGAAGAGGTTAAGTTATGCCATTAGAATGTCTCAACTTCTCTATGTAAAGAGGTAAGCGAAAATTCTTCTTAGAAATCAATAGGATGTGAGACGACCAAATACAGATTCATTTGAGATTCCTATTCCCTGAGCTACGGATTAGTTTCTACTGTCAGCAAATGATTAGTAGACGTGTGAAAGGTGACCTGCTGCCGCCTTGAACCATTTCAAGATATTTTCAAGTATCCTTCTTCAAGGATTTCATTCCTTACAAGTTCGATCACAAGCTGACGTCAGTTAGAGAACCATTAGGATATTAGGGAGAATTGGGCAGCTGTTTCCTCTTACCTTGGAGCTCTTCATCAAAACGCACCCACTGAGGGTCCGAACTCAGAACCCTTCGGTTACAAGCCGAGTTCACACAGCATTCAGTCACTGGGACCTGATAGAGTTGCCCATGAATTTCATATTCTCTCAGTTTACGATATATATACACTCCAACCAACAACTACAATTAACGGCTATTAAATGTCATCTCACCTGATTTAGTGAAGCGATGTTGATGGCAACTCGTGACTTCTCATCATCTGATACCCTTTTTGATGTGGCTGTGTTCTCTGAGCTGGCTGGAGACGCATTCATCACTGTCCTACTAGGCAACATCTTCAGCGCATACTTCAATTTGAAGTGAAGTGAGCTTTTAGATTTCTCCACGAGTTTATTAGTCATCTCTCCTAGCGGGTGACCTTGGGTGTGATTGGTTGTTTTTGTGTGTTTTCACACCCTCTAGGCTACTTGAATTGGTAATGGTATTGATTGTTTCCTTGACTTGAACTTTGACCCTTTGTGTGTGACGCTTCCTTTTTATCGTTTGGTAGATTTTGTCTATTGATTGACGATTCAGTGAATCGTCGACAAATTGAAGTATGCTCTGAAGATGCTGCCTAGTAGGGCAATGAAAGCTTCCGAAATAAACCCTCCAGCCAGCTCAGAGAACACAACCACATCAAAATCATCCACTTGAGTTACAAATCTTCTCCATCATATCTAAATCTGATACTCGTTAGCGACTGTCCCTATACACTGGAAGAGGACGGTTACTCGCCGATGAAATCGGCTGACGGTTGCTCTACATATACCTATCCTTATATATATATATATATATATATATATCCTTCAAGGTTGCAGACATGCCTTGCTGACTGGTGAGTGCCAACTAGCACGAAACCTAGGTCCCGACAAGGCTTCCTGTGGCCGATTGCCTCCAACTATCTAATATTATCAAATCAAGGTGCACCGTGATGGCGAGCTACCTAGATTGTTGGTGGCCACATTGCATGACTGATGTCAGAATTCAGTCTGCACGAAAGAAAGGATTAGACACATCACACTAGTTGCTAGTATCCAATCAAAATATCCCTAACTGGTAGAAGTTGGAATTCATAGACCACTGGACGGGATCCTAGTAGCTGGGTTCTAGTGTATGTTTACAATTCACTTGCTCCTGTGGGGTTAGGTATACTAACTGCACAAAGCGCGCACTTTCTAAACGCATCTCTACACATTATCCGTCATGCTTATTAGGAAGACAATATGAACACTCAAGTCACGCAGCTCCACTGGAGTCTTCTTTTAAAAGCATCTAAAAGGTGAGGTCGAATGTTTCAAAGGGTGTTATATTAGGATATGTATTTAAGGGTAGACGCGCACTAGAGGTTGGTCAATATAACCCTGAACTTAAACTCCTTCGTACCTGTTTTCTTCTAATTTTACTAAGGTTTTTCTCTCTCTCACCTTCTCAACACTTTCCAAATGGACACTCTCACTACCTTGTTGCTCACGACTTAATTCTATTCAGATTTTTCCGTAGAGTGATTGGATAGAAGTGCTCGGTCTCAGGTTGACATATGTCAGCGCCTTGTGCAGATGCTTCGACGATATATCTGGTCGTGTCACTTGAAGTCAATTGGTAGAGATGGTGACTAGCAGTGGAATCCAGCTTGATGCTGGATGCAATCACCTAGCTGACGAGTTGCAAAATGGGACGAAATGCGCATCGTGGATTCCATGGCTAGTCGCTATCCATCAGTTACCTACCTACCTTGTTTCTCCTCTGGAGACAATTTTCATACTATCAAAACTTTAAACGGTTACTGTGATTACATAACTGACTATTACGTAATTTCTTTGTCATATTTAGGGACCATTTCTGAGCCTCTGTTATTCAATAATAGACTGCTGTGCATCTTTTCGATAAATATAAATAGGTACTATACATCCACACTGAAGATGATATTGAAAGAAAATGGCGTTAAGCATCAGAAGTTACACATCCACCGCCAGGGTTCGAATCCAGGACCTACTAAGTTACAAGGCGAGCTTATAGACCATTAGTCATCCACTGGGACTCAATCCAATGACCAGTCCCTGTATTCTTACTTCTGCTAATTCACGACACAATGCGAGTATCTAACCTGTTTTTGGATTTTGACAGACTCTTTTGTGGTGCACTAGTTCTAATTCAAGTACAAATCTCCTGAGTCCCACTTCGAGACACGTCAACAGTGTGATCCCATATAATTCATGAACCAGTTAATTCATTTACAGCATAATACATTAAGAAACAAGAGGAAAAAACCAATGGAATATTTACCTCTGAAAATCTTATTGGATTCTGATTAGTTGTATTTCGGAGAACAACTCTCGTTTGATCATCTAAAATGATAACAAAGAAAAACAAATGGTATTAAGAGAACAATCAGAAATCAGTTTTCAGTAAATATTTGAATAAACAAATGTGCGTCAGTGATTCACGCATATGACTCCCAGAGTTCGATCCCCAGCCGACAGTTGCACTCCTAGAACTTCGTTTAGTTTATCCACCAAAAACGGGAAGCTTACACGTGAATTTTGTAACCCTGTTCAGTTAAAACAAAAGCAAACTTCTACTAAAGATCAAACCCAAGATTTGGATACGCTACGTAGACGACACATTTCTAATTATCAAAAGAAACGAGTTAGATAAAGCTCACAACCTGATAAACAACGTCTTCAACGACATCAAATTCACAAGAGAAGAGGAATCAGAGAACCAAATCCCATTTATGGACGTCTTAGTCAAACGAACAACCCCACAGGGGAATTAGAAACTCAAGTCTATAGAAAATCCACTCACACAGACCAACTCCTGAATTACAACAGCAACAATCCAATAGCACACAAGAGGAATTGCATACAAACACTATTCAAGAGGGTCAGAATACATTGCAGCACTCCCAACTTAAGGAAAATTGAGGAAAGATATCTCATAGACGTCTTCCGAAAGAATGGATGTCCACGGAATTTCATTAAAAAACATATACCCCCAAGCCAACCTATCAAACCAAAGGCGCCCAAGGAAGCCACAGAGAAAATCGTCCTAACATATATAAAGGGCATCTCAGAAATCACTGCAAGACTCTTCAAACCTTTAGGAATTGACATCGCACACAAACCAACAAAATCACTTCACTCAGTTCTATGTTAACCAAAAGACTCAACAACGAAGGAAGATAAAACCAACATCGTCTACAAAATAAATTCTAACAACTGCGAAAAACACTACATTGGCCAAAGTAGACGTCCCTTTCGTCTCCGTATCCACGAACATAAGCTCGCTGTCAAAAGACATGATATCCTCTCCCTCATATCACTACATACAGATAACCACGGACACCAATTCAACTGGGACAACGTTCAAATATTAGACAGAGGAAACAACAAGAATGCTAGGGAATTTTTAGAAGCTTGGCATTCCAGTGAATCATCAATCAATAAACACATCGAGATAGACGAAATCTACCAACCAATAAGAAAGAAACCTCACACACAAAGGGTCAAAGAAACAATCAGTTCCAATACAAATAACCGAGAAGGTGTGAAAACACACAAAAACAACCAATCACGTTCAAGGTCACTCACTAGGAGAGATGATTAATACACTCGTGGAGAAATCTAAAAGCTCACTTCACTTCAAATTGAAGTATGCGTTGAAGATGTTGCCTAGTAGGGCAGTGATGAAAGCTCCGCAAATTAACTATCCAGCTCAGAGAACACAACCATATCAAAAAGAAGCCACCTGTGTTCCTCTCAGAACTGGTGGATAAGCGTAGGATAACTTTGAAAAGCCTTCAACAGCGTTAATCTGGAAGTGATTTCGAAACTGTTTCAACACACAACGAACTGCCCCAAGACCTTTATCAAACTTCATTCAACGGATGCATGATGATTAGGGCCACACGTGAAGTGATTCACGATGGAAAACTCAGGGATGCCTTTGAAGGGGAAACAGGAATACGTTGAACCGACAAAACAAGGACTCTAGGAGATCTGGACTTCGTGGATGATTCATGTTTTTATTGTTATACGAACTCGAAAGTCTACAGACAAAAACCATCAGGTCGGCACAGCAGAGGTAGGTAGCGAAGACACAACTTCAAGTGAACACTGGTGATGAAAATATCTAACCAAGGGAAACAATCAGGCATCAATCACTATCAATGGGAGAAATTTGAAGGGAATCACCAATTTCACATAACTAAACAACACGGATGAAGAGGTTAAAGCCAGTCAGGTTCAGAAAGGCAAGACAGAACATCATCAGTGGTAGTAAGGCAGACACCATTATAGATCAAATTTTATTCTGATAAGTCACATAGTGTTACACAGTAATATTAACTGATGACCACCTTTCGAGCACAAAGTATTGACACTCATAATCATTTCACGGCAATCACTCACACAACTTTCTTGCTTCATTTATATACATGAGTAAAAATTGATGATTAGACATTTGAATGAAATCAATATAAGATGAAATGCATTGGGAAATAATATTAGTGTTATGAGTAAAATACAATCAGATGAGAAGTAAGACGAGTGGTTTTATAGTCAAATAAATAAGTAACTTGTTAGAATGTTATAATGTATGTGAATTGAAATAGAATTTTTGAGATTATTTATTATCCTCCTCTGATTTGACTGACTGGTGGTAATAATATCTTCCACGCATATCTCTGGTATTTGCATTGAGTCATTCCAGTTGCATGTGTTGGGTGGATTCCGTAATCAACCTCTCTCCACCTACTTATATTACTTTTTAGAATTTTAGCCCTATCCCACCCTATTGTGTGGTTGTTTGTTAATGCGTGAAGTGCAATAGCTGAGCTTTTCTCTAAATTACTTATCTTCTGGCGGTCAACCATTCTTACATTAGCTGAATTCTTATGTTCCGACAATCTGACTACCCATGACCTACTAGTTTGACCTATATAGTTGACCTCACAGTCATTACAGGGTATTTTGTAAATTATATAATTTTGTCTAATTGGGTCAGCCTACATGGTCCTTTAGCCTACAGAGCTTGCTACTGAGTGAGTTTGTAGGTTTGAATGCCACCCTAATTCCTGCTTTATTGAGAATCCTACGCAGGGTCTCAGATGTCCCCTCCTTATATGGTATAACGGTAGATGATTTATATTCTCTCTTATTTATGTTATAAATAATAGATTTCCGATTATTTCTATTTTGCTTCTGACCTTTTTTGATATTCCTAATGAATTTTATAGGATAGTTAGTTATTTAATTAACACCATCGCTTCTTGTATCTGTTTCATTTCATCATTGAGGTCTTTTCTCGTGCTACTTAGTTCTACCGCTCGGTTTGTTAGACACTTAACTGAGCCTGCCTTAACAGTTAAAGGATGAGATGAGTTAAAGTCTAAATATCTATTAGAATGCGTTGGTTTTCTATAAACGCTAATGTGTAGTTTGCTTTCTTCTATTCGTTTTATATTACAATCTAACATCACAGCTAATTCTCCTCGTTCATTTTCCGATCCATATGTGAATTTCATTCCCTCTACTAGTGAGCTTATATGTGTCAAGAAAATAATTGTGAAACATGGTCATCAGTTAATATTACTGTATAACACCACACTGTGTGATTTATCAAAATCAAATCTTATCTTATACTCTGCTACATAGTGCCCAAGTTTTATACTTATATCAGTAAGGCAGACAGCCTTAAGCAGTCAGTGAATTGATAATTTCTAAAGGCACAAAGCTTATCATTTAGAATCTGTTGTATTCAATTATAGTGTAGTGTTCTCTCTCTCTTTCTATCGATTTTGTTTTACTTATCAGTATCATAAAATAATTCAAAGTATTATTATTACGATTATTATTGATTAGAAAAGTATTCAAATCATGTCATAGTAATCGTGTGTGTGTGTGTTAATTTCACGAGTGTGTATTTCTGAGTGCATATGTGCATCAGCAATGTATCAATAATTTTGGTCTAAAATTTGGACAGAACTACTAATGACAATATATACCATAAATATGCGAGTGAACTATTGATTTATATATAAGAATAGCGCTGGGTCAACTGTGATAGAGTATAATTTCATTTTAATGATGACCACGTTTCGAGAACGATTTATTACTGTTCATAAACATATCAAGACACTACTCACACAACTTTCCAACTTCTTTTATATGGTTCCACTATTTCTCATCTCTTGATTTAACGACTGGTAGGGATATTTCCCATATTTCTGATATGAGTGATATGATATAAGAAGGAAACCATCAAGTGACATCACTAGGCAAGCCATCGCTCGAGTGGAACCCGAAAGGGAAGCGGCGAGTTAGTCGTCAGTGTAAGGGTGACTTGGAGGAGGTCATGTGAAGAGGAGATGAAAACGTGTGGGCAGACATGGAGCCAGGTGAAGACTCTAGCAGAGAACCGAACGCAATGGAGACGCACGGCTGAAGCCCTATGTTCCTCTAGGAATTAAGGGTACAATAATAATATAATAATAATGATATGAGTGATGAGTCATTTCTATTTCATGTGTTGGGTGTAGATTCACTCGATGAACCATGATTCAGTAATCAACCTCCCTCTATCTCCACCTACCTATATTACCTTTTAGAATTGTAACTCTGTCCCACTCTATTGTGTGTTTGTGTGTTAGTGCGATTGCTGAGTGTTTTTCTAAATTACTTATCATCGCGGGGTCAATCAATCTATGCTTAGCTAAACTGTACTCTAGAGTTCATAAAAAGCCCAACACATTCTGCTAATAGATATTTAAACTTTAATTCATTTCATTCATTATCTATATGTGAAAGCAGGCTTGGTCAAGTATGTGTCTTAGAAACCGAGAAACAACTAACACCAAGCAGTACCATCAACAAGCCTAAATGATGAAATGAAACAGATAGAAGAAGAAGCGTTGATGTTAAATAACTATCCTATTAAAATCCATTAGGAAAATCAGAAAAGTTCAAAAGCAAAATAAAATAATTGTGAAACTAGTAGTGATAACATAAATAAGAGAGAATATAAGGCATCTACAGTTTTACCATTTAAGGAGGGGACATCTGAGACTCTACGTAGGATTCTCAATAAAGCAGGAATTAGAGTGGTGGCATTCAAACCTACAAACTCATTCAGCGAGGACATGCTCTGTAGGCTAAAGGACCCAGTGGGCCGAATTAAACAAAATAATATAATTTACAAAATACCTTCCAATGAATGTGAGTTAAATCAACTACATATGTCAAACCAGTAGATAGAGGGTAGCTAAGGCACTGCATGCATTAACACACAATCATACAATAGAATGGGACATAGTTGAAATTCTAAAAAGTAATAAAGGCAGGTGGAGAGAGAGATTGATTACTGAATCATGGTTCATCGAGTGAATCTACCCTCAACAAGAGCAATAGGAATGACTCATCACTCATACCAGAGAAATGGAATATACTACTACTAGTCATTAAATCAAGAGATGAGAAATGATAGAATTATATAAACAAAGTTGGAAAGTTGTGTGAGTAGTGTCTTGATATGACTGTAAGGAGTAATAAATTGTGTTCAAAACGTATTCATCAGTAAATATCAATGCATAACACGCTGAGACTTTATCAAAATAATTTTTTTTAAATAGAAGCGAGTGAACTATTGTTTTAAAGCGTATCGTCACACTGCTACTGTTATTATTTAATGTGTTCACACTTTTGTTTCAATTTCCTCATATGATACCATTTCCGAAAAAAAACGAGCCATATATATACGATTGTACAACATTCTTATTTATCTGATAGGAAGCAGTACACTGCTATGGACAACAAAAGGAAGTCTTCTAACGCCTTGCTTACTGTAGCCAGTATCCCTTCCTACTCCTTTTCTGTTTCCTTTCATCTTAAATGACTTGCGCCTCATTCTGATGAAGCTAATTTTGTTAAGTATGTATTTCAATGATCTGACTGTTTCCACGTCGGTTACATCAAATTCGTTCCCCACTGTTTTTTCTTTGTAAGACAGGGGACACTGAAGTAGTCTAAAATACATAACTTGAATAAAATTCTTTCTCTGATCCGATCCTTCCTAGTCTTCCCTCCAGATGTTTTAATTTCAAAAAAGGATATTGCGTCTAACCTTCTGTGTAAGGGAGTTAAGACAATGTGAAATCACTCAGTTTCTAATTTTTAGTTGAGCTTTCCCGTTGATTGATTGGATCGAAGTGCTCGACCTCAGGTTGACATGTCAGCGCCTTGTGCAGATGCTTCGATAATCTCTAAGCATGTAATTAGCAGTTAATTGGTGGATGGTGACTATCAGTGGAATCAATCCATGATAACGCGCATTTCGTCCTATTTGGGGCTCATCAGCCAGCGGGATGTACCTGCATTCCGCACTGAGTGATGATGTTCCCACCACCGAGGCTCAAACCCCGTGATCAAACGAAAAAGCGTTATCCACTCGACCAACTAAGGCTAAGCATTCCGGTCCAATCAATAAAGCGAAAGCCCAAAGTGAATTCGATAATTGCTGATACTCGTTGCACAAGAGGTAGCCCAAGTGGCCTAGCAGATAACGCTTTGAAACTACGTGTTCTGAGTTCGAGCCCCAGCGGGAACATGATCACTCACTGAGGAATGCAGGTACGTCCGCGTATATGACGAGTCCAAAATAAGACGAAACGCGCGTTGTCCTGTTTTTTGATTACAGCTTGATTCCACACCGTATTTTTTGGTACAAGTATGGAATTTTCAACATGTGATATGGGTAGCCCAATTTTTGCAGGCCGACCACAGACATCAGGTGTGCGTGCCACCGACGTCCTGGATGGATTCCACTGCTAGTCACTATCCACCAATGTACTTCTAGTTTTACATTTTGTTAATTCATATATATATTCTGCTTATTCTCCTTTATTGCTCCCCCACAACTTAATATTTCCTGGACTCCTTAAGAAAGACTACTTTTGTACATTATGTAGGACAATAAAAGTTGCCGGTAGGAGGCGCGAGTGAGCTATCCCAAAGTCAATTCGTTAATATATAGACCCTTGAATTCATGCAAGAAGTTTGCGAATACCTCCTTGTGAGAATTTCAGAACACACACCCTTTATACACAAATCTTCTCCTGTATATCTCATCTGATAGAACTAACTAGAAGGAATGATAAGAGACTCTATACTCGGACATCTATGATACCACTTTAATTTGGCATGCATTTTATGTCCTGAGAAAAATGTAAATTATGAAACGAATAAATTACAGCAATGAAACCCAAATAAACAGCATTCTATCTATCTATCGTGTGTGTGTGTGTGTGTGTAAGCAGCTATGACAACATACCGTTCACATTGTCATGACAACAGGAACAACACATAAACAATTAGACTAACTAACTAGGTAACTGTACGTAACAAATTATGCGAAATGTTGGTGTCAAGTATAGAAAAAAAATCCCTATTTAGACATTTAGAAGGCAAAGGGGATTGAGCGAAGAAATATTTACTTTTCAATTAGATCCGCATATCTGGCTATACTCGCCAGACCGATCACTGCTACCTTTACGTGGTGGTCGGGCTTGCATATCGCAATAACACAACAAGCTACACTGGTTGGAACTAATGCTCCTGCAGGTCCTACCATGCCATGAAGGTTGTTAAGATAGCGATTAGACTAAAAGCAGTTACCGGCATGGTGTAAGAATTTTTTGCTTTACACTATGCTGGGTGTCTGTAGGCGAAGTCGTACTGCTGGGGAACAGGGATGTAACAGCAGTGAGGTGTTTCCCTCAGACGACCAGCATGCCAGCCAGCTATGCTGTCTCTCCACTCTGGAGAGGTTGAGGGGCTAGAAAAGGTCGACCCGAATAATTGTACATCCCGACTTACCCTACAGTGGTCCGTAACCGAAGGTAAGTTTACTAATACGGAACAAAACCAAGAAACCAGTTCATACAGGCCGTGTGTGACTGGCTTCAAGCAGTTGTCCCTGGGCTCTGCAGTCATGCAACACTAACTCTCTTTCTGTTTCAGGTACCCGAAGATTCAATCAACTTCCACGGTGTGGGCAGCCGGGAAGTAACAACCACCCACACACTTCCAAGAGCACACGAAGCCTTCCTGAGCATCATTCTCCTTTATTCACATCACCTTCATCAACTTACTCCCCTACTACTGTCATTAGTATTCTGCAGGCTAGTGAGTCATCTTCATTTCATTCTGTGACCACAAATAACGATGAGAGCCATAGAAACACCCGCGACAGCCTCTTAAAGCCACGTCGCCAACTTCATATAGGAGCATTCAACGTCAGGACCCTCTGCCAAATCGGAAAACAGGTATCAATAACGAGAGCTCTGTCATCTAGAGCCACGGATGTTTGTTGTTTCTCGGAGACACCCATACAAGACCTGAGTGTGGTCATTCACAACTCCACCCCACCTCAACTGGCCAACAAGGTGCTTTGGTGGCACAGCGGTTAGGACTCTAGCTGACCAAGCGCACATGGTTCAGGTTCCGAGCCCCTGCCGACGTACACTTGATATCTATGGTCGGCTTGCAAAATTTGGGCTATCGATGTCACATGCTGAAAATTCCAGACTTGTACCAAAAATACGGTGTGGAATCAAGGTATAAGGATAGCACTTAGTGTTAGGGCAGAAAAATCCTTTCTTGACTGGATCCCAGTAAATAGTCGTACGTGTGCGGTCCGTCTGAACAGATCCGTTAGAAGAAGGAAGGAAAGCGTTACCCGTCGCGATGTCTTCTCAAAGTCCTTTTCGGCTCTACTCTAATAAACACCTATAGCCCTTTTTAATGCAATACACATTTTACCAATCAAGTGGCACTGATATGTTTGTTAACAATAATTAGTCAATAGAGCAGCCGTATATCAGGGGGTGGGTGGGTGATAATTAACGAAGAAAGCCAAATACAAACAATTGAAGAAGGACAGAAATGGTTCCAACAAAAGGATTGCAGCATAATGCATCATTTTGGAGAAATGAAGAGGGAAAGTACAATCAGGCAATTTCATCATGGACAAACAAGATCTATTCGTAACTAGCTTTGTTTTATCACACCGACAGAAAGGATATATATATATATGCAACAAAGAACTTTGGCTGGCAACGTACTAACCGAGAATCTATTGCCCAACAAATATGGCAAAAGGAGAATGCAGATGAATGAAATCTTAAAACTGTGGAGGCCGTGGATTCGAACCTGAATATGAAGGGACTAGTTGTACATGGATTGGAAAGTAGAACAGGGGAGATTGTGACGGAAAACAGGAGTCTATGTGCAATCTTGGAGACAGCTCTAAATAGGACTTCTGAGAACAGGGTGAAATGGAGATGTGCAGTGAGAACCATATGTTCCACTCAGAACCCAGGATATATAATGACTTTAATTAATCATTATTATTCCCTTGGGTTCTCAGTGGAATGTTGGGCTTCAACAACACATCTCCACTTTGTTCTATTTGGTGCCATCCTCTTCATCTGGGTCCACGATTGCACGTCCATAATCTCTCGTCTCCTCCTCCAACTCACACGATCTCCTCCATGTCACCCACAATGGGACGACCCACTCGTCGTTTCCGATTCATTCAGGTTCCACTCGAGAGCCTGGTGCACGATGTCATTCGATTGCCTCCCTACTCAGCATATTCCCTATTAATCCATTTCCATTTTCTTTTACATATTTGTTGAGCAATCAGCTCTCACATGTTGGTTTGTTCCACTGCAGAGTTTCTTGTTGCTAATTCTTTCTGTTGACAAATGTCTCAAACTTTCCGGAAATGCTTTTCGTGACATGTACACTGGCCAACTTTCTGACCAGTATAGAAGGACTGACTGACTTCACATTTGTGTTGAACAGAGTGCTAGCTGAGTGAGAGCAGACGATTTTCAAACTGGTTTCAGTTTGATGAAAGTGTATCTTGCCTTTCCGATTCTGGCTGGCTGGTGTCGACATCATCATCCATGCTGTGCGCCTGTGGTCGAAACCGCGCTTCCTAGCTGGATAAGTGAAGGAATTAACCTCTGTCAAATCTCTCCTCTTGATGGTGATTGGTGCTGGTTGTTATTGCTGTTGTCGGTGGTGGTTGGTTATCTTCATCACCTCCGTTTTCTCCATATTCACCTGTAGTCCTGTCTTCGCTGCCTGCTTCTTCTGCTAGATTGTTGGTTTTCGCCAGTCTGCCTGCAAGTCTTCGAGTTTGTGTGACATTAAACATAAATCATCTACGAAATCCAGATCTTTCAGAATCTTCTTGTCGGTCCAACATATAAATAATAATAATAATATACTAATCATAGGTAACACCAACCAACAACAACCAGTACCAATCTTCTTCACTCAGTCAGTCAGTGTAAAGAACAAGATTAAGATTCTGCTCAACACAAATGTGGCGTCAGTCAGTCAGCCAGTTCTTCAATATGTGTCAGAAACTTGGCATATCATGGAAAAGCATTTACAACACAGGCTTACTCAGACTTCTATCAACAACAGCTGCCGCCCTCACTGTCTCCATATTGAGGATCAAATGACCAGCCAGAAAGAATCAGCAATCAGAAAAAAACTCTGGGAAACGAACCAACAAGCGAGAACTTATCGCTTAACAACTATGAAGAAGAAAATGGAGAAGGACTGGGAACACGCCAATGAGGAGACAGGTCGGGTCACATACCACACACCAGGCCATTGCTGCAGTGCAATGAACGCCACAATAGGAAACGACGAGTTTGGCGTGTGTGCGATGGTAACATGGAGGAGATCAGACATTATGGGCAGTCGTGAGGCTAGCTAAAAAAAAGAGGACGGCAGACAAAAAAGAATATAGTGGAGACTTTCTGTTGAAGTCCTATGCTCCACTCAGAACCACCCAATGGAATAACAATAATAATAATAGTAATAATATCACCAGGTATCAATGTGAATAGATACACATGAAAACGAGGGCGTAGAAATTCAATGTTAACGAGTAAGGCGTGTTCATGCATGTTTAGATAGCAAGTTCAGAGCTTATATAGCTTATAAGAAAAATGCTGTTAAGTAATCAATGAGTATACCCTCATTTTTTGTCATGAAAAATCGATTAGATTTGTATGTGATTAACTATGAATACTATTGAACTGTGTCAAATCATAACGCCAACAGAAAAAGGAATTTGGTGTATACATACATGTATTTAGCTGGTTTGACTGCAAGCAAACATAACCTTTTTGAATAAAGCAAGAACAACAGTGCTTTTTACAGAATAAAATGGTATCATCACATCGTTTATTTCGTTGGTTTCTCATCATCTGCTTACAGGGCAAAGTCATTATTAAGTAGTATATCTACAGAAACAATTTTATCCTTCTCACATTAACTCCAACTATATATATACAAATCTACATGTATCTGCGGGAGCAGGTACACTGAAAGAACAGAAAGAAGGGCATATCTACGATTTTCTGAACATATACCAAAAAAGCATATGTCTACAGTTGGGAACAAATGCTTTAAACAGTACCGTCGTCAGGCATCTCCTTGACATGGGCCATGAGGTGGACGTTGAAGTCATTCAAAATTACCAATAGGCGCAAAAGAGTTCAATTCTCCTCAAGTTTACTGAAGCCATCTCCACCAAGTGCCTGAAACCTGATTTATGCGTTCAGAAAGAAACAGTTATCAGTCTTTCTTTGCCTTGCCCGGTAACTCGGTATTTTCACCTCTCTTTCATCTGATTACGTAATGCTGAAAAGTTTCCATTGTGTATGATCATTACTGTTCGGAATAGTGTTTAATATTATATATATTATTACTGTATGTATATATTGATTGATTTTTGTTTAAAAATGAACTCTGTGCAAGTATGTTAAAATTGTTTTTGTAGATATACTACTTAATAATGACTTTGGCCTGTAAGCAGCTGAGCTGATGAGAAGCCAACGAAATAAACGATGTGACGGTACCATTTTATTCTGCACAAACCGCCACTGTTGTTCTTGCTTTACTCAAATGCGCAATAAGTAGAATAAATGTATGAAAAATAACCTTTTCAAGTACAAATGTAATTAGAGAGAAGAGTTGTTTTTAATAAATTCTTCTTCTACAGGCTCTGTAATTATAAATCCATTAATCCATTTGGCATTGCACTGGCTAGAATTATATCAGAAAGTGTATTGTGGAACAAGTATAATATAATATGGAACAATAATCAGTTATTATTATTATCGTTTAGAATATGTATGGCCAATAAGAACTTGAGATGAAATAATTCAATGATATGTGTATATATCTACATATGGTCAACAAAACTGCAGGTTTGGAGAGTGAGTGTAATCAGTAGTGTGTGTATGTGTGCGTGAGACAATATGAATACTACAGAAAATAAACGAATGAATGGGGTGGACTAGACGTAGTTATAGTTACATTGGCTGTACACAGAGGGCTTAATCTATGCGCTCACGTGAACATGTACCTGCATAATTGGTTGGAGGGTTTCATCATGACATCAGTTAGAGAACCATTGAGAAACCCGCAGGGAGTACTGGACAGCCAGCTGTTACGTCAGCCTAGTTTGGAACTCTTCAGCAGTAAGCACACACCACCAGGGTTCTAAGCCACAACCTTCTGGTTACAAGACCAACGAGCTCGTAAACCATTAAGCCACTACAATACGATCCAATGGCCAACCCATGAATTATAGCTTCTACCAATTCGTGATCTAGCACGACTGGCACCAACCAATGTCATCAATGGAACATCCATCCTCACACTTGACTGGTTGGACCTCACTGGTCATGACTTCTCACTAGAAATCCAGGAAACTCCGTCCTGTAGCAAGTCACCGGCGAACATCAGATTAATTTTTAAGAGTTGGTTTGTAAGGATTAAATTTGTTTTTATGAGTTTGCCCACGGACTGATATCAGTTAGAGAACTGGACAGCTGTTTCGTCCGAGTTTGGAACTCTTCATCAGTACGCCTCCAACCCACATTGTGGGTGCCTTCTGCCAATTGTGGGTTCATCCCAGGACCTTCCAGTTACAAGGCAAGCTGGTTGACGACTATTCAGCCACTGGGACCCGATTCAATGACCAGTGCATGAATTCTAACTTCTCCTCCCTGGTTTTCAATAGCTCTCTAACTGATATCAATCCGTGATCAACTCGTAAAAACAAAACTAATCCTTACATAGCAACCAGAGAAGATCTATCATTTCTCATGGATACTATGATTTATTGTGTGTGACCAATTCATCGTCTTTTGTCTCACCTTGAACCGACACAAAAAACATGAAGAATCTGTACTTCGCCAATGTGATATATGTCTAATTTTCCACAAACTGGAAGATATGCACGTAACAAGCAACAAGTTGGAAGAAGAAGCATCCAGAGAAGATAGGACTTCAGGTGAACATAGAGAAAACAGAGGTGATGAAGATTCCTGCACAGCACCAATAACAGACAACAATCAGCATAAATGGGAGGAACCTGAAAGAAACAAACTCCTTCACCTACCTACCGACCTGGGAAGCATCGTTTCTACTAAAGGCGGACGGGACTTACGAGGATATCAAAGCAGCGAGGATTGGGAAAGTAAGGCAAGCTTTCATCACTCTCAAGTCTGTGTGGAGGACAACAGCACTCAACAGGGAAATGAATATAAGATCCGGATTTTCAACTCCAATGAGAGGTCAGTTCTACTATACGGATCAGAGACTAAGCGCCGTGTCACGAAGGGCACTTCGAACAAACTACAGACCTTCATTAACAGCTAGCTGTCTTCGCTCAATACTACTCAAGATCAGATGGCTATCCAGAAAAGATCAGCAATAGTGAGGGATCTCTGAGAGTGAACCAACCAGGAACCGATTGTGCAACAAATATGCACGAAGAAATGGAGGTGGATTGGCCATACTCTAAGAAAACAAACCATCAAGTGACATCACACGCCAGGCCGTTGGTCGAGTGGAACCCTAATGGGAAGCGGCGAGTTGGTCGTCCAAGGGTGAGGGTGACTTGGAGGAGGTCATGTGAAGAGGAGATGAAAGCATGTGGGCAGACCTGGAGCCAGGTGGAAACTTTAGCAGAGAACCGAAGGCAATGGAGACGCATGGCTGAAGCCCTATGTCCCTCTAGGAATTAAAGGAAACAATAACAATAATATTATTATTTATTATTATTAGTATTATTATTATCATTATTATTATTATTGGTCTCTGTAGGGTCACCAACCAATCAGGATAGATATTTTCAATCAATAAGAACATTCCATTTCCAAGGTTGTGAGCCGATTGTATTGTGATAAATTAAATATATAAATATGATGTTTTGTTTTCTAATAGATGTTCAATACAGCATGTTACAGTCACAGGCCAGCCAGTCTTTGTCTTTTGACATTTGTGAGGCTCAGTGAATCGGAAGGTACAACGGACAAATAGACGTATTAGCGCGTACCAGTCGAGTTCATTACCGTTATAGGCTAATTAACAGGAGCAGACGTAGCAAAATAGCAACAAGTCTATTCAGTTCAGTTCAGTTGTAACGATTGGCGACGGGTCATCCACACACACACACAAACACACACAACGACCTCCCCCCTCCTGGATGGTTTTGAAAGCTGCAGATATTTCTTGTCAAAAAACAAAACAGACAACAGTTTTACACCTCAACTCTCATTCAAATTCAATTGATTGAACAAACATAATTCTGATCAAATAAATCAAATCAAAATTGACTTACATGGTAAAATATCGTCATAACGATTTAAATAATAATTGTCTGGATGAACTGCAGCACGACACGTCAATTGATTCGCTTTCTCCAATTCACAACTTTTAGTATTTATCATCTATAGGAGATAAAAATTAATGTTAAAGAATACAACCAGTGGAAGAACTTATTTGTTCTGTAGCTGTAAAATTTCCTCATCTACTTGATCAGGTTTCAGTGGCTGAATGGTGGTCTACGAGCTAGCTCGCCCTGTAACTGGAAGATGCTGGCTTCAAATCCCGGCAGATGCACTCTTCTGAAAAGTTCCAAACTAGTAGGAAACAGTCGCCAGTACTCTAACTAATATAAACTGGTAACTAAACATGTAACAACCAATCAAATCCCTGTAAACCAACACTCCTCAATAATTAATCTTATGCTTACTGGCCACTGGCTCTATACAAGAAGATACCTGGAGGAGTGCCAGTAATAAGTCTTGAACAGAGGGGTCCATTAAGTCAGGTAAAAGAACAGTTACTGGCCGATGAGACTGGCTGGTATTTGCCCTACATATATATATATCGCAAATTCCAAGAAGTTAAGATTGGTGGGCCCTCGGAATTCATTCCAATGTCTGAATGGCCTTTGAGATGGCCGTGTAACCAGAAAGTGTTTAAGTAGAACCCAAAGTTTTCATCACCTGGCTCTCCAAATCTGCCCACATGCTTTCATCTCCTCTTCGCATCACCTCCTCCATGTCACCCCACCCTCGCACTGACGACCAACTCGCCGCTTCCCATTCGGGTTCCACTCGAGCGATGGCCTGGCGTGTGATGTCACTTGATGGTTTTCTCAAAGTATGGCCAATCCACCTCCATTTATTCCTGCTTATTTGTGGCACAATCGGTCCCTGGTTAGTTCGCTCTCAGAGATCCCTCACTATTGCTGATCTTTTCTGGCTGGCCATCTGATCTTGAGTAGTATTGAGCGAAGACAGCTAGCTGTTAATGAAGGTCTGTAGTTTGTTCGAAGTGCCCTTTGTGACACGGCGCTTAGTCTCTGATCCGTATAGTAGCGCTGACCTCTCATTGGAGTTGAAAATCCGGATCTTATATTCATTTCCCTGTTGAGTGCTGTTGACCTCCACACAGACTTGAGAGTGATGAAAGCTTGCCTTGCTTTCCCGATCCTCGCTGCTTTGATATCCTCGTAAGCTCCGTCTGCCTGTAGTTGAAACGATGCTTCCCAGGTCGGTAGGTAGGTGAAGGAGTTTGTTTCTTTCAGGTTCCTCCCATTTATGCTGATTGTTGTCTGTTGTTGGTGTTGCTCAGGAATCTTCATCACCTCTGTTTTCTCTATGTTTACCTGAAGTCCTATTTTCTCTGGATGCTTCTTCTTCTAACTTGTTGCTTGTTACGTGCATATCTTCCAGTTTGTGGAAAATTAGACATATATCACATTGGTGAAGTACAGATCCTCCATGTTTTTTGTATGGGTCCATTTTATGCTTGTCTCCTAGCTGCCCCCTCTCTCTCATTATCCAGTCTACCGCCCTCGATCAGGAAAGTCATTGAAGATAGTAGGCAGCCAGCTTGTCTTACTCTCGTCTTCACTTCGAAGGATTCCGTGAGTTTCCCGTTGTGGATTACTTGGCATGCAGCATTGTCGTACAACTGTTGGATGAGATGTATAATTGTCGGCGGCACCCCGTAGTAGCGAAGTAGTTTCCAAATCACCTCTCGATCGACGCCGCGCTATCGAGGTCCGTTTCAAAGTCGATGAAGTTGAGTGAGGTAGAGAGCTGACTGACATTCCAAGCTCTTTTCAATGATGATCCGTAGTGTTGCGATTTAATCGACGCATGACTTGTTCCTCCTGAATCCAGCCTGTTCCGGTTGAAGTTTTTCATCCAGGGCGGCGTGTTCGATTTTCTCCAGGATGATGCGGTTTAGTAGTTCGCTTGGAATAGACAGGAGCACAGTGCCGCGCCAGTTCTTGCATTGATTTAAGTCTCCTGTCTTTAACAGTTTGAATAAGTAGCCTTTCTTCCAATCCACAGATACCTTTCCCTCTTTCCACACCTTTTCCAGTAGTAGTAGTAGTGTCACTCTCTTCGTCAGATACATAATTGACTTTGATACCTGTCTCCATGCCGTGTTTCATTAACATCCAGTGTTTTATATTGTATATGTATTCGATAGACAATGTTAAGTAACGGAGTGTTATTCTATCTTATACAAGTAACCGAATACAGTTTGCCATATAATTTTCATTTGCCTTTACTGGCTATTTATATTCCAATAATTATGTCAAAGCCAGAATCGGAAAGGCGAAATTTGCCTTCATCAAACTGAAACCAGTTTGGAAATCTTCTGCACTGTACTCAGCCAGCATTAAGAACAAGATTCGAATATTCAACACAAATGTCAGGTCAGTCAGTTCTTCTATACTGGTCAGAAACTTGCCCAGCGTGCGTGTCACAAATAGCATTTCCAACAAGATACAGACTATTTTATCAAAAGCTGCCGCCTTAGTTGGTTCAATACTGAAGATCAAATGGCCGGCCGGCAGGCCAGAAAGAATTAGCAACAAGAAACCCTGCAGCGGAACACACCAACAGACGAGAGCCGATTTCTCAACAAATATGTAGGAGAAAATGGAGATGGATTGATCGGGCATACGCTACTGAGGAGGCCATGGGATGACATCGCGCTCAATGCAGGCGATCGCTCGATTGGAATCCGAATGGGAAGAGACGAGTGGGTCGTCACATCGAGGGTGACATGAAGGAGATCGTGCGAGTTGGAGGAGATTAGAGATTATGTGCAATCGTGGGGCTAGCCGGCTGAAAAGGACAGCGAAAAATAGAACAAAATAAAGATGTGTTGTTGAAGCCCTATGTTCCACTCGGAACCCAAGGAAATAATAATAATAATCATGGTCACAGCAATGATTCGTGTACAATGGTCATAGAATAATACACTTCGGCTAATCAATTTGCTGGATAAAGAAGACATTCAGAAGGATTAGTATTATATAGAAACAATACAAACTTGGTATACTATAGGCACCATAAGATTCGCCATCTGTATATGGGCTCCCAATCAGCAACAGGGATCCCTGGGAGCGAACCAACCAGGAACTGATTGTGCCACAAATAAGCAGGAAGAAATGGAGGTGGATTGGCCATACTCTGGGGAAACAAACCATCAAGTGACATCACTAGACAAGCCCTCGAGTGTAACTCGAAAGGGAAGCGGCGAGTTGGTCGTCAGTGCAATGATGGCATGTAGGAGATCATGTGAAGAGGAGATGAAAGCATGTGGGCAGACCTGGAGCCAGGTGAAAACTTTTGCAGAGAACCGAAAGCAATTGAGACGTGCAGCTGTGGCCCTATGTTCCTCTGGCGATTAAAGGAAATAATAATAATAATGTGGGCTCTATAATCCAAAAGAACAGAGCAGTATATGAACCTGTTTTCAGTCTCACCAGAAACCATAAGAACGCAGATGCTGCTGTCACTGTTCCCCCTACCTTGTTGATCAGACTTCAGATCAATCAAAGTCTCAGAGGATGAGGCTCCTTAAGATAAGCACCTGATTCGATCGATCTAGGAGTCTGGGTATTACTCTCCACACACCCATCACACGAACTATGAGATTTTGTATTGAGTAGCTCTGGTTGACCATAATGTAACAAATTTGTATTTAAATAAAGTAAATATAAATAAATAAAATAAATCAATAAACTTACATTAAACTGATCAATAAGTAATTGTTTTGTACTACTACTACTCAGAGATTCATTTAAATATTCTTTGAATTGTGATCGAAAAATCAGTGGAGAACTGAAATTAAAATCAATAAGATACATTATAGACAAGTGTTTAGGTGTGTGCGCCTGCTGAATAAGTCAGTTTACAAAGAAAGAAATAGTTTGATGGATGATATGGCTGGCAATGGAATGCATTTCGTCCTACTTAGGATTCGTCAGCTAACCGAATGCAGTTGGGTTCCCGAGTGAGTGAGTGATGGTGGTGTAGCTGTGGCGTGTGCTATATAGATGCAGAATAATGATAGAAAGCAGTTAGAAGTTGTAATCAACATTTTAAGTCGGTGGCTGCAGAGACAGGATTTAGCTTACGTTGTGGTCCGGAAATAATCTCATTGGACAACTTTTCGTCCCTTTATTCCAATGTTATGGACCAGTCACCAACTAATTTACTTTGTTTTTATTCCTTTACATTCCGAGTGGGGCTTCAAGCTTGAGATTTGAAATTTCGGTAGCATTGGTTTTACTTTTACGGTTTGGGGTTGATAGGTTCACGTTCAACCTCCCCTCTTTACCGGGCCTACTACCTGTTTAGTAAGCTCGATCGAGAATGGACCACATGTGGAGTAGTTGGCGAGCGTTCTACCGCTGAACAACTAATGCACAATTAAACCTGGGAGTACTGGACAGACAGTTGTTCCGTCAGCCTAGTTTGAGACACTTCATCATTACACACCCACCGGTGTCCGAGGCCAGAACCTTCTGGTTATAAGGCCAGCCCGTAGAGCATTAGGCGCCAATGGAACCCAACCAGTCATCAATCAGTCAGAATAGTTTATTGTCCGCCGACCTAGTCGACATTTGATGTGATTAAAAAGGTGTAAATATGATGTGTTTTTCCTTAGTAAAAATGTCCGTTACTAATTCTATTATCCTCTCCCATCGAGACACGAATCTACTACCTATCGTTTCAAACACCACTAGAATATCTGGGCCATGAGAGCCATCTTTTTTGCAACGAGCATCAGTTAATCTTTGTTTTTAAGCCTCGATTGGGAACACTGTCACTCAGTCACTGGAGTATGCAGGTACATCCAACTGGTAGCAAACGAGTCAGTCCCAAAATGGGAGGAAATGCTTATCCTGGTGGATTCTACCTCTAATCACCAAATGCATTTATATGAGCGCATTTCTTGGGATCATTGTCGGCCAAAGGAAGTATATACTGTTCAGCTGCAGTTCGCTCCGTCCTCCTTGGTGGTTGACTGTGAGTGAAACATGGCCATTGAAAGTGGAAGATACGAAATGGCCAGCCAGCCAGCTACCTGTCTTTAATCATGTATGTCTGCGTTCTATCTCCTGTGTGTGCTAAGTGATAGGCGTAATAAGGTGAGCAATATTGAGGTCAGGCATCAGTCGATTGCGCTAGATAAGGAAGAGGGAAAATCAATCGACTAGATGGTTGTGAAGCAGCTGCACCGATTGAAATGGTTAAGACATGTGTTATGCATAGCCATTGCCTTCCTCGACAATGGGCAATCTTAGCCAATATAGGATGGATCAGGCTGGAAAAGAGTTAGCTAGTGGTGGTCAAACAAAAACATGGCTTCATTAGTCAATGAAATCCACAACAATTAGTTTAAGCCAGCCACGTAGGGAGGTGTGCACTTCCCGACTGGTTGGGGACCTTGGGATGGTAATAACCAATGTCAGTGTTTGGAGACAATTGGTGATATGGCTGGCGCAGATGAATTCACTCTTTGTGATTTATGATATCCAATAAAATCCTATTGTTCTTCCATATTACTATCGATTTTCCTTCCCCACTTCCGTTTATTATCTCTTTCTCTCTCCTTTGAATTTCTCTTCTCTTGCATTGTGTGGTACAAGGAAGGAGTGTAACAAGTTGAACTGCTGCACATCTGTGCAAAGTTCTACGTGGAAACCAGTCGGTGACAACCTCATCATCGACTGGCTTGCTCCGCACCCTCACTCCTCAACCTAGCCGTTTTACGTCTAACACAGAAGATGGAATGCAAACATATGTAGTTCTACGTTGAAACCAGTCAGTCAGTCACTCAGTTCAGTGGATGTCACTGGAAGATTTTAAACAGGCTTTATTGACAAGCATTGATTTAAAAAATGGAAACGTGATGACAATAAGATAAAAAGGCACTGTATTGATTATTTATTATTATTATTATTGTTCCCTTGGGTTCCTAGTGGAACATAGGGCTTCAACTGCAAGTCTACACTTGCTTCTGTCTTCTGCCGTACTTTTCACTTGCATCCATGTTAGTCCATATTGTTTCAATTCCTCTTCACACGATCTCCTCCATGTCACCCTTGGACGTCCCACTCGCCACTTCCCTTTCGGGTTCCACTCGAGGGCCTGATGCGCGATGTCACCCAGCGGCCTCCTCAGCTCAGCGAGTGTCCAATCCATCTCCACTTTCTCCTGCATATTTGTTGAGCGATTGGTTCTTGCTTTGTTTGTTCCCATAGTTTCTTGTTGGTTCTTGTTCTTTCCGGCCATCTGATTTTGAGTATAGAGCGTATAGAACTGACTTGACGTTTGTATTGAAAATCCGAATTTCGTTGTTGATACTGAGTGACGAAGATTTCCAGATTGGTTTCAGGTTGATGAATGTGTATCTCGCCTTCCCGATTCTCGATTTGACATCCTCGTCCGTTCTTCCTGTAGTTGAGACAATGTTCCCTAGATAAGTGAATGAAGTAACCTCTTTCAAATACCTCCCGTTGATGGTGATTGGCCGTGGATGTTGCTGCTGTTGTTGTTGGTTGGTTGGTTATTTTCATAACCTGTGTCTTGTGTATGTTCACCTGGAGTCCTGTCTTTGCTGCTTCTTCGACCAGTTTGTCAGTTTTCGCTTGTAAGTCTTCGATTTTGTGTGACATCAAACATAAATCATCCGCGAAATCCAGGTCTTCTAGGTTCTTCACGTCGGTCCAGGATATCCCTGTCTTCTCGTTTCCCACTGTCTGACGCATAATCCAGTCCACCACAATTAGGAATATCATTGGTGATAATAAGCACCCTTGTCTGACTCCTGTGTTTACTCCAAACGCCTCGCTGAGTATTGATTATTGCTTCAGTACAATGCACATTTCATATTAATCGATTATTTTTTCGACCAAAGAGATTATCTATCCTCTCAAGTATCGAAGTTCAATTTAAAAGCCTGATTAGAATTTACTATCATAACTCAGTGGTAAACATATTGTGGTTTAAAGGTTAAATCTGTATATCGATAATACCTGTGAAAATTTTATGCATTGTGAAATGGATCAATTAATTATAATTGCATTTCAGTAGAGGTTTACACATAATATAAACGGTAGGAGACGAGAGTCCTGAGACTTGGTATCTCTATGCAGCCAAATTATGTACACCTCATCTTCAAAGCACCATTCGCAAAGATCTTCCGTGTCATGCTTGCTACTTCTGCCCTTTCTTCGTATTGAGTGTTTCTTTGTGTTCCTTTCACGTTGTCTCCCATATATCCGTATCATTTGCTTTCTCTGACATCAAATCTATCTCTTTGCTATTTGATGTTTTTATGCCAATGAATATCTCTGTACATAGATATACTACTGATAACTCTTATCAGTAGCACAGGTCACAATAATGCTAAAGAATTTAATTAAGTGAACTATTGGAAAACCAACAGACAGTACTGCTACAGACAACTGTTTCGTCCTAGTGTTTAGGATTCTTCAGCAGTACGCCTCCACCGAAGATCCAAACCCACAACCTTCCGGTTATACAGCGAACTCGTAGACGATTCAGCTACTTGAACCCGACTCAACAGCCCATGAATACCAACATCTATTGGGAGTGTCTGTCACTCATTGGTGGTGGTTTCCGATGGTTCTCTAAGTGATATCAATCCTTGGTCAAACGTGAAAAAAACAAATCAAATCCCTACTAAATCAACTGGTGAAATTTAATCAGAATGGAGTTGCCTGCAGTTCTAGTGATAATTCATGACCATTGGGGTCCATTAGGTTGTTGTAGGGCGTCAGAACAGATATATACATACATACTGACTGGTGCCAGTCAGTCGCGCTAAAATGACGAATTGATAGAATATAGAAAATATCCCCATTTAGACATTTGGAAAACACAAAAGATTGAGCGAAGAAATATTTACTTTTCAATTAGATCCTCTTCTATGGCTCTACTCTAATATATATAGCATTTTTACAATACACAACAATTTACCAAACAAGTGGTGATATGTTTGTTAAAAATATTTAAACAGTGTCAAAATGTCAATGGGTTGATAATAAACGCAGAAAATCAATACACACATTTAAAAAGTGGAAATGGATAGAATAAATTAATTTTACAAGAATAACACGTAATTAAAGATGAAGTGGTCAAAATAAAAATAAAAATAAAATAATTTGGACAATTATAATTTAATAGGGGGAGGGGGGCGACGTAGTCCTGTCTTGTAAGGATGGCCACGGTAATTACGTGTTATTCTTGTAAAATTAATTTATTCTATCCATTTCTACTTTTTAAATGTGTATTGATTTTCTGCGTTAATTATCTACCCGTTGACATTTTGACACTGTTTAAATATTGTTAACAAACATATCACCACTTGTTTGGTAAATTGTTGTGTATTGTAAAAATGCTATATATATTAGAGTAGAGCCAGAGAAGAGGATCTAATTGAAAAGTAAATATTTCTTCGCTCAATCGAATTGATAGAAGTTAGAAGAATTTAAGGACCACTTAGTTGGGTCGCAGTGGCTGAATAGTCAGTCTAGTGTGGGTTCGAATCCCGACTATAGTCCGAAACTAAGACAACACACCTGTCTAGTACTCCCTGTTGGTTTTCAGAGGTTCTCTCTAACTGATGTCAGTCCGTCGTCAAGGTCGAAACATATCAGATACTCATAAACTAACTGACGTAAGCAGAATAATGAGGTACACATAAAAAACTTACCATAATTTCACTGTTCGAAGTTGTTCAGGTAGATCATAGATTAGATTAGTCATTTCAAATCTCGGAAATGAGGTCAATTGATCTAAAAATAAAATGAAAAGAAGCAAATATGAAGGGAAAATAACTAAATTTATCTCTTAATGCACTATAACACATTTTTATCAGCGGTGCACTTTTGATCTCTTTATTATTATCATCTCAACAACAGTACATAATTAAAACAATTAGTCCCTTTGATAAATTTGAATAAGACGTCAAGAAGACAAATTTCGCGAGATGATATCATCATTTCGTAGTTTCCTTACAACCGCTTTGCAACTAACATGGTTAACAATAATAAAATAAAGATCATGACAATTACTCAGTTAAATAAAAAACACAATGGTACATACTAATGACCAATCATATTTAGATAGGTCATGTATTCCAGGGTAGGCGAAGATTGAAGTCTATTGATTTTTGTACACACAGTTTAGGCTGTATGTGATTAATCCCCCAAAGTGCTTCCATCACCTTCAATAACCTTGAATTAGAGTTATGTGAAATAATTGTAAAACAGTCATTAATATTGATTGATTTTGTGACCTGACATTAATAAGTGTTTTGCAATGGATGATGCTGGATTTCTATTCAGATTAATCGCATTGGGATTTTCAATATGATTTAGTAACCATTTTGGAACATGTTCCTTTCGACGACATTGGAACATTCTGTTGTTTCTACCTATATAGGTGTCACCGCAGCTGCAGGTGAACTTGTAGATACAGTTTGAAGTAGAGTCCACAGAATTTCGTCCTTTAATCGTGTAGGTACAGGGATTGTGCGTCGGTGGCACAGTGGTTAGGACTCTCGCCGACCATGCACATGGTCCGGGGTTCGATCCCCTGCCGGCGCACACCCGATATCTATGGTCGGCCTGTGAAATTTGGGCTACCGATATCCATGCTGAAAATACCATACTTGTAATGAAAATACTGTGTGGTATCAAGCTGTAATCAAAAATAAAAAATAAAATAAAAAATGTCCGGCAAATGAGAAAAAGAGATGCGGCTTATAATGTGCGTTTGATGGCTGACCGAAGTCTTTGAGCTGTCTACTGCATAACCTGATCACCCTTGAATGATAGGTTAATAAAGATAGCTTTCTTTGGTATCGAAGCTGTCTTTTCTAGATGTGGTCTCTCCTTGATGTGACGATGGAAAAAGTTTTCTGGATAACCATTTGCTAATAAAACTGAATGTATATGTCGAAACTCATCCATCGATGTGTCACTCGTGCATATTTTTCGGTCCCTTGAGAACAAACATTTCATTAGGGAACGTTTATACTGGATAGGAACAAAACTGGTAAAATGAAGATATTGTCCACTCCATGTCTGTTTACAAAAGTTAATCGCTGAATCGTACCATCATCTCTCCTAGTCATAGTAATATTCAAGGTTATTGAAGGTGATGGAAGCACTTTGGGGGATTAATCACATACAGCCTAAACTGTGTGTACAAAAATCAATAGACTTCAATCTTCGCCTACCCTGGAATACATGACCTATCTAAATATGATTGGTCATTAGTATGTACTTTTGTGTTTTTTATTTAACTGAGTAATTGTCATGAACTTTATTTCAGTATTGTTAACCATGTTAGTTGTAAAGCGGTTGTAAAGAAACTACGAAACAGTGCATAAGTTTCAAGTAGGGGGGTGGTGGGGTGAGTTATATTCCGTGGTGTGAGAGAAATATGCATACTACAAAACGCACATACAGACAAATGAGGAACACTGAATGTATTTGATTATAAAAGATTTTGTATTTCCCGATGAATGAATGAATGAATGAAAAAAAACGATACTGTTGTTGTTTTTATTGACATCTCGTTATTTATTGCTGCTACTAATGTAGCTTTATCTAATTGGTATTATTGGTACCAGAATTTACAAAATCCACTTAGCTTATTATGTAGCAACTTACGGGATGCGGTTGCTAAGCTCATATCCAACCTTCCCTCTTTGCCGGCCCTACTATTGGCTTTGTGAGGTAATAATGAAGGGCGTCGGCTGGGGATCGAACCCAGGACCACGTGTGACGTGGTCAGGCCAGCGAGCATTCTACCGTTGTGCCAGTGATGCACAAAAACACATTACCAAGCAAATATATATCCAAGGAAATGAAGATGGATTGACAATATATACTAACGGGACCATTGAGTAACATCGTGTAGTAGTAGGTCATTACCCCAGCGGAAACCAAATGGGAAACTATGAGTTTGGCGTGCATCTGAGGCTGACAGGAAAGGAGACTGTGTGAAAAGGAAATGAGAGTAAATAAATTGTCTGTCTATTTTCGACATTGAACTTTGCACATATGTGCAGCAGTTCAAGTCGCCACACTCCATGTAGCACACAAAGCAAGAGAAGAAAGTAGGAGAAATGCATATTAGACACAGTAAACAGAGGTGTGAGACACAGGAATAGTAATATCGAAGAACAATATAGTTCCATTGGACATCATAAGTCATAAGGAGTGGATGCATCTGCACCAGCCATTGAGAACGATTTTGAGCCATGTCACCGATTGTTTCCAACCATTGGTTTTTACCGTCCCAATGACCCCAACCAGTCAGGAAGTCTACACCTTCCTACGTGGCTTAGACTAACTGTTGTAGATTTCATTGACTGGTGCCATGTTTTGATTTGACCACCGCTAGCTCTTTTCCAGCCTGACCCTATATCAGCTAACATTGCCCATTGTCGAGGAAAGCGATGACTAGGCATACGTAACACATGTCCCGACCGATAGCTGCTACCTTGACGTGGTGGTCGGGCTTGCATATCGCAATGACCCAACGAGCTACACTGACTACACTGTTGCTGTAGGTCCTACCATGCCAGAAAGGTTGTTTGGATAGCGGTTATACAAAAAGCAGCTACCCAATCCAATACTATGATTCAAACAAATTCACAAAATATTATGCCGGATCAGTCGGGACCCGATTTAACAACGACCGCGCTTCCTGCTGCCGTGTCACAGGGCAGAAGTGATAAATATGCTACTGAGACACACCAAACAAAAAAGAACAAACAGATAAATTATAATTATATTTCAATAGTTTACACACAATGATAAGTTTTTGCTTTTTGGTAATATTTCGAGCAAAATTACTACTGCCCGTGATCACACCAACTGTTGGAATAGTTTTTAAAAAATTTTAATTCACACATTTATGATTTATACTCATATACACAGTCCCCTATTTTTGTTCATTCATTTTTGTGTATTCATAATTATATTCCAGGATTTTGACAGTGGTGCTGAGTCATCCTTCTTACATGTATCTGATGTGACCTTAATGAATATAAATTCTGTTATAAGTCTCTCTTTCCATTTGTTCATATTAGTTTTTAGAATACAATCGATATTGTGGTTTTTGTCCCATGCCGCATGTGCAGCTATAGAAGAATTTCTTTCTAATCTGGTGTAAGCTTGTGTTCCTGTTGGTTGACCTTTATGGTCAGGCGTTTATGTTCATTCACCCTTATTCTTAGTGATCTGGACGTTTGACCCACATATTTAGTCAGACACACGGCACGAGATATTTTGTAAATCACATTGTTTTTATCCATCATTTTTTTGGATCTTTCAGTTGATTTATTTTGTTTTTAATTAGATTTATCGGTTTAAACGTCGTGCCAATCCTAATATTTTTGAGGTTTCTTAGAATTGCCTCTGATGTACTTTTTTTGTATGGTATTGTGATTGTTGTTTTGCCTTCCTCCCTCTTGTCATTTTCTGGTTTTACCCTCTTTTTTCTCTTTTTTATATAATCTCTGATAGATCCTTTTGGGTAGTTGTTGTCGAGTAACATTCTGAATAAGACGTTTATTTCTTTACGCTGGTCATCTGGTGTTGTTGTAAGTCTACGCATACTATCTGCAAGACCTTGTATTAATCCTAGTTTTACTGTGAGTGGATGAGCTGAGTCGTAATCAAGGAAACTTCCAGAATGTGTACTTTTTCTATGAATCGTCGCTTTTATGCTTCCATCTGTTACTCTTCGTATTTTGCAGTCTAACATAGGTAGTTCCCCAATTTCAGTCTCTATTCCCATAGTGAATTTTATTGACTCGACATAACTGCTTATGTGCGAGGAGAATTTCTCAACATGGTTCTTTTTCATCATTACTAATATGTCGGCGACATATCTTCGCCGACATGACTACGTTTAAACCGATGAATCTAATTAAAAATAAAATAAATCAACTGAAAGACATCAGAACAAAATATTTAGAGCGAACAATTTTTTTCAATAAATTCTTCTTCAGGCTCTACATTTATAAATCCATTAATTTAAGCATACAATAGCCATAAAGGCAGATTAGAATCATATCAGAAGGTGTATTGTGGAACAAGTATAAGATGGGATGGAACAATAGTCATATAGTTTTTTAATATGCATGGTCAATGAGAACATGGGACAAAATCAGATGAAGTAATTTAATTTAATGATGTGTGTATATATATAGATATAGTCAACAGAAATACAGGTTTCGAGAGTGTGTGTAATCAGGGTGTGTGAGGCAATATGAAAATAGACCAACGAATGGGGCGGACTAGACATAAGTTCAAGGTTGAAAATAACGACAGTAAGAATGATTGTAAAATAATAACGATGATATGGTGTAAAATTACATGCACTATTGGTGAATGATTGTCAAATAATAATAATGAATATAATGAAGTGGAATGAATAGGATTTTTTTGTAAATACGATAGCAAGGTAATAAAATCATAAGAAAGGTCATGAAATCATAAAAGTCGAAAATGAACGATTGTCAATGAAACAGAGGAATAGAAGAAGAAGAAAAGAAAAGAAAATTGTGAAAGGAATTTATAGTGTTAATGGAGGATTTGTTGGCTTTATTGTAGGCCAAGGTAAACATAATGGTTGAACATACTTCTTCTGTATGCAAAGAGATGGTCTTCTGGTATTAATTGCCACCGCTTCAGCTACTGATAGAAGACGCAGTCGAGCTCCTCTAGATAAATTACTAGGAACGCGGTGAATAACTGAGAACGCCTGGTCAAGTTTTATCTGGTGTCCAGTATCTACCAGGTGGGCTAAGACTGCACTATTTACACACTTGGTTACTCCTTTACTCAACCATACAGGTACATGTTCACGTGCGCGCATGGATAAAGCCCTCTGAGTACGGCCAATGTAACTAGCTCCACATGAGCAGTTAAATTCATAGATGCACATTGATGAGGCCATCTTTGGTAATTTATCCTTTACTTGCTGTGTGAGTACTGGTTTAGTTGAGAAGTTGAGTACCAGTTTAGCTGCAGGAAATATTTCACAAAGACTTTACGCCGTCGATGAACTTCCTCAGAACCTGAAGGATTTATTTATTGACTACGTTAATGAAGTTTTAAAAACTCGAGAAAGCAAGAAATTGATATTATTAACCATAGGACTAGATACAGAAACGACTGAAACTAATTTTCCAGTTGACTATAACCGGTACGTTTTCAATTTTTCCTCTGTATGCCTTGATAAAACACAACTTGAAGCTTTATCTCTCGGTTTAAAATTCTGTGACAGACGTAATCAGGTTGATCACTTAGAGACTGATGTCCAATTTGAAAACCTATTTACCCAGACAAGCGATCTAACTCCTTCGTCCAAGTATGAGCTAGAAAGATTTAAAAGTACCCTAGTCGATTCCTGTTACCAGTTTAAGAACAGCAAACATCCTGCCAACAGTCTACTTACAAAGAAACACCGAGAGGCATTACGTGACCTCAAAAAGAACGAAAATCTGATAATAACTAGACCTGACAAGGGATCTGGTACAGTTATCATGAATAAGAGTGATTATTTAGACAAAATGGATATCATTCTAAGCGACCATACGAAATTTCAAAAGCTGAGCAGCTGTAAAGACACAACTGAGGCAACCGAACGCCAAATGGCTAAGACTCTAAAATCATTAGTTGAGAGTAATCTGATTCCTAAGGATACACTCGACGAATTGAAACCCTCAGGTACGCACACACCAAGACTTTATGGTTTACCGAAAGTCCACAAGCCGGGAGTACCACTACGTCCCATCTTAGATATGTGTCAATCGCCTTATCATTCTACAGCAAAGTGGTTGGTAAAGGCACTAGAGCCATTACATCGCGAATTAGTCAAATTCAGTGTAAAAGACGTATTTTGCTTTGTGGAAACTACCAAAAGCCTGAATGTAAAGGGAAAGAAAATGATGTCACTGGATGTAGCATCATTATTCACCAACGTCCCACTGCTTGAAACAGTCAACTACATATGTGACCAGCTGATAGAAAGAAAGATAGATGTAGGAATCCCATCCGAAAAAGTCAAAGAATTATTATTGAAATGCACTATGAATGTTCAGTTTATGTTCAATAATGGTTTCTATAGACAAGTTGATGGTGTAGCCATGGGATCACCTCTGGGCCCTATGCTAGCGGATATTTTCCTGGCAAAGCTTGAAAACGGCCCACTTAAAGACACGATTAAAGGGTTTGATTATTATTGTCGATACGTAGATGATACCTTTATCGTTTGTGATATAAATCTCAATAAACAAGAGCTTCTCAATGCTGTTAATAGTGTTCACCCAACTATTCAGTTTACATGTGAAGAAGAAGAAAATAACAGTTTACCTTTCCTAGACGTCCTCCTTACCATGAAGACAGACGGGTATCTACAAAGGAAACTATTTAGAAAGAAAACTTGGACGGGTCAGTACACCCATTTCCATAGCTTCGCACCTATTCAGTACAAAAGAAACTTAGTTAAGTGTCTAAGCTATAGAATAAAACGTATATGTTCAGAAGAATGCATTAAGGAAGAAATGCACAAACTGAAACTCACACTACAAGAAAATGGATATCCACAGAGCTTCCTAAAAAAGTATATGTCAATACCTGCAGACAAGGTAAAGGTGGATACCGTAGAAAAGAAACCTTTGTATCTTAAGTTACAAAGGGGAAATTGCAGCTGACATTCTAAAATGTCGACTTAATAGAGCAGTAGATAGAACATTTCCTGCAGCTAAACTGGTACTCAACTTCTCAACTAAACCAGTACTCACACAGCAAGTAAAGGATAAATTACCAAAGATGGCCTCATCAATGTGCATCTATGAATTTAACTGCTCATGTGGAGCTAGTTACATTGGCCGTACTCAGAGGGCTTTATCCATGCGCGCACGTGAACATGTACCTGTATGGTTGAGTAAAGGAGTAACCAAGTGTGTAAATAGTGCAGTCTTAGCCCACCTGGTAGATACTGGACACCAGATAAAACTTGACCAGGCGTTCTCAGTTATTTACCGCGTTCCTAGTAATTTATCTAGAGGAGCTCGACTGCGTCTTCTATCAGTAGCTGAAGCGGTGGCAATTAATACCAGAAGACCATCTCTTTGCATACAGAAGAAGTATGTTCAACCATTATGTTTACCTTGGCCTACAATAAAGCCAACAAATCCTCCATTAACACTATAAATTCCTTTCACAATTTTCTTTTCTTTTCTTCTTCTTCTATTCCTCTGTTTCATTGACAATCGTTCATTTTCGACTTTTATGATTTCATGACCTTTCTTATGATTTTATTACCTTGCTATCGTATTTACAAAATCCTATTCATTCCACTTCATTATATTCATTATTATTATTTGACAATCATTCACCAATAGTGCATGTAATTTTACACCATATCATCGTTATTATTTTACAATCATTCTTACTGTCGTTATTTTCAACCTTGAACTTATGTCTAGTCCGCCCCATTCGTTGGTCTATTTTCATATTGTCTCACACACCCTGATTACACACACTCTCGAAACCTGTATTTCTGTTGACTATATTTATATATATACACACATCATTAAATTAAATTACTTCATCTGATTTTGTCCCATGTTCTCATTGACCATGCATATTAAAAAACTATCTGACTATTGTTCCATCCCATCTTATACTTGTTCCACAATACACTTTCTGATATGATTCTAATCTGCCTTTACTGGCTATTGTATGCTTAAATTAATGGATTTATAAATGTAGAGCCTGAAGAAGAATTTATTGAAAACAATTGTTCGCTCTAAATATTTTGTTCTGAATTAATTATGGGAATATTCAATTTACTGAAAGACATCATAAAAGTGATGGATAAAAGTAGTAATGTAATTTATAAAATATCTCGTGCCGCGTGTCTGACTAAATATGTGGGTCAAACGTCCAGATCACTCAAAACAAGGGTGAATGAACATAAATGCCTGTATAACTAAAGGTCAACCAACAGGAACACAAGCTTACAAGAATTTAGAAAAAAAATCATCGATAGTTGAACATGCATCGGATAAAAACCTAATTATCGACTGGAACAATGTTGGAATTCTAAATATGAACTAACATGAACAAATGGAAAGAGAGACTTATAACAGAATCGATATTCATTAAGGCCACACTGGATACATATAACAAGCGTGACTCAGTATAACTATCAACAACTTGGAATATAATTCTGAATAGAAAAAACATGAATAAGCAAAACAAAATGAACTATATATATATGAGTACAAATCATAAATGTGTGAACAAAACAATTCCACCAGTTTGTGTTAACACGGGCAGTAGAAATTTCGCTCGAAATATTACCAATAACAAAACTTATCATTGTATGTAAACTATTGAAATAGAACTATACTTTATTTAATCTATTCCACAATGCTCAAACTTTTTACTGACACTAAAGGAAATGAGAGCCTATGGAAAACTGTGCAGTCACTTAAAGACGACTGCAGAGAATAGGATGAAATCACGATGTGATGCTGAAGTCCTATGTTTCATTCTGAACCCAATTCGGAACAAGAATAATCACAGCGGACAATTGTCACTTTCAATAAATTCTTCTTCAAGCTCTACAATTATGTATCCATTAATTTCTAGCATAAAATATTACCAGTAAAAGTAACTTGGCATTATGTCAGAAAGTGTATTGTATGGTACATGTACAAGATGAAACAACAAGAGTCAGTCTCGATTATCATTTAAAGTACGTATAGTGATAATAAAATAATAACAGGACTGAGTTTTAGTGAGAAGTTATGACCAGTGGGTGCATCCAGTCAGCAGTGAGGATAGAGTTCTCGCTGATGACATTGGTCGGTACCAGTCGCGCTAAAATCACGAATTGGGTGGAAGTTAGAATTCATAGAGTGACCGATGAATCGGGTCCCAGTAGCTAAATGGTCGTCAACGAGCTTGCCTTGTAACCGGAAGGTCCTGAGTTCGAACCCCTGTAGTGGGTGGGTACTGCCGATGAGTCCCAAACTAGTCTGACGAAACTGCTGACTGTCCAGTACTCCCTGTTGGTTTGTTAATAGTTCTCTGACTGATATAAATCCGTGATCAAACACGAAAAACAAATCAACTCTTGAAAAATCATTATTATAGTTATTTGTCACTAGTGAACTTACGCCTAGTCTATCTATCCTTTTCGTTAGTTTATTTCTCCGTAGTATTAATAGTGTTATTCTCTCTCACAAATGACCACACTCTTGAAACATGTACTTTTGTTGACTATATATTTATGCAAACACACATCATTGAATTAATTCATCTCATTTTCTTGTTGACCATGCATATTCTAAATAATATTCAAGACTAACTGACTAATATTCCACACTATACTTTTTCGAAAATGCACTTTAATAATAATAATAATAAAAGCTTTATTCTGGACAGTTTATATAATTCTAATTTGCTCTTACTGGTTATTTATTGTGTGCTAAAATGAATGAACTTATAGTTTATACGGATTGATATCAGTTAGAGAAACACTGAAATCCAAGGAGTACTGGACAGCTGCTTCATCCTAGTTTGGGAATCATCGACAGTATGCACTCACATCGTGGGATTCGAACCCAGGACCTTCTGGTGACAAGGCAGGCTGGTTGACGACCATTCAGCCACTGGGATCCGATTCAATGGCCAGCCCATGAATTCTAACTTCCACCCAATTCGTGATTTAAGCGCGACTAGCACCAACCAGTGTCATCGGTGGAAACTACATGGGCCATTGAATCGGATCCCAGTGGCGGGATGAATGGTCGCCAACGAGCTTGCCTTGTAACCGGAAGGTCCTCGGTTCGAACCCCACGATGTGGGTGCGTACTGTTGATGATTCCCAAACTAGGATGAAACAGGTGTTTAGTACTCCCTGACTGGTTTTCAATGGTTCTCTAACTGATAATCCTTACAAACTAAACTCTTGAGAACTTATAGTTGTACAACCTGAAGAATTTATTGAAACGGCTAGAATACTGGAACCACTTGGAATACATATAATACACAAAAACTAACGCACTCACCTTATTGAATAAATATTATGCAGACCAAAAGGCCCACCCAATAGCAAAAGAAGACAATATCAATAACAATGACAAAATAAGTTGTGTGAACTGGGATAAGTAGTATATTGGTCAACCTGGAAGTCTTCTTCGACTCTAAATCCAAGATCATAAACTAGATGTGGATATACAAGATATGTATTCCTTCATTTCGAAAGAAATATCAAAACTGCCAGGGAATTTCTAGAAACTTGGTACTCAGACGCATCAGCAATTAACATATACATACAGATGAGATTTACCAACAAATACAGAGTAAGTCACACCGCAAAATGGCACCAAATTTCAAGTCAATAAAAATGAACAATCAAGGCACAAAGTAATAGCTAATCACGACAAAGATTGTCAGCAGAGATACAATTATATCCACATTCTTGGAGAATTCAAATCAATTCACTTCATATTGAAGATTATGCATTGAAGAGACTGTTTAGAAAGACAATGACAGTTTTGCAATAAAATCACCCAGTGTGCTAAGAGAACGTATCCACATCCATCTTTTCTTGTTGTTGTCGCAGTTATCCCAATATATGTAATCCTCAGCTGAACTACCTAAATGGGTAAGAAATGGACTGGGAAAATTCCACCACAATGTCCCCATAGTAAGTGTAATCCAAGAGAATTTAACACACTTCACATAATGACAAGAAGCATGCTTACAAATCCATCATATTGCTAACTCTTGTTCACTATGGTTGCAAATGTCAACAGACTATGCAGACAACAAAACTGTGATGAAATCGTTAGCTTCGGTGAAATAAATAACCAGAATTTATCAATCAAAAGTGAAATAAGCATAAAAATGAAACCTTACCCACTAATCGTCTATATTTAATCAATACAAATAAATCTTATGAAAAGTCAACTATAGCCCAGTCACGTGAGAAAAGGTCTGAATTCTGATTGGTCAACTACAGGTAAAAAAAATCAATGGAAATGAAATTTAATCCGTGATTGGTCATCTATGTCTGACAGATACCCGTGACTTATTTCGCAAGGTAAGCGAAGTGCGTATAAGCAGATAGGTCATGTGTGATCAATTGTATATCCATACCAGGATATGACGGTTTTTCTCGTGGCGATCTACTGTGCCACACAATCCTAAAATGGCCTGTACATTAAGCACACAATTCTCAATGAAGAAAATTTTTAACGAATTTATTATCAAGCTGTACAAAATATTTAGAGCGAACACTTCATTATAATAAAGGTTTTTGTATTTCCCAATGAATGAAAAACAAAACGATATTGTTGTGTTTACTGACGTTTCGCTATTTAATGCTAAAAGCTTTGCCAAAGTATTAGTAAACCGGAATTTACAAAATCTCAGCATATATATAACAAAGAGTTAAGCGGTGAGAAAATAGACTTAGGTCAAGTTAAAGGGACATATCGAAAGTAGAAATAGCAATGAAGATCACTAAACCAAATAACAAAGGTAATAGTACGTCTGTTATGATATCAAAATAAAGTTTACTAACTTGATCATTGTTCGTCTGTTGGTCAAGTTGGTCAATTGGTAAAGATAACAAGATCAAGTGTATATTGTTGAATTTGATCGGTGTGTAAAATTATAGGTAGTGTGTGTTTACATAGTGAACTTGCTTATCACATTCGTGTTGATTTTGATAAAATCATAATCTTATGATTTTATTACCTTAGTTTTAAGTAGTGCTTTTCTAACTTGCTATCGTATTTACAAAATCCTGTTCATTCAACTTCATTATATTCATTATTATTATTTGACAATCATTCACCAATAGTGCTTGCAATTTTACACCATATCATCGTTATTATTTCACAATCATTCTTATTGTCGTTATTTTCAACCTTGAACTTATATCTAGTCCGCCCCATTCGTTGGTTTATTTTCATATGGTCTCACACACCCTGATTACACACACTCTCGAAACTTGTATTTCTGTTGACTATATCTATATATATACACACATCATTAAATTAAAATACTTCATCTGATTTTGTCCCATGTTCTCATTGACAATGCATATTAAAAAACTATCTGACTACTGTTCCTTCCCATCTTATACTTGTTCCACAATACACTTTCTGATATGATTCTAATTTGCCTTTATTGGCTATTGTATGCTTAAATTAATGGATTTATAATTGTAGAGCCTGAAGAAGAATTTATTGAAAACAATTGTTCGCTCTAAATATTTTGTTCTGAATAAATTATGGGAATATTCAATATACATATATCAAATCCATAGTTCGCACCACGGTAATCCCTTCAGCCATTAGCTTAAAGAGAACGGCAGAAATTTAGACTGTAAAGAAGAGTGCAGACGAACTTTATCACAACAGTTAGCCAAAGATAGATGGTGTATCTCTTGCCAACAATGAGGGTACCATACTTTGTGGTGTATCCACAGTCATCTCGAAACCTGCGCTTATCATCTGTTAAATTAATCCTTTATGATTTGTCTTTGTTCCCGCTTAGTTTCCAATTTCAATGCTTCTCTTTGTGTGATGATATTGATAATATGTTGTTTTGTTTGAGTGAATCATGGTTATTCTTACTTTGGATTGTTTTAAGGAAGTGTTTGCTGCGTAATGCCTGTTGACAAAGTTTTGATCCCACCTTGTTGGGAATACTCTTTTTGGTTCTCAGGTACTTCTTACGGTTGATTTTGGTTAAATGATTTTGTCCTACAGTACTTTAAGCACCACTAACTACCCCATTATGGATAAGATTTTATTTTGATAAATCACACAGTGTTACACAGTAAAATTAACTGAAGACGTTTCGAGCACACACTACTGATCATAATCATATCAAGTTGATATGATTATACTCTACCACAGTGCCCAGGTTTTATACTTATACCACTAACTACTATTCACCTAATGACCTTGAAAGCACCAATCACCTGAGGGAGGCATTTTTCTGCATGGAATACATATATTTATGAGAAAAAAAGCATAAAAACTGCATAAAACTGTTACATAGGATATCTCTCTCTGACATGTGATGAAAAGATCTCCCAGTTTAGCATAGGAGTATCAACTGAAAAGTTACATCACACTCGGTGAATATATTCATCTAAATTACTTAAAATGACATCCTTTTGAGATCCGTTAATGGCCCTAATCCTGTTTCTTTAACCTTCCCCAAAAGCCTTCTATGGAATTGGTGTGTATCCCTGTAATGGGATCCACAAAATCGCTATAATGGTGTCATATAAGCCGATCACCTAAACATTGTTTGCTCGTTCACGACCATGGTTGTATTTTTTCTTCAATAAGACAGTTTCATCCACACGCACGATAACAGCTCTTCCCAATAAGCAAGTAAGCCTCTTCATTTTCCAGGATGCGATATCCCTGCAGTGCTGATACCACTGAACTGTTGACACGAGGCTATTTTCAGTTTTAAAAGCTGCATCTCTCATATGCTGTTTTAAAACCCAGTAATTACAAATATACAAAATCTGGGTTAAGGACAGATGGTACCTGGGCAAAAATGTTCCTATGAAATATTAGAATAAGCAGGTTACCTTTCCTTACAATAACTCGTCTCAAACAAATTGCACAACGATGCACATATCCATCAATCGACCTGCTGAAGCTTTTTAAACTCATGACATCTCCACATGAGAAAAATCTTTTCCTTCTTAAGCAACCTCACATCCAAGCAATACTGGAAAGCCTTATCCTCACCAAACTGCAAGCGCAACTGCGTTAGAGCAGGTGTCTGACTCGAATCAAGCGGAACAGAATTTTCAACTCACGTGGATGAAACTCATTGGACGACTCTTCGTCATTCGCTGATTGGTAGTTACTAGTGCTTAAAGTTTAACTTGGCCAGTAGTGGAATAAATGGGGTAGGTTAAGGATGGAAGATATGGTGTAAATAAGATTTGACATACAGAAATTAATGGGACAGAAATAGTGAATTGCGAAAAAGAGGGGGAATTTCATGGTACTTTCCCTATTTTAGCTGATTACACTTTCCTTTTTTATCCTAATAGTATTCTCATTTTTCCATTTTTTTTTTGACTGATTCGGGATATTCAGTAAAATATTTGTAAACATCTCAACTGCATTTCAATGATGTATTTTTTAACTGGCGCCACAATTTCCAGTATACAAATAATGTTGAAATAGTGACACTAATGAGCAGTAATAATCGTATTTGCTTGGGTCATCATTCAACGGTGACCGTGTTGCAAGTAGAAACAGTTAAAAATTGCTAAAATTACTGCCAAAAATGAATTGGCTACAGCAAGATTGTTCAGGAGTCCGTTTTTATTAGCTCATCTTGAATTTTATTCAACAATATACATGTACATACCAGAGTAAAGTGCACCTGACAGAATAGTAGACTAGACCATCAACTGTTTCCTTGAATGTCTATTAAGAAATAGGTACTTCTGTGGAGCAAAAAGCATCAGCAGCTGTGTAGCTCGTCATTGCCTGAATACAGGTTACGCTTTCGTTGTCACACTTCTGTGGAAACAACCGGTTAACAAAAAATAAAATTCTTTCTGATTTCCAGAGGTCAGGTCATTTCGAACAGTAGAGTCAAACCTTTACTTCCGTAACTACCTTCGTAAAGAAATAACTATTCTTTTCTGATCAACACAGATGCAGTGGTATGTAATTCACCAGAATTATTGGCTACAGCATTGATCACTGAACGTCGGATGCTGACCGTCACTGTTTAATTCGACTTGTTTAGCTGGAGGCTTCCGGTCAAGCATCCACTCCCTTTAGCACGTCGTCGTGTTAAGTTCGTTCGTGCACGATCCCTAGCTAATTAAGTAATCAACCTTGCACTACTGTAACGACAGAAGACAAGGCCGGCCAGGCAACAAATCGTTTATTGAGAAAATCAACAGATATTTATAGATTTTTTATGAACATTTTTATTCCTTATTGTTAGCAGAGAAGCAGCGTCTTCTGACTGGTCTATCTTGTTGAAGGTTATTTTGTACTGCTTGTGATCGTTGCTTACAAAATTGTCTACATATCTACGAATCTTATTTTCACACGCTAAGTCTGCTGTAATTGGTTGTTGAGTTCCTCAGGGTTAGGCTTTTTCTTGTTTTTCCTCATGACTCCGATTCGGAATATAAACATAGACGTAAATTCTTGTTACAATTTTGGCTTGCAGATAGCTCTTAACACACTAATATTTGGTCCCAAAATATATCTCGTAATTTGGCCGATCGATTTTAGTGTTTCGCCTTGTCTTTGGTCTATGCAGATCGAATACTATAGAAGTTGTGCGTATTACATCTTGCGTTAGTATACTCCATACTATCCGTGGATGTTTCCATCATTATCTTTCATTGGTTTCATCTGTGTTAACCTCTTCCTAGATGGCGCCCCGATTACCTTCCAAGTGTTCTGAGGTCTGTTTTACCCACGACGTGTTCTACTTCAGGTGCATCTATGTTGTAAAACAGTCTCTTGTTTTTCCTCGCACTCTTCGTCGCTCCTTGGTTCACAGCTCTGTAGACTGAACTCACTTTCTCCTTTTGTTGTTCGTCTTTACACTGAGTCATCTTATGAATTGCAGTCTTCGACTCCATTAACTCCCACTTGTCCGTACACTATCAGTTCCTGTGTTTCCTAATATTCCTTAAAACAATCATGTATGTATCTTTAAACAGAGCATTCAAAGAGTTCCAATTTTTCTCAATCTAGATTTCCTCAGTGATGCTGCACAATCATTGTAGAGAAGGATATTTATTTTCTGGCTTTAATCACTATTTCGAGTAGATTTCAAGGAACTAATATGTCCTCACTACTACTGACAACTCGGGAACCTAGTCCGAACCACAGACATTCTGTGCTTCAGTGATGGCCACGATGGCTAAACTCAGCTTACGCCTAGTGTAGCATTTATTATAAATGCTGTATAAACTGGCTTTATCATTCATTTTTCACTGAAACTTAGTGATTCTTACACACTGATAAGATGAGTTGTCGACTGTTGAATGTAGTTTGTAAAGAGATTAATTGATTCAGTTCTCTATCTGTTTTAGCAGTGATTTATAGGCAAAGGTAGTTAGTGCTAAATACTGAAGATATTAAACTGCTATGACTGACGACATACGACATATTGCTGAGTTCTTTAAATGTATAGGATTAGGATTGGACCATAGTTTGGACTCATTTGTCACAGTGTATTCGAATAGCATACCGACTATCTTATAATATCACACAACAGCGACATGTATTAGAAGTGTGACTCATGTAAACGTGTTAACAGTCTGTAGATGCAACTACCAATTAAACCACATATCTCACTTGAAATATGAACATCCACTACTGTACATTTCTATATCTGCAGATGGCACAGATTCATTTACCATGATATCGACGGGTTTTTATGCTTATATCTGACTTTATTTAAACTGTACACTCTTTATGAAATGACACTTTTAGTAAGACGAATGTACAGTTCCTTTACTGATTTTTTTCATTCCTTTGAGGCTTGAGTGAAACGTGGGACTTCAGGCTTCACCTCTGAAGTTTCAGTAGCTGTGGCGTTGTTATTAATGGGTGCGGTTCCAGGCCTGACATCAAACCTTTCGTTTTTTCTGAACGGCCTACCGAATTAGCGAGGTTCGAGCGTGTTCATTCGAGAAACAAACAAGGCCAAAGCCTCTACAACCATGTACTGCAGATGGCTTTCCCACCAGAGCTTATGACAGCGTATTGTTAGGCTTTGACATCGAACTTCGCCGTTTCTTCCCCTCGATTTTCACCGTGGCCGATGAAACCACGGGTATAATTTCTACGGATCTCTAATAACACAGTCATTTGCTAGTAAATACTGGCAAGCATAAGTTGGCAGATTCCGATTCTCCAACCTGGGTACTGACACTCATAAACCGTTTCACAGACCACTGCATTCAACTCCTTATGCTACTACCGTATGATCGGTGGCTCATATTTTCAGGCCTAATCGTGATTTTCTTTGTGTGGCCTCCAATTTCATTCATCACAACAAGGTGACTGGCCCATTTGCATTCATTAAAACATGGCGGTTTTCTCCACAGAAACATCAGGCTAGTAGTGCTGAGTTTGAATATGTACTGGAGATAGGGATTTTTTCGGACTATCCAGCAGCCCGTGGTCTTCACCACTATGCATGGTACCTAAGAGCAGTAGCATGGACTGCAGGCGTTGGGCTAATTGAGCAAGGCTCAGTGTCCAAATTGTCCCAGAGTGTTGCCCGGTCTCATAAAAACATGATGCGACCTTTGAAAAGCCCGTTTGTTCTCAGAAGACGTGAATTAAAACACGCTTATCATTAGATCCGACTATATCCTCGTGATGTTTCAAAGACTGTAGATTTTACATTATTTGATCCTTCTGAGTTTCCTCGGATATCTTTTGGTCTACTCAACTCCGCATATGTTTCAGCATTTCACCTATGATGACCTGCATGGACCAGACTTTGCTTGTGTATATTCGGAAGACAATCTGATAGCTAGTAGGGATGAGGGCACTCATCGTGAACAACTAAAAAAAGCTTCGAAACATCTAGCAGCAATCAATATTGCCAAGTACTAGGTTGGCAGGCGCTCTGACTTTCCTGACATGTGTCACTAAAGGACATGGTACGAGTGATTCAGAACTTCTCATGACGAAAGTCCAGGACAACTTTGCTCATATTGTTTGACAAGTTTCTACCTCCATATAGTTATTCAGTGTTTGAACATTTCCAACAGAACTGACAAAATCTTCTGAAAGGCGAGTGTGAAACACGTAGCTAGACTCCAGAAGCATTGAAAACACTTGAGAAAATTGAGATGGCTTACCCTCAGTGTTTCTAATGATGCGTCTAGTACCGTTATCGGAGTTGTTCCGCAAAAACGTATGAAAAACGCACCTAGACCTGCTTTCGTTTCCATAATGCTATCTGCATGTGAAATGGAACGTAGCACTTTACATTGAGAACTTATTGTCATCTGCGCCTACATCAAACGCTCCCGTTACTTAGCCGAAGGTAGTCACATTACTGGTGCCACTAATCACAGACCTTAGAATTTCACCTTTCATATGGCTACCGATAGATATTTATCAGATGCATTACGCAATCTGTACCACATCTCACAGATCACACCAGATATCTGTTACATTTCTGCTGCGAATAACCTAGTTGCGCATGCACATGGTCCGGGTTTCGATCCCCTGCCGGCGCGCACCCGATATCTATGGTCGGCCTGTAAATTGGGCTACCGATATCCATGCTGAAAATTCCATACTTGTACTGAAAATACGGTGTGGAATCAAGCTGTAAACAAAATAAAAAAATAAAAAATTCTCGCGAATTCGCACCATGGTGCTTACTCCACCCACTGAATGAAGAGAATGGTTGCACTTCAGACCTTAGATAAGAGTGTAGAATGACTTTGTCACAAAACTTCCACACAGATAAGAGTGCAACTTTTGACAAGACACAGAAGTTGCCAAACTTTTCGACGTGTCCACAGGCACTCGGAGATCCATGGTTCCTCTGTAAACACAAAGGACAGTATTTGAATGTCTCCACAACCACTCAAACACTGATGTACTATCATAACATGACATTTGTAACATGTTACGGATTCGTCTGGTTTAGTAGTAACCGCGTTGATGGATATATTCTTGCTTAATCACAACATTGGTCCACTCGGAACATTTCGATACATGATATACGTCTTAATCCCGTCAATCGAGACATATTTTGGCCGCTACTTCACTCCAGTGACCACTCGTACTCACTTACATGTGAAGATCACTTTAACAGTCATCCAGAAGTCACCTCTGTGGTGAATACAGCAGCTGAAACAATCTGAACTAATTAAATACGAACACATTCGGACCACGGCATACCACCTATCAGCTGATGACCTAGTAGAGCGTCCTCATCGAGAACTTATTTAATGGCATCTATCATAGGCAAATGGAAAGGTTCCCCCCTCTAGTCCTTCTTAGCACCTATTACAATGTCACAGTGGATATTCAGTGCATCTCGGCAGGGTTGGTCTATGGAATCACATTCTATTTAACTGAATACTTGTTCCTTTATAAGGCGGTGACCCAACCGCTTCCGATGACCATAACTACGCCCACAGTCTAACTCGTTTCATGCTCCAATTCCAACCGACTCCAGCCCGTGCACAGATCAAGGAAGTGGTGTTAGAACTACACACATTTATGCGCGTTTGGATGCCCTGAATGAGACCCTATGCTGTCCCAATGCTGAGTATTTCAAGTTCATCAGTAGGAAAGAAAAATGGTTCTTCATTGGCATAGGCGACTGTGAGGTTACAGTACTATTGGAGCTCATATTGACGGGGAATCATTGCCCTCTATATCATCACATCTAGAAAACTCCCAAAGGTTAAACCTTGAAAAGACTTAATTACTTGTAAAGCTTTACAACGTGGTAATGCATCTGATAACAATAGTACTGAAATGCCTTCTACATTCACTAATCGACATGTACGCTGATCCACTTAAGTTTTCATAAATGTTACGCCTCTCGGTTGGTGCACCCCTCAGCTCAATGATTTCATTAAAACGTGGAATACAGCTAATAAATGTCAAATTTCTGCACAATCTTTTACTGCTGAACTAACATTAGGGAGTTATTCATTCCTAAACTTCGTCGCCTACAGCACTCAACATTTTTCAGATGCAATGTGATTTCACTTTTATAAAAACTGTAAATTTAGGATATCCAATCAATGTAATTCTGACAAAACAGTGTTAAAAATTGAATTTTCTGCAACCGGCGGGTCATTCGTTTCCGTTACTACTTAACGTGGGTGAGTCGGTATTTTGTGCTTTGTAAGCCATTTCGGTTGCTGAATACGTTTGACATGTCTCTAAAGTACATTAATTATGCAATTCCGTTTACTGAGTTAAATGCATACAACTGTTCATTTGCAACTCTTCCGAAGCGAAATCTTTGTGTGCACGCGGGCACCCAGTACTGCAGGAAAAGCATCAGAAAACGTTGAGTCTGTAAGCCGGTGCAAAATCTTTGTGCCTAAAATTGTCAGAATATATGCGTTAAGACTGGTTTTTGTTCAAAATAGGACCCAACTTCCGAAATGCCTGAATTTGGGCAACCGATATCCATGCTGAAAATTCCATACTTGTACTGAAAATTCGGTGTGGAATCAAGCTGTAAATCAAAAAATATAAGAAAAATATAAAAATATGAATAACCCATGTCGAAAATTGACTTCAAACGTATGTGCGTCGGTGGCACAGTGGTTAGGACGCTCGCCGAACATGCACATGGTCCGAGGTTCGATGCCCTGTCGACACACAAGTGATATCATTGGTCGGTCTGCTAAATTTGGGCTACCGATATCACATGCTGAAAATTCCATATTTGTACCTAAATACTGTATTGAAACAAGCTATAATAAAAAACAGATGTGTCTTCTATACATCGGACTTCTGTTTTTAGGCATACCAATTCTTGTTGGCGGAGAGGAGAGTAAAATCCAAAAGAAATGTATTTAGAAATAAATTGTGTTCGAAGTACGACAGTGTAAACTGATTACTTTGACTTAAAATCAGAATACGTGGCCAACCAAATCCTTTTTGCTTATGTAAGCTCCATCCATTCAGTCTAAAAATTCACAATAATCTGCAAACATGGCAAATGAGGACATTTGAAGACTCACATGTTTTTTCTGCTTCATATCTTCAATCTGTCTCAGTTATTTTAAAGCCATTATTTAATGCATGCTATTGTTTTCTTGGGAATCTCACTGTCATTACTGCCATACTTTAAGGGACTGTTTACATTACGTAAGGACTATGATTATGATGTGTGTTGAAGGCGTACATCTTGGTGTTTTGAAAGGCCTTTTGTAACTTGTGGACTACAATGAAAAATTGCATACTGTGTTTTGGATCCGTTAAAACAGACGTTTGCGTTCCACCCCTTTTTTAAGCGTGATCTGATTATTTTTGGGATAAACATAATACCATCAAAGAACGAAATCTCTTATAAATAGCCATTAGGTTAAAAATGATTGACGAGGAAACCATCGCGCCCCAAAAACTAACAGAACTGGAAAGTGTCAGGGAAAATCACACTTCACTTGTTTGAGGTTGCTATTTGCTGGCGAAATCTTAGCTGACGCATACGAATGCTGGTGTTGGCATTTGCCAAATTATGTCATCTCTGGAGTAGATACAATATCTGCTGTCGACCAAAGGACATGTTTACTGCGCAGCATTTCGCTCTGTCCTTCTTTATAGTCATGAGATGTGGTTATTGACTGTGGAAGAGATGAAAAGGCTAACTCTCTTTGCTAATGAGTATCTGTTTTCTATCTCAAGCGGTATAACATGATGAATAATACTGACGTTAGACGTAGTGTTAGATGAGTAATGTAAACCAGTTAATGAGGTTGTGAAGTTACATCGATTGAGATCGCCAGGACACATGTTGCACATGACGAACCATTGCCTTCCTCGATGAGTTAACTGGCATAGGATTAGGTTGGCAAAGATTTAGTGGTAGTCAAATCAAAACCCAGCATCAACATATGAAGTCTTTGAGTAGTGGTTTGAGCTAGCCACCTAAGGAGGTGTAGACTGCCTGATTGAAGTCCTTGGGATGGTAAGAACCAGTAGCTTCAGACTTGATGGTGTGGCTGGAAGTCGTTTTGAGTGGCGCAAATGCATTCACTCTTCATTATCTCCCAGATCATCGTGATTCTCCACGTAATTATTCTTCATCCTTCATTATGTTTCCTTTGGTTTTATTCCCTGTGTGTTATATGGAGTGTTTTGAACGCGAACTGTTGCACTTCTGTGAAAAGTTCTACGTTGAAAACGTAGGTGTTTAAACAGTTTTGTTCTGCAAGAAAAAGTGTCTGTGCCAGCACCCACCTGAAATATTGTGTTATTTTGTCCGGTCAAACATATGAAGCTGGGAAGACTACGATTATGTTCTTGTGGCTATGTGAATGTGAAAGTTTACGAAAAGAAAAGACTCGTTAATTTCTGTTGTCTGTGTTATTCCTTTTTTGTGGATTGATGTAAACGCATAATTAAAACTATATCATTGCTTTAACCTAGAAGTATATAAAATGACAGAATAGTGTAAACACTGTGGCATATCCCCTTTAAAACACATGCAATTAGAATTCTGTATCATTGATGGTTTCACAAACCACCCGTGAGTTTTCGCTCACCATAACACGATTGTTTGAAGTTTCTGTCCTTATTTTAGGACCTAGAAGTGAAGTTGTTTGCCTAGTAGCAGTGTCGAAAGGATAGGCTGTAATATCTGTTTTACGGGATTCGGCTTTTACTCATCATCCTTTTGCTATACGTTTACCTATTTGGAATTCAGTTTTATTGGGATCTGTCACTGGCTTTTCAAGGACATCTATGTGAAACACAAAATGAGGGCAGGGAGAATTATCCAAAGCATCATGGTTTCTAGCACACTACGAATTTATCTGCAACATTCTTCATATCATTGATGCAAGTAATGCTTTAGATGAATTAGTACATAAGAACTGTAAATTAATCGACGATGTCATCGAAACGAGATCGTCTTTGGTAGCTTTCCATCAATTATCCCCATTCACAGTTCGGCAGTTACGTTAGAACTCTCATGATGTCAGCCTGTGTGTGTATGCGCGCGCGCTAATTAGGCGTTCGTTATTCCTTTGTGTGGAATATCGGGCTTCACGCTCTGAGTTTTTAAGTTTCAGTAGCAATGACGTTATCCTTTTTTATGGAGCGAGATTTCTAGCCGCATGCCCAACCTTCCTTCTTTACTGGGTTTATTACGAGCTAGTAGAGCGTAGACCGGTGACTAAATCCCAGAGCATATGGGGCGTGGTTGGCAAAAATTCTTTCCCGTGAAGCACAGACACACTAATTTATCTTATTAATTAATACTATGATTCATATCAAATTGTTTATCTGCGGTCAGTGTTTTCCACAAACTTGTCAACTTATGAACTACTTCTAAGTATTGTAAATGCGCTATCCACCTAATAGAAAAGCACTTATCACGTTAATATCTAATTCTGTTACAGAATTGTATCCAGCTATCTGTTTAACTAAGACTCTAACTGATTTACCACAAATGACACCTTTAATCACAAGACATTGACTTCAGTCAGGTAAAAGTAAACCTGTTTGATACATATGGAATCTTACTCATTAATTGTATCTCTAAGTAAATTATGAATACTTACTGGCTTACATGGAAAACAGTAAACACCCGCGAACAAGAAGGCTCTAGAAGATCTGGATTTCGCTGGTGGATGATATATGTCTAATGTCACATAAACTCGAAGACTTAGAGGTAGGCGAAACCCAACAGACTGGCAGAAGAGGCTGGCAGTGAAGACAGAACTTCAATTGAACATAGAGAAGACGGAGGTTATAAAGATAACCAACCAACCAACAGCAATAGCAACAACAAACAGCACCAATCACCATCAACGGGAGAGATTTGACAGGTTACTTTCTTCACTTATCCGGCTGCCAGAAGCATCGTCTCAGCCACAGGCAGTCGGAACGGATGCAGATGTCGAAGTCAGTCAGTCAGAATCGGAAAGGCAAGATACGCCTTCATCAACCTGAAACCAGTTTGGAAGTCTTCTTCACTCAACATAAGGAATAAGATTAGGATTTCCAACACCAATGTCAAGTCAGTCCTTCTATACGGGTCAGAAACTTGCAGTGTGTGTCACGAAAAGGATTTCCAACAGGTGACAGAATTTTATCAACAGCTGCCCGCTTCTCCAACTCCATACTGATGATCAAGTGTCCAGAAAGAATAAGCAACAAGGAACTCTGGCTGAGAACAAACCAACCAAAAGCCGATCGTTGAACAAATGTGTAGGAGAAAATAGAGATGAATCGGGCATACATTGAGGACCTAAGTTTCGTGCTAGTTGGTACTCACCAATCAGCAAGGCGTATCTGCAACCACATTAAAGGAACTTATGTCCCACCCCTTTGAGATTTGAACCCGCGTCACCCAGTCCTGCCTGCAGTCAGAGACATTACCACTGAGCTACGTGGAGTAACGATTGACCTCTTGTAGAACTGACTGTATTGGATATTTATTTGCTTGGACACTAGTTAGTACCTAATGTGTAATGTGTCTAGTCCTTGATGTTTGGTGCAGACTGAATTCTATCACTCAAGTTTTCAGATACAGCTTGCTGACAAGTGCCAACTAGCACGAAACCTAGGCTACTAGTTACAATCAAAAATAAACGTCTTACTTATATAGCTGGCAAAGATCATACGTATTAGACAGGAATTTTTGGGATTCAAAGCTAAGACTAAATGTCAGAGTGATTTGGTTGACATGCATCTCGAGGTGACCCGGATCGTTATTTGTGTACTTAAAGTGAATGACTAGGATAACATATAGGGGCACTGGGAATTCTCTTGACAAGCCTAATGAAATGTTCTCTTTGTTCTGGTTCTACGAACTCTTGATATGTGACGTGGTCAGTGCAGAAATCAATCACCATTCGTCTATGCTTTTTCCTTCCTAGGATGAAGTGTAAGAACCTTAGTCTATTTGGGAAAAAGTGATTTAGAGGTTAGGAATGTGTAAAATATAGTTTGACTTAAGTAAATTATGTCCGTTCACTAGTCTTAAAGGCAAACTGATGTCCACCTTGTTCAGGTTGCAGTCTAGGAATCCATAGGGTCTTTCTTGGAAGTAAAATACACCACTGATTTATTCCACTCCTTGAGAACTCATGCAGGTAACTCAACCAGTCACTACTAAGACAAAGTAGATTCAATTAATTATTTATTCTAGTGTTGGTTTGTAGCGATTTGATTGCTTACAGGATTTTCATCATGAGCTGACATTAGTTAGAGAACCATTGGAAAACCAGCCACAGGGAGTACTGGACAGCTGTTTCGTCCTAGTTTGGGACTCTTGAGCAGTACGCACCCACCGGGATTCGAACCCAGGACCTTCTGGTTACAAGGCGAGCTCGTATACCATTAAGCCACTGGGACACGATCCAATGGCCCATGAATTCTAACTTCTGCCAATTCAGGTAGGTAGTTACCTGGGGTTCTAGTGAGAAGTCATGACCAGTAGGGTGCAGCAGGTTGGGTGTGAGGACAACTACTTGCCGAAGACATTGGCTTGGGGTCGTGCTATGGCGTGAATTGACATAAGTTAGAATTTATTTATTCATTCGGAAAATGTCTCTATCTGTCTATTACAACTGCATATTTTATTGATTATTTTAATGTTGGCAATATCTGCAGCCAAATTACGGCCAACTATTACACTAATTGTTAGAATCTTCACATATTTGTACATGGTAATCATATATATGTATATATACGACCCGATACAGCCCCAGGTGGGTAGACTCCTATTTTCTTCTTGAAATGGTCTCATGTTACCACTGCCTTCACGCAGCAGCATGGGTTTTCATCACAAAAGTGAAGTGGCAAATGCTAATATTGGGTGCTTACAACCAGATTGATGGGCATGCAAGAGTCTACGGGACCTGGAATACCCTAATTACAAACCTATGGTCTACATGGGCTCCAGAATCCTAAAACACCGAATGGCTTATGAATCTGTTTTGATTGCCGTTAAGCATGGGAAAGCAGATCCTAACGCCTTTTGGATCAGACTTCAAGTAAAAGGCCCCTTTAGAGAACCACCTACTTCAGTCTTTCCGTGCGGGCAGTATCCCAACCCTCGCACAAACATGAGATTTTGTGTGGCTCGTCTTTGTGTTTTAATAATAATATTACCCTTATTATTTCTGAATGTCTTCACTATCCAGAAAAGTCATTCGCCGTAGTCTATCATTCTTTGACAAGTGCCCACAAAACACTGCTGTAGCCTATCGATTAAATTTGCATTTATATATATATATATATACCACTGTTAACTCCCAATTTTCGTTGTTAGTTATTTTTCAGTAAACAAGAACTATACTCCATGTAGAGCGTTGTGTCATCAACCTAGGTGGCTGACTTCTGATCAGAATGTCACGAGTTTGAGTCCCACTCCATGTATAGAGGTTCGTACAGCCGGGTACCATCATTAACCTGCACACAATAGGTGTATTTCATCTCCAGCTAGATAGAAGGGGATAGTCGTTGTTGAGTAACTATAACGATTAGCTTCCATACTGTTAACAGCAGTGCTGAGTCATCTTTAGTGCATCGTCAATCTTTGTTTCCATTCGTCCGTACTGAATATTCTTACAGTCTATATTATTATGTTACTTCTCATTTCACACATGAGCAGTTATTGACGAAATTATTTAAAAAAAAATGTTATACGCCTGTGTTTCTGTGACTTGTTGACCTTTATTTAAACGTTTACACTAATTCAGAATATTTTTTTTTCAAGTGATCTTTATATTTGACCTTTATAGTTTAGTTAACTGGATAGTCAACATAAGAATTTTACTACACTACATTATTTCTTTTTTTTACACTTTTTGCTTGACCTTTTAATCGAATATTTTGTACTAGGCTTTAATTGATAAAACATTTTGTGTATGAAAGTCTACGGTGCTACTCAGTTTCTCAGGTTGAAGAAGTAGGTGAAAACTGGAGGAACTCAAACATGACATCCGTTGGCTTAAAGTTGTTTACTTACACCAACTAGACATATTATATTCACTTCAGTTGACTGAATTTGTTTCTTACTAGGCATCTTAGATGAAACGCAGCTCGAATCCTCACCCTTTTAAGGTTTCCTTGAATAGTTTGCGATGTGTCTTTCTTGTGTAGAAATAATAGTTCTTTTTTTTCATAATCACATTTGTTGATTAATAGTTCATAATGAGATGATTCCTAAACTAGGTTGATGAAACAGCTGTCCAGTACTCTAGTGCTGGTTTTCAATGGTTCTCCGACTGATATCAATGCGTGATCAACTCGTAAAAATCATATTGAGACATCAAGAAACACAGATTTCAGCGAAGAAAATGTTCTTTTTTATGATTTCATTGTTGATGTTTGTTCTTCTTTTAAGCATACATTGCTATGTTGAAGTGCTTTCTTTATCTGCCTAAGCAAGACTTCTTGAGTCATTCCTTTGCGTTTCACGGGGGTTATAGGGCTCCACGCCTTAAATTTGAATTTTCAGTAGCCGTGGTGGTTTTTGCAGAATGCGATTGCTAACCTCATGCCCAACCTTCCCTCTTAACTGGACTTGTTATAGGGTAGGCAAAGTTAAGGGGAGTACTCAAGTATTGATTTGTAGGGTTTTGATTGATTGGTTACAGGATTTTATCATGAGCTGACATCAGTTAGAGAACCATTGGAAAACCTGGGAGTACTGGACATCTGTTTCGTCCTAGTGTGGGACTCTTCACAGTATGCACCCACCGAGGTTCGAACCCAGGACCTTTTGGTTACAAGGCGAGCTCGTAGACCATTTAGCCACTGGGGCCCGATCCAATGGCCCATGAATTCTAACTTCTGCCAATTCACGACATAGCACAACCGCTAACCAATGTCTTCGGCGAGTATTTGTCCTCACACCCGACCTGCTGCACCCTACTTATCACGATTTCCCACTAAACCCCCAGGTAACTACCTACCTGAATAGGGTCAGTGGCGAGTGAGCATCTCATTGATATTCAAGTATTGGTTTTTAGGGATTTGATTGATTGTTTAGAGGATTTCATCATGAGCTGACATTGGCTAGAGAGCCATTGGAAAACCTGGAAATACTGGAGTACGTTAGTTGAAAATCTAACGTGGACAGTGTTTGTGGTTGGCGAATATTCTACGTCTGAACCACTGACGTGCCTAAGCAAATAACTAGATTTATGTGCTCCTATTTCTTTGAGTGCTGTCAACTTATCTTTTGTTACACATTCACTTTCCTTAATCCTTGTCTTTTCGATAATATAAATGTATGTACATTGTGCTCATATAAGATTGCTACATCCTTTTAGAACTGTTCCAATGATCGGTATAGCTACCTCTAGAGCTTTAGTTCTTTGTTGCTAATCCTGTAGTTTATTCTTTTGCTTAATATACTTTCTACAGCTATTGTTAACCTTCTGTCTAAGGTGTTACTAATCAAATGTGTTTCAAGTTTGTTCACGAATTGACATCAGTTAGAAAACGATTGAGAATCAAGGAGTACTGGACGGCTGTCTCGTCCTAGTTTGGGATTCATCGGCAGTACCCACCCACTGCGTTTCAAACCAAGGACCATCTGGTTACAAGGCAAGCCTGTTGACGACCATTCAGTCACTGGAACGAAATTCAGTGGCTAGTCCATGAATTCTAACTTCCACCCAATTCGTTATTTTAGCGCGACTGGCACCAGAGGCCAATGTCATCGGCGGGAACTCCATCCTCACTCGCGACTGGATGAACCCCACTGGTCAGGACTACTCACTAGAACTCACTCACTCCAGGCAACTTCGTCCTACAGCTAACCAGTCACTAGCGAGTATCAGATTAAAATTTTCAAGAATTAGTTTGTAGAGATTGTATTTGTTTCAGGCTAGACCACAGATTGGTATCAGTTAGAGAATCACTGGAAAACCAGCCACAGGGAGTACTGGACAATCAGCTGTTTTGTCAGCCTAGTTTAGGGACTCATCAACAGTACACACACACTGGGGTTCGAACCTGAAACCAATGCAATTCCTTCGAACTTATTCTTGAAAATTATTCACCTAAATAATTTGCTCGGTTTTCTTGACACGCTAATACACAGGTGGTCTTGCCGATGATGTTGCGACTGAAATCCTATCAACTAGCACGTCAACATATTCCTGTTGATTATATCAATAACATGATATAATGCATAGCTGTACCTACTGTAGGTGTGTCAGTGTTTCAATAGTAGGAATACTGGTCAACCATGAACATGTTACGAGGTTCGAGCCCCGGCCGATGTACTCCTAAACCTCACTTAGCCGGCAATTATGGTAGACAGAAGCAGAGGAAGTTGGCCGTTTGATTAGCACTCCCAGCCAAATAAGAAAGGATAACATCAGTGCTACTGAGAGTTCAAAGTTGAAGCTTGTAGGCTGCTGTGTTCTATTCACAACTCAAGTTAGTTAAAGAACCATTGATATCAATCCATGGTCTAGCCTGAAACAAATACAATCTCTACAAACTAATTCTTGAAAATTTTAATCTGATACTCGCTAGTGACTGGTTAGCTGTAGGACGAAGTTGCCTGGAGTGAGTGAGTTCTAGTGAGTAGTCCTGACCAGTGGGGTTCATCCAGTCGCGAGTGAGGATGGAGTTCCCGCCGATGACATTGGCCTCTGGTGCCAGTCGCGCTAAAATAACGAATTGGGTGGAAGTTAGAATTCATGGACTAGCCACTGAATTTCGTTCCAGTGACTGAATGGTCAACGAGCTCACCTCTTAACCCAACGGTCTTGGTTCCGATTACCGGTACAGGGTGATAGGTGTGTACTCATTTAGAGAGTCTCAGTACTCCCCGGTTTCCAGTTGTTCTCTAACTGAAATTGATCCGTGGTCTAATCTGAAATTAAGCAATTGCCTAAAAACTAACACTTCAAAATTCACTTTGTGATTTCAAATGTTCATTAGTTAAGGAAAGTTTTAATTTGCCTCTGCTCAGTTTCCTTCTAGATTGTATGTCTTATGTTGTGTGCAATTTATACTATGATTTCTCAATTATGTTTCTGGCTTGGTGCTGTCAAAATTTCTTCGCATTGATATTCTTCCCTATAGCGAATAACTTTTCGACGAATCTGTGTAGTTTCTCCCCTGTGCATATTCTTGAAACATGAGTAAGAAAAGTATTCACTCTCTCTCTCTCTTTGTGGATGTTGAATATGGTTAGCGATTAGTATCTATAGGTATATTATGTGCTATGAGAAATCCAAGTGCAGAGTACTGCTTTAAAATTGGCAGGAACCTGTTCATGCACTCACTTGCAGGTGAACTTCTTGAAGTTGTTGACAAGTTTGTGTTAGTGCTGGTCGAGCTGTGATGGATGAGGTCTGTAAGCATATAGTGAAAGCTAAGGTGGCATACGCCAATCTGGGCCAATTGTGGTACTGTCGCGACGTTAGCTTGGCTGTCGAAGGTTGGATTTACACTGCTTCAGTGCCTGCGAAACCTGGCCTTTCCGAACTGAGGATGTGCGGCGGCTCTGCGTGTTCGATCATCGCTGTCTCCGCAGGATTGATTGCGTTCAATGGCATCATTGAGTGAGTAATTCTCAGGTCTGAACGCAGTGGAGATCACCATTCGTTGAGTGTCGTCATCTGGAAACACCGGCTCCGGTGGCTTGGACATATGCTGAGAATGACATCCCAGAGGCTTCCGTACCGGTCTCTGTTCGCCAGCCCTGGGACGGCATGGAAAAAGAGGAGAGGTGATCAGCCGATGACCTGGAGTCGTGGGATGAAGGATATTTGTGCTAGGTTAGCATCGGTTGGTGCGTCACGACTTCCTGGTTGGAGTCCGAGAGACAGCTTGAATCGACGGCTCCAAACATTATCGGATATGGTCAAGAATCGTAATCAGTGGCGAAAGTGCTGTAATTTCTTCCCTTCCTAGGACACCTGACGAATACTGTTTGAACTTGTTTAGTATGAATGTTATCCTTCCTGATGAAGTTCTTTATCCGTTCTTCACCTGTACTTTTAATTTTAACTTATGCCGTTTTATAATTGTTCTTGGTGCCATATCGTACCAAGTTTTTCTGCGTTAAATAAAAAAAAGAAAAGGCCGAATAAAACTTTAACTTTCGATATTTTGAAGTTTCCTCAACAAATGGGCTGATTTTTTGAGATAAGGTCGTTACGGTCAACCTCTCACTTTTCAGGTTTAGGATTGGGTCGGCCGGAGGTTGAACCGCAGACCACTTTCGGCGCATGGTTGGCGAGCATTCCGCCATTATACCATCGACGCATGATTAAAAATCTATTACTGCTATATTTATGTCTGTATCTTATTCTACTTTTCTTTCCCAGGTATTTGTCGCTTTTATCTATCGTAGAATTATGTCTCCAAAGCCAACAGTTTTCATTCATGTTGTTAAAAGACTGAGGTAAGTTTTCCCCCTCCTTTCTTCATTCCTTCATATCCTATTATGCTTTTAGTTCTTACTGGAGTAATGTTAAACTGGGACCGCCGGATGCCATCCTAGGCATTACAGAAGCCTATAATCGTGACACAAATCCAAAAAAGATCAACTTAGGCGCTGGTGCTTATCGAGATGATAACGGCAAGCCATTTGTTCTTCCATCTGTTAAAGAGGCGGAGAGAATCCTCCTGGGAAAAGATTTAAACAAAGAGTATGCACCAATCAGTGGGATAGCTCAGTTCTGTGACTTGTCTATTAAACTTGCCTTGACTGAACAGTCACCAAGAATTAAAGAGAAATGTGTAAGTTGATCGATTTTTTTTGTCTTATTGTGTGTTCTGGATTTTCACAGGGATAATATTGTTAAGCCTCATTGAGTTTAACTTACGTAAGATAGTTGGTTGCTATCGAGATTAATCAGCAGTTGACATCAGTTAGAGAACTGCCAAAAACCAACAGGGACTACAGGACAGCCGTTTCGTCCCAGTGTGGGACTCTTTAGCAACATTTATCCATCACCCTTCGCATCGAGGATCGAGCCTAGGAGCTTCAGGTTGCGGGGCAGACAGGTTGACTGACCATTCAACCATCCGAACGAGAATCGACGACCTGCTAATTCTAACTTCTGTCAATTCACGACATAGCGCAACCTCTAGCCAATTTCTTCGGCGAGTAGTTGTCCTCCCATCCGACTTGCTGTACCCTACTGGTCAAGACTTCCTCCACTTGAACCCCAGGTAACTACCTACCTGAATAGAGCCAGCCGCTAGTGAGCATCAGATCAATCAACTCGGGTGAAACAGCTGTCCAGTACTCCCTGACTGGTTTTCCAAAGGTTCTCTAACCGATGTCAGCTCATGATGAAATCCTTTAATTAATCAATAATGATAATCAGAATTGTAATGTTTTTTCGTTTTTTTTTTGGTTCAGTTTTCAGTTAGCTCATATAATTACAATGTCAGTTTTGATTTTTCTTACAAATTCTTCATTTAGACTGCCACTGTACAGACAATATCTGGAACAGGTGCTCTAAGAATTGGTGGAGCTTTTGTGGTAAGTATTAATGCTCATTTCTCGTTTGTTTTAATACAGGGGAATTATTATTTAAATTATAGAATGCGTTTGCTGAACAAAAGCATATATGGATGCCAACGCCTACATGGGGTAATCATAAACCAATTTTCATGTATGTTTAGCCAAGTTTTTCTTTATCACTTATAATATAAATGATGAAATGATTTAGATTTGAAGAAATTTTGATGTATGCGCGCGTGCGTGCGTATTAGCATTTATTATGCAACACTGTGATTTCCTAATGATTAATTATAGCGCCATTATAGATAAGATTTTATTTTGATAAAATCACACAGTGTTGTTATACAGTAATATTAACTGATGACGACGTTTCGAGCATTATTTATCACTGCTCATAATCATATCAAGTCACTACTCACACAACTTTCTTGCTTCATTTATATACATAAGTGGAATTGATGATTAGACATTTGAATAAAATCAACATGGGATAATGTACATTCAGAAATAATAATATGAGTGTTATTGATCAATTACAATCAGATGGTAAATAAGACGAGTGTTTTTGTAGTCATAATGAGTAACTTGTTAGAATGTTGTGATGTACGTGAATTGAACTGAAATAGAATTTTAAGATTATTTATTATCCTCCTCTGATTTGACTGGTGGTAACAATCTATGTAGGCTAAAAGACCCAGTGGACCCAATTAAACTAAATAATATAATTTACAAAATACCTTCCAATGACTGTGTGATTGAGGTCAATTACACAGGTCAAACTAGTAGGTTACAGGTAGTCAGATTGTCTGTGAGAACATAAGAATTTAGCTGAGGTAAAAATGGTTGACCCCGAGAAGATAAGTAATTTAGAAGAAACACTCAGCACCACATTACAGTGCATGCATTAACACACAACCACACAATAGAGTGGGACAGAGTTAAAATTCTAAAAAGTAATCTATGTAGGTGGAGAGGCAGATTGACTACTGAATCCTTGTTCATTAAGTCTACACCCAACACATACAACAGAAATGACTCAATGCAAATACCAGAGATATTGAAGATATTATTACCACCAGTCAATCAAATCAGAGGAGGATAATAAATAATCTTAAAATTCTATTTCAATTCAATTCACGTACACCTCGCCTAGATTACTAGGTCACTAGTATTCTAGCCGGTCCCAAGCCCGGATAAAGAGGGAGGGTTGGGGCGTGGTGCTAGCAACTCCACCCCCAAAACTTAACCAAATTGCTACTAAAACTTCAACGCACAAATATATTCAAAATTCTAAAAATACAAACAATAACCTTATTTTTCGCTGGAATCGGGGAAGTGAAATGACGCGGGCTGGTGAAAGCCTTCGGGAAGCCAGTCAGCCGATGTGCCTTCTTTCGATGAGAGCAAAAATAAGGATGGGGACGTGGAATGTTCGTACAATGTACGAAGCTGGGAAGGCTGCTCAGGTAGCCGCAGAAATGAGGAGATATAAAATAGAAGTGTTGGGAATCTGCGAGAGCAGATGGAACGGATGTGGAAGGAGCCAACTATCAACTGGAGAGACAATAATCTACTCCGGTCACCCAGAGGACAATCACGAGCACACCGAGGGAGTAGCCATCATGATGTCACCAACAGCGGCTAAAGCTCTCATGCAGTGGGAACCAATCTCCTCCAGGATAATGACAGCCAGGTTCAACTCAAAAGGAAAAAAGGTTACAATCATTCAGTGCTACGCGCCTACAAACGCCTCAGAACATGAGAAGAAGGAGGATTTCTACAGTCAACTACAAACAGTAATGGACAACGTCCCAAAGAGCGATATCAAAATCCTGATGGGCGACATGAATGCGAAACTGGGAGGAGACAATACAGGAAGAGAACTCACCATGGGTCGTGAGGCCCTCGGTGAAATGAACGAAAATGGCGAACTCTTCTCAGACTTCTGCGCCTTCAATGATTTGGTGATTGGTGGCAGTGTGTTCAAACACAGGGATATACACAAGGCAACATGGATTTCACCAGATGGACACACCAAAAACCAGATAGACTTCATTTCAATCTCAAGGAAGTGGAGACGGAGCCTACTGGACACAAGATCGAGGAGAGGAGCAGATGTGGGTTCAGACCACTATCTAGTACAAGGGACATTCAAGGTGAAGCTGAAAGCCTCGAGGATACCTGGGGATAGGCCACAATGCAAGTTCAACACGCAAAAACTGAAAGACACAACCACAAAGGACACTTTCACTGCAACTGTCAGAGCAAAGCAGGAAACACTACGTGGCACCACCGAGGAATCATCCGTGGAAGACCATTGGAACTCTCTGAAGGTAATTTTCAACGAAACGTGCTCAACGGTTTTAGGAAGAAAGAAGAAACAAGACAAGGAATGGCTCTCAACAGACACTTGGAAACTAATAGAGGAGAGGAGAAAGGTGAAAGAAAAAATGATTCAATGCAAAGATGGACAAGAGAAAGAGACGCTGAACTCAACTTACACAGCACTGGACAAAGAAGTGAAGAAGAGTGCCAGGAAGGACAAAAGACAATTCTACGACAACCTGGCTACTGAAGCTGAGAAGGCAGCAGGCAAAAGGGACCTGAGGACACTATATCAGATAACCAAGTCTCTATCCGGGAAGAGATCAACACAAGTGAAACCTATAAAAGACAGCCAAGGGAACCCAATTACCAAGGAAGAAAGACAGATTAAACAATGGGCGGACCACTTCAAAGGACTCTTGAATCGACCACCACCTACAACCCGTCCAGTAATACCAACAACAGCACGTACACAACTGCAAGTTGACACCAATCCTCCAACGAAAGCTGAAGTCATGAATGCAATCAAGCTTCTGAAAGCTGGAAAAGCAGCTGGACCAGATGGAATACCCCCGGAAGCACTGAAAGCGGACCCAGAAACGACAGCAGATATGCTGACTCCATTATTGCAAAAGATCTGGAAAGAGGGAAAGGTGCCTACTGACTGGAGGAAAGGTTACCTAGTGAAACTACCAAAGAAGGGCGACCTGGGACTCTGCAAGAACTGGCGAGGAATCATGCTCCTGTCGACGCCAAGTAAAATCCTGAGTCGCATCATCCTGGAGAGAATAAAGGACGCACTGGATACAGAACTCCGACCAGAACAAGCTGGATTCAGGAAAGGCAAATCATGTTCTGACCAAATTGCAACTCTACGCATTATCATCGAACAAAGCATGGAATGGCAATCAAACCTCTACCTCAACTTCCTTCATAGACTTTGAGAAGGCCTTCGACAGCGTTGACCGCGAAGTAATTTGGAAACTACTCGAGTACTACGGCGTACCCCAAATATTCATCAACCTTATTCAACAACTGTACGACAACGGCACATGTCAAGTGATCCACAACGGAAAACTCAGCGAGGCGTTTGGAGTAAACACAGGAGTCAGACAAGGGTGCTTATTATCACCAATGATATTCCTAATTGTGGTGGACTGGATTATGCGTCAGACAGTGGGAAACGAGAAGACAGGGATATCCTGGACCGACGTGAAGAACCTAGAAGACCTGGATTTCGCGCGTGGATGATTTATGTTTGATGTCACACAAAATCGAAGACTTACAAGCGAAAACCGACAAACTGGTCGAAGAAGCAGCAAAGACAGGACTCCAGGTGAACATAGACAAGACGGAGGTTATGAAAATAACCAACAACAACAACAACAACAGCAACATCCAGCGCCAATCACCATCAACGGGAGGGATTTGAAAGAGGTTACTTCATTCACTTATCTAGGGAGCATTGTCTCAACCACAGGAGGAACGGACGAGGATGTCAAATCGAGAATCGGGAAGGCGAGAAACACATTCATCAATCTGAAACCAATCTGGAAATCTTCGTCACTCAGCATCAACAACAAAATTCGGATTTTCAATACAAACGTGAAGTCAATTTTGCTTTACGGATCAGAAACTTGGCGGGTCACCAAGAATATTTTCAACAGGTTGCAGACCTTTATCAACAACTGTCTTCGCTCCATACTGAAGATTAGATGGCCGGAAAGAATCACAAACAAGAAGCTATGGGAACAAACGAAACAGGAACCAATCGCCCAACAAATATGCAGGAGGAAGTGGAGATGGATTGGACACTCGCTGAGGAGGCCGTTGAGTGACATCGCGCGTCAGGCCCTCGAGTGGAACCCGAAAGGGAAGCGGCGAGTGGGACGTCCAAGGGTGACATGGAGGAGATCGTGTGAGGAGGAGATGAAACAGTATGGAATAACATGGACGCAAGTGAAAAGAACAGCAGAAGACAGAAGCAAGTGGAGACGTGCAGTTGAAGCCCTATGTTCCACTAGGAACCCAAGGGAACAATAATAATAATAATACATCATAACATTCTAACAAGTTAATTATTTTGACTATAAAAACACTCATCTTATTTCCCATCTGATTGTATTCGATCGATAACACTCATATTATTATTATTATTTCTGAATGTACTTTCTCATCTTATATTGATTTTTATTCAGAAGTTGTGAGAGTGAGCAGCTTGATATGATTATGAGTGGCAATAGTTTGTGCTCGAAAGGTGGTCATCAGTTAATATTAGTGTATAACAACGCTGTGTGATTTATCAAAATAAAATCTTATCGATAATGGAGTTATACTCTACCACCACAGTGCCCTCGTTTTATTCTTATATCACTAATTATAGCGACTAGATGCCATTTGAGGTGTATTTGGTAGTTCAGTGATAAAATGTTTGGTTCGCCAACCACACCGCTTGTCAGCTGGCGTATGATTCGATACTAAACGTCACCTAGTTTACTAATCAGTAGTAAGATCAGAGAGGATGGAAGGTTGGACGGTAGGCTAGCCAACCCCACACTGTAAAGTTGAAGATACCACCACTTCTCCTCAAAACTTCTCAGCTGATGTCCTTCAATGATATATGTATTGAACTTGGGCACTGTGGTAGAGTATAACTCCATTATAGATGAAATTTTATTTTGATACCATAATTAATATTTACTGATGACAACGTTTCGAGCACAACCTATTGCCACTGATAATCATTTCAAGTTACTCACACAACTTTTTCCCCTAATTTATATACATGAGTGAAATTGATGATTAGATATTTGAATAAAAATCAATATAAGATGAGAAAGTACATTCAGAAATAATAATAATAATATGAGTGTTATTGATCAAATACAATCAGATGGGAAATAGGACGAGTGTTTTTATAGTCATAATAAGTAACTTGTTAGAATGTTGTAATATGCTTGGATTGAATTAGAATTTTTGAGATTATTTATTATCCTCCTCTGATTCGACTGACTGGTGATAATAATATCATCCATGCATATCTCTGGTATTTGCATTGAGTCATTTCTGTTGCATGTGTTGGGTGTAGGCTCAATGAACCAGGATTCAGTAATCAGTCTCTCTGCACCCACCTACCTATATTAGTTCTTAGAACTTCAACTCTGTCCCACCCTATTATGTGGTTGTGTGTCAATGCATGCAGTGCAATGTAGTGCTGAGTGTTTTTTCTAAATTACTTATCTTCTCGGGGTCAATCATTCTTACCTTAGCTGAATTCTTGTGTTCCGACAATCTGACAACCCCCGATTTACTAGTTTGACCTATGTGGTTGATCTCACAGTTCCACTGAGAATGTAAGTGAGTGAATTTGTATAATAGGGTAAGCAGTATTGAGGTTGGGCATCGGTTGAGTGGTAGGTAAGGAGGGAGGGGAAATCAATTGATGAGGTGGCTGTGAAGCAGCTGTATCGATTGAGGTGTTTACGACATGTGTTACGCATATGTTATGTCCAGCCATCGCCTTCTTCGACAATGGAATGGATCAAGTTGGAAAAGAGCCAGCTAGTGGTGGTCAAACCAAAACCTGGCTTCATCAGTCAGTCATGAAATCCAATACAGTTAGTTTAAGCCAGCCGACCAGCCAGCCACGTAGGAAGGTGTAGACTTCCTGACTGACTTGGTTGGGGTCCTCGGAATGGTAAAAAGCAGTGAAAGTTGGAAACAATTGTTGATATTGCTCAAAATTGTTCTCAGTTATGGCGTAGATGCATTCAATCTTTGTGACTTATAATATTCAATAAAATCTATATTGTCCTTGTGTATTAGTACTATTCTTTTTCTCTCACGCTTCTGTTTATTATCTGTCACTGTTCTGAATCTCTCTTTACTCTTGCCTGTGTGGTATATGGAGTGTGGCAACTCGAACTGCTACACATCTGTCCAAAGTTCTATGTTGAAACCAGTCAATCAGATAATGGTTAGTGACTACTGACTACAGGACGAAGTTGTTTAGAGTTCTAGTGAGAAGTTGTGGCCAGTAGGCACCATCAGGTCAGGTGTGAGCACAAATACTCTCCGATGACATATTGACTGGTGCGCCAGTCACGGTAAGAGCACGAATTGTTAGAAGTTGGAATTCATGGGCTGGCGATTGGTTCGGGTTCCAGTGGCTAAATAGTATACGAGCTTGACTTGTAACTGGAAGGTCCTGGGTCCGAACTCTGATGAATGCGTGCAGCTGAGGTGCAGTCTCAAATCGTGTTAGTAGAGGATGCTGACAAAATGCAGAGTCTTCTGAACACCTTGAGCAGCAATATTCATATGTTTGGCATGCGATTCGCCCCTGTAAAATGTAAGATGCTGCTATAGGACTGGACTACGTCAACTCCTAGCTTACTGATAGGGAGTGAAGTGATAGAACATGTTGAACACTTCACCTATTTGGGAAGTTGTATCAGCACCAACGGATTGATTGGTGACAAAATCTCAGCATGGGTCCAAAAAGCTCGGGCTGCTTTCGCTAACTTACACTGTCTCTGGCGTAGGCGTGATATCCGGCTATCAACCAAGGGACGTGTGTACTGCTTGGTAGTTCGCTCCGTCCTTCTCTATGGCTCTGAAACATGGCCAATACGAGTTGAAGACATGAAAAGGTTGACTGTTTTTGATCATAGATGTCTACGATCTCTTTCTCACGTTAGGTGGTATAATAAGGTAAGTAATGTTGACGTTAGGCGTAGAGTGTTGGACAAAGAGGGAAAATCAGTCGACGAGGCCATAAAGTTACATAGATTGAGATGGCTAGGTGACGTGATGCGCATGCCTAGCCATCGCCTCCCCCGACGGACGGGCATTACTAGCTGATATAGGTGCAGGTTGGAAAAGAGTAAATGGTGGCCAAACACAAACATGGCCTCATCAATCCATGAAATCCTTGACAGTTAAACTGAGTCAGGTAGTGAGATGCAGACTTCCGGGTTGGGGCCCACCCTCGGGACTCTAAGAATCAATGGCTTGAGACAATAGGTGACATGGCTCGAAATCGTTGTCAATGGCTTACGCAGATGTATTCAGTCTCTGTAATCTTTCATATTCCTTTCTACCATTACTCATTCTGTTTCACTCTTATACTTATCTAAATTCTATTGATTCTCTTCACTCATTTTCTTGTCTACCTTTGTGTGGTATTTGGAACGTGGCAACTGGAACTGCTGCACTTGGGTGCCAAGTTCTATGTTGAATCCAGACAGACAGACAGAATGAAAGAGATGTTGAATACTAGCTGTTGGATCTCATTGGTTCTCTAACTGACATCAATCCATGATCAAACTCGGAAAAAATCAAATGCCTTAAAACTGTGACTCTTAAGAATAAAAAGCAATGCTAATTGACTTGGAGTATATATATAATAATAATCTTATATTAAAGTTTAAACAGATGATGTTTGCTTCTAAAATGAAATCAGGTGTTCAGAGGACTGCATTATTTTTAACATCTTCACCTACAAGAATTATATCATTTGAAGGCTCTAAGTTGATCAGACTACAGTAATGGTTAGTTGGTCAGTACAGACTAGTCCTTCCATAGTGAATAGGAATGGTGATGCTCTCTCACAGCCTTCCTAGTTTGGCTGAACGATAGAACAAGGAGGCGGCTAAGTGAAGAGTCAACCAGAAGGATTGATAGCTACATAATTGCTTCACGCTTAGGACACTAGGCGGAAACTTCTTCTTCCTCCTTAAGTTCAAGATACATGTCCATGTAGACATTTATTTTGTGAGCTACACGTTTTGGATTCATTCCTTTGTCTTCTAAGTGTGGAACAGAGTGTTTCAAGATTAAGGGCTTGAAGTTTCGCTAACCGTAGCGTGGGGTTGTTAGCCACACGCCTAACCTCCCCTCTTTACGGGTCTTGCTGCCAGTTATATGAGGTTTAAAGGGTACATTGGCCGGGAATCGATCCCTGGAGCACTTAAGGTGTGGTTGGCAATCATCCTATCGCTAAACTGTAGCAACACAAGTAGTTACCTTTTTTTTCTCTCCATCAAATTGATTTACTCGAAAAGTCTGAGGATTAGATTTAATTGTACAACTCAGCACAGTACTAGACTTCTGTAACGACCCATATGGACCTCATTAGAGAAACTGAAACTATTATTCCTCCATTTAATTAAATTTTAGATTTTCCCGTCGATTGATTCGACCGAAGTGCTCGGTCTTAGGTTCACATGTCGGCTTCTTGTGCAGATGCTTCGACGATGTCTGGGCATTTAATTAGAATTTAATTGGTGGATGGTGACTAGCAGTGGAATCCACCAGGATAACACGCATTTCGTCCTATTTTGGACTCGTCACCTGGATGCACCTGCATTTCCCAGTGAGTGATGATGTTCCCACCACTGAGGCTCGAACCCAGTGCCTATCGAAGCATCTGAACAAGAAGCCGACATGTCAACCTGAGACCGAGCACTTTGGTCCAATCAATCGACGGGAAAATCTAAAATTCAATTCAATAATTAATATGACCCGTTGCATAAGAAGTGGCTCTCGTGGCCCAAGTGGTCTAGTGGATAACGCTATGGCGTTTGAAACTATGGGCACTGGGTTCGAGCGTCGGTGTTGGGAACATCATCACTCACTGGGAAATGCAGGTACATCCAGTAGTTGACGAGTCTCAGATGGGACGAAATGCGCGTTATCCTGGATGGATTCCACTGCTAGTCACCATCATCCACCAATTATATATTCTTTCTCCAGTTGCTCTTTTCGATTCAAAGTGATATGTATATGTAGACAAAAGGTTTAGAGGATAAAAGTTAACTATTTATTTGGAGATATTTCTCCTCATAACCGTGTGAAGAATTCTCTAGAGAAGAATATTTCCCGTAAGCAGAATAGTTCCCAACAAATAACCAGATATTGTTATTCCCATAGATTCCGAGTGGAACATACGGCTTCGCACAACACATCTCACTTTCATCCTGTTGTCTGCAGTCCTCTTGAGTTTGCTCCGAGACTCCCCTTAAGTTTTCGCTTACTATTCCCATGATCTCCTGAGTATCACCTTCAGACCTATGCACCAACTCGTCATTATCTATCGGAGTTCCACTTAAGGGATTAGCGCGTCATGTTTGTCAACAGTCTTCTCAGCGCGTATTCTATCCATGTCGATATTCTTTGATGTATCTACCAGAGTTCTTTGTTCCCAATCCTTTCTGGTCTGCCATCTGATTGATCTTCAGTGTAGTGTGGAGCCAGAGAAGACACAGCTGTTGATAAAAGTCCGCATTAGCATGCTTGAAATCCTTTTGGTGATGCATCAAGTTTATGAAGCAATATAGAAGAACCGAATGATTTGGCATTAACGTTCCCTATGCTGAATGCAGTAGATATCTAAACTGGGATTACAGATTAATGAAGGTTTGTCTTTGCTGTCTGGTTCAACCTGGCTTTGAAATCTTTATCCGTATATAACCAGAGAGGCGAAATGTAATCTCAACTGATGAAAAGGGTTGTGTATCCAAGGGCTAGTAGAGATCATAGGATAAGAAAATTTATTTTCAAGTATTTGTTTTTGTAGGGATTTTGTTTGTTTGATTGGTTGGAGGATTTCATCATGAGCTAATGTCAGTTAGAGAACCATTGGAAAACCTGGGAGTAATAGACAGCTGTTTCGTCAGCCTAGTTTGGGACTCTTCAGCTCATGATAAAATCACACAAAATCCCTACAAAACCAATACTTGGAAATTCATCTGATGCTCACTAGCGACTGGCCCTATTTAGGTAGGTAGTGGGAAGCCGTGAACAGTAGGGTGCAGCAGGTTGAGGGTGAGGCAGTAACTCATCGAAGAAGACATTGCGAAGTGGTCGTACTATTTCATGAATTGACAGAAGTTATAATTCATGGGCTAGCCATTGAATCGGGTTGTAATGGCTTAATGGTCTATGAGCTCGCTGGCTTTGTAACGAGAAGGTACTGGGTTCGAACCTCGATGGTGAGTGTGTACTGATGAAGAGTCCCAAACTAGGACGAAACAACTAGGTGTCCAGTACCCCCAGGTGGTTTTCCAACGTTCCTCTAACTAATGTCAGCTCATGATGAAATCCTCCAACCAAAGAAGATTTATCTTTTAATAATTTAACAACCTACATTATTTCGAACCGACGTCACTTACATGGCGTTCCTATCAATTACTCCATGTCGTCGCGTAAAAAGTATGTTCAAACCCTTTTTGTTTAGCTGAGAAGAAACTACGAAGTAATAAGGATGATTTTTATCACCAACCAAAATCAGTTAGAGATAACTGAAAACCACGGAGTACTGAACGCATTTGCTTTGTCCCAACCTGGGACTCTTCACCAGTACACAACCACCATCTCTCCAGCAGGGATCGAACTCGGGACCTTCTGATTACGAGACCAAGCTTGCCGATTATCCATCCAATAATGGTTCGTGAATTCTAAACCTGTCTATTCGTGATATACGGTGACCCAGGTCATCGATGGCTACTGGAAGAATGTTTTGAAACTGTACTGAGAAGCTGTGACCACTGGAGTTGATCGTTTCAAAATAAAAGAATACTAATCAAAGGCGCTGGTTGTGAAGGTAGTACTGTATCGCACGAATTGACAAAAGGTCGAATTAGCTGAAGGATTTCATCATGAGCTGACATCAGTTAGAGAATCGTTGGAAAACCAACTGGGAGTACTGGACAGCTGTTTCACTCTAGTTGATTGATATGATGCTCACTAGCGACTGGCCCTATTCAGGCAGGTAGTTACCTGGGGTGAAGGTGAGGCAGTAACTCAACAAAGATGACATCGCGAAGCGGTCACAATATGTCATGAATTGGCAGAAGTTATAATTCGTGGGCTGGCCATTGGATCGGGTCCCAGTGGCTTAATGGTCTATGAGCTCACTGACCTTGTAACCAGAAGGTCCTGGGTTCTAACCCTTGGGGTGGGTGCGTACTGTGAAGAGTCCCAAACTAGGCTGACGAAACATCTTTTCAGTCATCCAGTGTTGGTTTTCCAATGGTTCTCTAACTGATGTCAGTTCATGATGAAATCCTCCAACCAATCAAACAAAGAAAATCCCTACAAAACATACTTGTAAAGTTCGAATTCATGGTTTATTGAATTGTAGCCCAAATGGCTAAATGGTTAACGAGCATGCTGCTCTCGTCGCAACTGATCCCTGATGGGTTGAGGTCGTAGGTGTGCACTTCTGAAGAGTCTCTAAATCGGGCGAAACAACTTTGTTCAGTCCTCCCTGATGTTGTTGGTTCACGATGAAACATATAATGCTACACATTTATCCCTCTTGCTTTGTTTTTTTCTTTTTCTTTTCACTTGTCATTAAATACTTTAAATTTAATTTGTATCAAATGTTTCTCGATTTTTGTACTTTTTCATTTTTTGTTTTTTAATCTTCTAGGCACAGTGGATTAAACATTCATCAATATCGTTATTATGATAGTAAAACGTGTGGTTTTGATGTGGATGGTTGTTTATCTGATTTATCAAAAATACCTAAAGGACATTTTGTTCTACTTCATGCATGTGCACATAATCCAACCGGAGTTGATCCATCTTTTAATCAATGGCAAAAAATTGGTGATGTCTTAAAATCACGTGATTTAATACCATTTTTTGATTGTGCTTATCAAGTAGGTTGAGAGAGAGAGAGTGAGAGAGTACTCTTTGTTATTGTATTATGTTGTGTTTTTGAACTTTTATTGATTAAGTGTGATCATGAACTGGCTGGCTGACTGACTGAGGTCAGTTAAAGAACCATATCAAATCAAGGAGTAGTGAACAGCTGTTTCGTCCCTACTTGGGGCTCTTTATCAGTACGTACCCATGACCCTACCAACCAGGAGTCGAACCTAAGACCTTCAGATCACAAAGCGAGTTACTAGAGGGGGGAGTTCTAATAGCCTATCAATTCGTGACCATTGGAATTCACCAAGATGGGTGTGTGACGACAGACATTGGCCGATACCAGTATCGGCTGGCGGTTGCGCTGTATATCGTGAATCGCCTTGCAATCTGAAGGTCTTGGGTTTCACCTCTGGTTGGTTAGTTACGGGTGCGTGTTACTGAAGAACCCCAAAACAAAGACTACACAACTGTCCAGTATTCCATGTCAGTCACTTCGTTGATCAAAATTGAAATCACTCAAAATTCCTGAAAACCAACACTTAAAATTGTCCACAATTACTTCATAATCGAGAATTTGGGAAGTAATCATTCTTGTCAACACCCTACTGAGATTGTTGATAATAATGGAGAAGGGAATAGCGTACGTAATATGGATTCATTGGCTTTAGTCCTTGATCGTCGTCAACTGATGAACTTCAAGTTCAACTGGATAGTATCGTGTGCCAATTACACAGTGAGTGTGTCTTGTTTGCTGGTGGTACATGGGGAGTTTATTCCAGGTTATTACCTAATAATGTCCAATCAAAGCATCCATTACAGTCCTCAAGGGAAGTCAGTCAATCGCAAGCGTGAATAGTTCAGTGGGTACACCGTCTCTGACTGACTACAAGCAGCATTGGATGATTCGGGTTCGAATCATAGAAGGGACATTGTTAGTTTGTTTTCAAGATTGTAGACACGCCTCGTTGATTGTTGTGAGTGCCAACATGCATGAAATCTAGAGGTTAGGCAAGGGGGCATCCTGACGATTGACTCCAAGCATCTAGCAATAAAAGATTTAAAATTGAGAAAACTGGATCAGCAGTAGAATGTAGGATGTGCATGAGGTACATTAGATGTCTGTTCCGAGTAACTGACAGTGGAAAAAGCAATATAGTTCGATAGGATGTGCGAAATGAAGTGGTGAACAACTTGTTGACCAATTGTTCTCAAGTGGGACCAAACTTAAAAAGAAGTAGCGACTATGGAGTGTGGACTCATCACAATGACCTTGAGCGCCGCATGCCTTTCGTTGAATTACAGAACCTGCCGCGTTATTACAGTGCCAGTATGAGCGCTGTGCATGAAATGTAGTGCGATTTCATCTTGATCTCGTTTTTAAGTACTCTGTTTGGACAATTGAGTTGATAGCAAGTTAGTGTTGTGTTTAGGATTTTGGTTAGGGTCAAGATTAGGGTTAAGGTAAGGATTAAGGTTGGGGTGTTTTATTATAATCATTATTATTATTATTATCTGTGCTTTTCTTGTAAATAAATCTATAGGAGGAAAGTATTCCCTTGTTCATATATAGATGTGAAACCGTTTTTTGATAGCTATGAAACTTGAAGATTGATATCCTTCTTTGTAATTACTATTATAGATACTCTTTCGATAAATTCATCATCAGGCTCTACAATTATATATACATTATAGTGAGTGAATGAATTACTGTTATGAATGACATTAATGCCATTGTTTAAATAACATCGAATCAATACATCAATGAACAGCTCAATTATCAAGAAAGATAATATTACAAACATGAGTCATAGTCTCTACTGAAGGCCAGGGCAGTACTAGGGGCTGGACTTGTTTCTTTTGCACACAAATCAATGGTTGTTTCATGCGAACTCCGATAGCCTCTGCTGTTTGAAGCATGTGGTACTTCGATGTTTTCGGCATTTGTTTGGTATCCTGTAGACGATGGAGAAGGATTCGTCTACGCTGGCTTTGTCACCGTTGCACCAGATGGTCTAATATCGAGCTGTTAATAGTTTTAACTACGCCTTCACTTAGCCATAGTGGGATATGTTCTCGAGCACGAAAAATCAAGTTCCTAGAGCAACGGCCAATATAACTCGCTCCACAAGCGCAGTTGAATTGATAGATACAATTTGAAGTGGCTAGTCTAGGTACTTCATCTTTCAGTCGAGGTAGCACCATCGGTCGTGTAGAGAATAAGAGTGAGTTCACCAGCATTAAAAGTCTTTGAAGATTCTGTAGTCGTATATATAAAGGCTTCTTGTTTACAGACAGTGGTAGTCTTTTCCGTTTCTTTGTATGTGTTTTTGATAAATTTTGATACTATTGTAATTATATGCTATAGCTCTAACTCTGTGGATGAGGGTCTTTACTAAATTTCTTTTGTACTTGGGAGGAACGAAGCTGTGAAAATGTGTATATTGTCCTGTCCAAGTGCTTTTTCTATGCAAATTTCTTTTTATGCTACCATCTAGTTTTCTTGTAAGTAGGACGGGATTCAGGAAAGCAATTCTGTCTTGGGATTCCTCTTCGCATGTGAATTTCATCGAATGTACTTCATTGAATTCAGTAATTATTGTACTCCTATCAGAACCATGAATTTGTACTATTATCGTTCATAATTCTTCTGACATTCAGCTTATTTTATTTTGATGCTATTCAGCTGTAATCTATGAATATTATTGATTCGATGTTATTAATGTTGTTCATAACACTAATTCATTCATTCACTATAATGTATATATAACTGTAGAGCCTGGTGAAGAAGAGGTTATCGAAAAGAGTACTCTTTGTTCAGTGTTCATTCTTTTGAAAATTACTATTATTATTATTCCCTTGGGTTTCGAGTGGAACATAGGGCTTCAACAACACATCTCCACCTCGTTCTCTTCTCTACTATCCTCTTCAGCTGGGCTGGCTCCACGGTTGACCATAATCTGTTATCTCCTCCGCCTCCCCACACGATTTCCACTATGTCACCCTTGACGTAATAACCCGCTCGTCGCTTCCCATTTGGATTCCACTCAAGCAATGCCCTACAGTGTGCACAATGTCATTCGATGGTCTCCTCAGCTTATGCCCGATCCATCTCCATTTTCTCCTACATACTTGTTGAACAATCGGCTCTCGCCTGTTGGTTTGTTCTACTGCAAAGTTTCTTGTTGCTAATTCTTTCTGGCTAGTCATTTGATGCTGAGTATGGAGCCGGTGTTGATAAGATTCTGAAATGACCTGTTGGAAATCCTTTTCGTGACACGCAGTGCAACTTTCTGACCTGCATTGAAGAACTGACTGACTGACTTCCCATTTGTGTTGAACAGAATCCGAATCTTGTTGTTTATGCTGAGGCGGAGTGCAGAAGATTTCCAAACATGGTTTCAGGTTGATGAAGGCGTATCTTACTTTTCCGATTCTGACTTTTGACATCTCCATCCGTTCCGTCTGTAGTTGAAAACGTGCTTCCTAGCCAGATAAGTGAAGGAAGTAACCTCTGTCAAATCTCTCCCTTTGGTGATGATTGGTGCTGGTTGTTGTTGCTGTTGCTGCTGGTTGGTTGGTTATCTTCATCACCTCCATCTTTTCTATGTTCACTTGGAGTCCGGTCTTCGCTGCCTGCCTCCTTCTCCAGCCAGTTAGTTGTTTTTCGCCTGCGAGTCTTCGAGTTTGTGTGACATTAGACATAAATCATCCACGTGCGAAATCCAGATCTTCTAGAGTCTTCTGATCGGTCCGACGTGTTCCTGTCATCTCACTCCTTGTTCACAGTCTGACGCATAATCCAATCCACCACAATTATGAATATCATCGTGGGTGATAATAGGCAGCCAGCCTTGTCTTATTCCTGTATTCACTTCGAACGCCGTTGTGGATCAGCTGACATGTGGCATTGTCACATAGCTGTGCTGTTGAATAAGGTTCTAATAAAGATTTGGGGCACTAAACGCCGTAGTGTTGAAGCAGTTTCCAAATTACTTCTCCGTCAATGCTGTCTGTCGAAGGTCTTCTTTACAATTGGGGGTGGGGATGGTATTTTACAGATACGACAGAGTAAAATATCGTCTTTAATGTGTTTCTTTATTATTGTTATGTTAATTTTTCTCGTAAATAAACGACTACTCGTTGTATAATACACTGTAGGTTCTGTTCACTGACGAAATTTAAATAAACAAAACGAATGGGGATTATCATACTTTAGTATAGGGACGGATTAAGAAGAAGAGGGGTTGAACAAACCATTTTTCGTATGCAGAAGTCTGGCATTTCTATTTCGATGATGGCCAAAAGCTTCATCAGTACAACAGATGAGTCAAATACATAATGTGAAAGTATTGGTTTTGTAGGATTTGTTTGATTGGATGGAGGATTTCATCATGAGCTGACATCAGTTAGAGAACCATTGGAAAACCAACACTGGAAGACTGGACAGCTGTTTCGTCAGCCTAGTTTAGGACTCTTCAGCAGTACGCACCCACCACTGGGACCTGATCCAATGGCTCAATGGTCTACGATCGGTTCGCCTTGTAACCAGAAGGTCCTGGGTTCGAACCTTGGTGGTGGGTGCGTACTGCTGAAGAGCCCCAAACTAGGATGAAACCGCTGGCTGTCCAGTACTCCCAGGTGGTTTTCCAGTGGTTCTCTAATGATATCAGCTCATGATGAAATCCTCCATCCAATCAAATACATAATGATTTGAGCAAGTTATTTTCTGCTCTATTACATAACTAACTTTAAAGGAAAAGGTTGTGTAGAAATAAGATGACCAGTATCGACCATCAGATGGTCAATTATTGTGCTTCTTACAGCCTCACTTCTATCTCTTCTTAACCACATAGGATAGTTTTCTTGCACTGATCGATATACCTAGCTCCACAAGAGCAGGTAACTTGATAAACGCACACACAGAGTTGGTCAACTGCAGGAGCTTATCCTTTAGGAGGTTCTTGAATAGTAATGGTCGACGAGAAGCTGCTATTCTCAACGATGCTGTCTGTCTGTATTGAGTGTCCTTTTCAGGGACTGTGAGATTCTTCTTTTTTGAGTATGTCGGTAGCTAAGTCACCTTTGAATCCAAGGTGGTTACAGACGCTAAATCACACTTCACATAAGTTTTAATAGTATTGTTCGTGTATATAAAACGTGGCGGAAATCCATTTTCCATTAGGCTGTTTCTTAGATCGTTCAACTCTTGTTCCACAGTATCAGGACTTTATATGCACTGAATGCTAGTAGCAAGTGATTGAATCAGCGTTGGGGAGGCGGGGGGCGGTACCCAGCTGTGTAGATTTAAGAGTATTATCCTGTATATTCTTTTCCTCTTGACAGGGATTCGCTTCCGGGGATATTGATAATGATGCTAAAGCGATTCGTTATTTTGCCAATGAATTAAAATTTCCAACTATGCTGCTTACACAAAGTTTTGCTAAAAATATGGGCCTATATGGTGAACGTGTTGGTGCTTTCACTTTGTTGTGTTCATCTGCTGAAGAAGCTGAAAGGTGTTTATCACAGATTAAGATAATTATTCGACCAATGTATAGTAATCCACCGATACACGGGGCTCGTATCGCTGCTGAGCTGATGTCAAATCAAGAATTACGTCGAAAATGGTAAGATGCTTTTATTTATCTTTTGGTAATAATAATAATCTACTTTGTTCTCTAGTAGGGTTTCACGTAATAAATTTAATTCTTTCTCTATCGTGTCTTCCGAATGGATTTTTTTAATCCTTGAACTTACTATGCTTTACCAGGTTTTGCTTTCGGATAAATGGAACGATGCTCTGGAAGTTGATAAACTATAATTAATAGTGTTCTCTGAGCTGGTTGGTTTGGTTGCGGAGCTTTCGTCGTCCCCCTGCTGGACAACATCTTCAGCGCGATATTTAGCATAAAGTGAAATGATTTAAATTTCTTCATGAGCGGTGATAGAATTGCGTCTCCCGGCAACCATCTTTACATATTTATTGACCATTTTCTATTGATAAACTGTCTCGTCCATGTTGACTTGAGATATATCTATCTTTAGATTGTATAGTCTTTTCTTCTGGTTAAGTAGTACATCGAGGAATGGAAATGCCAATGTTCGATTCACTTTCTAAGGTAAATTTTATTGATCGGTGTGCTGCGTTGAAGGTTTTGAGGAGATACTCTAAATCAACTTTTTCATCACAAATTATGAACGTGTCATCTACGTATCTCCTGTATAAGTGCAGTTAACTTATCAAAGGATCGAAGATGTTGTTTTCGAAACTCCGGTATGAAGCAGTCAGCTAGGAAGTGGATCAACAGGAGACCTCATAGCTACACCATCTTTCTGCAATATTGAATTGTTAAGACCAATATAGAATTACATATTTAATTCAATTTTAGATTTTCCCGTCGATTGATTGGACCCCGAAGTGCTCGATCTCAGGTTGACATGTCGGCTTCTTTTGCAGATGCTCCGACGAAACTATGAACACTGGGTTTGAGCCTCGGTGGTGGGAACATCATCACTCACTGGGGAATGCAGGTACATCCAGATGACGAGTCCCAAATAGGACGAAATGCGCATCAAGCTGGATTCCATCCACTGCTAGTCACCTTCCACCAATTAACTTTCAATAGAATTACAGTTAGAAATTATGCGTAAGTGTTGTAATGCGCATAAAAATGTAATACGAAGTTGAAAATCAGACAAAATTAGGCATAAAATTTGTCAGGCAATTAAAGATGGTTAAAACAAGAGTAAAAAGGCTTAAGGGGAAAAGAAAACATTCTTAAATTACAGTAACATTGTAAGTAATGATGACCAACGTGTAAGGGAAGCGTATGAACTAATTTCTTATGAACCTCTACAAGTTTGACCTCTTTAAGTGTGGATTCCGATTAATTCAACGGTATGTGAAAGACGAAATCGTAATGCAAGGCTAATATTTTTTTTCTTAATAATAATGATCTGCTTTATTCCAAGATACAGTACTTATAATGCAGAATGGAATTCTCAGAATTTTTCACACATATTGCATCTGATTTACTCGAAATATAAATAAGATTAAAAATTAAAACAAAATTAACCAGAGGAATTTGTCCACATTTACGATATAAAGTCAAAAATATTCGAAGTATGAATTGAGAATCTTAAATATTATAATAATAGTAAAAGTGAGTTTGTTTCAAACAGTATTGCCGATTCAGTTTGGAAATTTCAGCATGTTATAGATTATCGGATCTAATGTTCTGTTGATATAGTATAATGGTGAGGGGAAATACAAAATTAACAGTTATAACACAGCTTAAATTATGTCCATACTTATGAAAATAAAAATAAAAACAAAAATTGAGAGGATTATAAATATAAAAAATACAATAACAATAAAGTTTTATGTTGTAAGGGTGGAGGGAATGGTTTATTCAATAGTGCAAAGAAGGTTAGTTAGTTCATGCCTAACACTATTTCCGTCACATAAAATAAGTGCCGCCAAAATATGGCATAGTGGAATTTTTATACTTCGATGTACGTGCATAAAGTCTTTTGAAGAAACTTGTTTTACCAAGATGATATCAAGATTAAGTAAATACCAAGATGAGTCAGTAGATTGGATAATGCGACAAACAGCGGGCAATGAGGAAACAGGCATAAAATGGACTCACACAAAAAACTTGGAGGATCTGTACTTCGCCGATGATATATGTCTGATTTCCCACAAACTGGAAGATATGCAAGCGAAAAGCAACAAGTTGGCCAAAGAAGCATCAAAGATAGGACTTCAGGTGAACATAGAGAAAACAGAGGTGATAAAGATTCCTCGACAAGAACAACAACAACAGACAACGATCAGCATAAATGGGAGGAACCCAAAAGAAACAACCTCTTTTACCTACCTGGGAAGCATCGTTTCAACCACAAGCAGACGGAACTGACGAGGATATCAAAGCAAGAATCGATCGGAAAAGCAAGACAAGCTTTCACTACTCTCAAGTCAGTGTGGAGGTCAACAGCACTCACCATCAAAAATAAGATCCGGATTTTCAACTCCAATGTGAAGTCAGTGCTACTCACTGTACGGATCAGAGACTTGGCTAGCGCATCATAAACAGCATCTCAAACAAACTACAGACCTTCATTAACAGTTGTCTTCGCTCAATATTCAAGATCAGATGACCAGCCAGAAAAGATCAGCAACAGGGATCTCTGAGAGCGAACCAACCAGGAGCCGATTGTAAAACAAATAGGCAGGCAGAAATGGAGATGGATTGGCTGGCCATACTCTGAGGAAACCATCGAGTGACAAGCCATTACTCGAGTGTAACCCGAAAGGGAAGCGGCGAGTTGGTTGTCAGTGCAAAGGTGACTTGGAGGAGGTCATGTGATGAGGAGATGAAAACGTGTGGGCAGACTTGGAGCCAGGTGAAGACTCTAGCAGAGAACCGAACGCAATGGAGACGTGCAACTGAAACCCTATGTTCGTCTAGGAATTAAAGGAAACAATAATAAGATGAGTCAACTCTAAGGCGTGTAATTCATCATTGTTCTTAACTGGCTGGCTCACATCAAACATGAATATTATTTCAGCATAAAGCGAAAAAAAAAAACAACAATCTAAAAACATGTCACAACAAAACTTTTGTTTTACTTTTTATGTGTGTGTGTGTGGGGGTGGTGGTGGTGGCGGTGAGGGTATATAGGTAGGTGGGTACTGGACACACTACCACTGGGTCGTCGTCAGTTGTCTAGACAAAAGACTGAATAACTCATGTGAACTAGAGTGACACACACGCATACACACACAGTTTAATACAAAACTATGATCGTTGTCTTTGTGACACAAACACACATACACACATTACATTTCTTCACGTTTAAATGTTCACGGCCTAACTACAGTCAAAGACACAATGTCTATTGTTCACAGTATGATCTAGAGTATGCTTGACCCAGACAAATGTAATATGTATACTGGTCAAACAAAGAGAACGGTATTCAATTCTCTTCTCCTTCTACCTCTTCCTCGTCGTCATGTTTTCTCTCGCTTTAATGTAAAAGAAAAAATGTTTTAAACACAGACAGTGAACTTTCACATTGATGATATTTCACTGATATAGAAACCAAGTCTGAAGTTAAGTATCTTGGATTAATTCTTTCTTCTGACCTATCCTGGTCCTCCCATGTCTTAGCGATTTCTAAAAGAATATTTCGTCTGACATTTTACATTAAGAAGTTAAGGCACTCAGGCATAACTCAACCACTCCTCCTCTTACAGTTTGTCAACTCGTGTATTTTACCTATTCTTCTTTACTGTTCACCCTTACTTATTCTTTCCTGGATTGCTTAAAAAATGACTATGTCATACTTCGTAGAACTCTGAAGACTAGCTGTCAGTAGAACGAGTGGTATCCCATTGAGTCATATCGTTGACATTGTCACTGATGAAGGCACTTGATGTCATGCAACAAATTCGCTAAAGGAATTTTGTCAGACTGTGAGCACCCACTCTACCCGCAGCTCCAACCTTGTGTCTCCTCAGGTAAAAGTCTTTTCAGAAGACTTTATGCACGTACGTCTAAGTATAAAAATTCCACAATACCATATTTGGCACGTACTTTATGTGATGAAAATAGTGTCAGACATGAACTAACTAACCTTCTTTGCACTACTAAATAAACCATTTCCTCCACCCTTAAAGCATCAAACTTTATTGTTATTGTATTTCTTAAATTTATAATCCTCTCAATTTTTTGTTTTGTTTATTTTTTTTCATAAGTGTGGACATCATTTAAGCTGTGTTATAACTGTTAATTTTGTATTTCCCCTCACCATGCTGCTATATCAACAGAACATTAGATTCAATAATCTATAACATGCTGAAATTTCCAAACTGAATCGACAATACCGTTTGAAACAAACTCACTGTTATTATTATTATTATATTTAAGATTCTCAATTCGTGCTTCGAATATTTTTGACTTTATATCGTAAATGTGGACAAATTCCTCCGGTTAATTTTGTTTTAATTTTTAATTTTATTTATATTTTGAGTAAATCAGATGCAATATATTGTGACAAATTCTGAGAATTCCATTCTGTATTATAAGTACTGCTGTTTTTGGAATAAAGTAGATTATTATTTTTTTAAAGTTTTGCAGAAATTTTCTGCCGATTGATCGATTAAGATCAACTCACGTGTGTGTAACACACAGTAGTGCGGCGATTTAAAAAGCGGATTGTGCTTCGGTGATGTCCGCTCATGATGAAATCCTCCAACTAAATTTTTTTTTGAAATTTAATGATGAGTTCAACTCAGTAAGAAGTGAAATGTTACAAGGAAGCACACGAACTAAACAATTACAGTTTACAGGGTAGTGGAAGAGAGAGAGATTAGCCATACTGCAACAACAGAAGACAAGAGTCAGGCAACAGATCGTTTGGTTACAGGATTTCATCATGAGCTGACATTAGTTAGAGAACCATTGGAAAACCTGGGAGTACTAGACAGCTGTTTCGTCCTAGTTTTGGACTCTTCATCAGTGCGCACCCACCCACCGCCAGGGTTCGAACCCAGGAACTTCTGGTTATAAGGCGAGCTCGTATACCATTAAGCCACTGGGACCCGATCCAATGGCCCAATCAATCAAAATCCCTACAAACCAATACTTGAATAACAGATCGTTTGTTGAGAAAATCAAGAGATATTTATAAATTTTTGTAAACATTATTATTCTTTATTTGTAAAAATTATGTATTTGTAAAGTCTCAGCGAAATTGAAATGATTAATTCCAACGTTTCCTGTGTCCGGCAATCTGATCCGAACTTCTTCAGGGAAATTAATCGAAATTTACATAACAGAGGTCTATATATAAAATGGGGACATCTCTTGTTTTTAAAAACTTTGTCTAATCATATGAGTCATGAAACAGGCATCAATGTGTATAATAAACAAAATTGTATGAACTCTGATCGTTATTGATATAAGTGTAAAACTTGGGCATTGTGGTAGAGTATAACTCCATTATGGATAAGATTTTATTTTGATAAAGTGTCACACAGTGTTATACAGTAATATTAACTGATGACCACGTTTCGAGCACAAACTATTGCTACTCATAATCACATCAAGTTATTATTAGCAGAGAGGCAGCGTCTTCTGATTGGTTGATTTCACACTGGAAGTTGTTCTGTCATCTCTTTGTGACCGTTTCTGTGATGGTCAGACCATATATATATCTGTTAATCTTTGTAAAAAATTTATATTTGTAAAGTCTCAGCGAGATTGAAATGAGTAATTCCAACGTTTCGTTCAGCAATCTGGTCCGAACTTCTTCAGGGAAATTAATCGAAATTAACATTACATAGGTTAATATATAAAAAGGAACATCACTTGTTTTTAAAAATTTGTCCAATCATGAGCTCATAAATATTTTGTTTATTATACTTGTTGATACTTTTTGAATGACTCATGATTGGACAAATTTTTAAAAACAAGTGATGTTCCTTTTTATATATAAACCTATGTAATGTTAATTTCGATTAATTTCCCTGAAGAAGTTCGGACCAGATTGCTGAACGAAACGTTGGAATTACTCATTTCAATCTCGCTGAGACTTTACAAATATAAATTTTTTACAAATGTCTACTTCTCACTCGGCGCCCAAATATTTTAGAACTATTCTGTCAAATCTTGACGACAGTTCATTTGAATATCTGTTAATCGTATCCGCCCACGCTAAGTCTGCTGTGATTGGTTGTTGAGCTAGTCTTTGTTCTTGTTTTTTTTCTCATGACCAAGATTTGAGACGTAAACATTGTCATAAATTGCTGTCTACCAATTTTGGCTAGCAGACAGCTCTCATCACAATACTATTTTTTTTGTATATACAGGTTGGATCGAAGTCTTTTGATGATAGCAATGACTTCTGCTGAACCGTAGTAAACGTGAGGTTCTCTTTGTGTATTGATTATTTGCAAATCCTAACTAATTTCTACTGAATGTCCCCTGTGTCAATTAGGTGTGTCTGCTGGCAGTTGTTGCACTTGAGAACACTTTGCTGCCTTTCATCATCATATAGAGACTTTTAGGGGGGGGGGATATGCTCAGAAATTCTAGTAGATGCTGTCCTCTCAGTCCTTCTTATGTATACTTGTTATGGCAAGTGCAAACGAATTGGTAAATACAGTTGGCGATGACATAAGAAGGAGACTTATCCACTTTTGACTGAGTTAATTAGCATACTGTGTTTTTTTAGAGTGGAATCAGTCTGGCTGGCGGCGGGAAATGTTCTCTTCAATACATCTTCTTCCCGTTTCTACGCTAGACAGATTTCTTTTCAACTATTTGAGATTTCGGTCTAGGTGTTTTTTTTCTTTCATTTTACTTCCATAGTTTAGGATGAACACTTTCGGGGATATCCCTTTTCTGGATAAGGCGCTTTTCGATAATGGCTAGTGTATTCTTCAATTGGTATTTTCTGAACATAACACCCTAACTATTTATTTTATCATCCTTTGGCGTGTGCTACTGATAAGATTTATCAGTAGTATATGTATAGAAAGATGTTCATTGGCATAAAAATATCAAATAGCGGAGAGATAGATTTGATGTCATAGGAGACATGACAAGAAGACAAGCCAACACAGTACGAAGGGGGGGGGGGAAGCAGAAGTAGCAGGCACAACATGGAAGATCTGTGCAAATGATGGTTTGCAGATAAGGTGTGGATAATTTGCCTATATAGAGATATCAAATTCCAAAGAAACATTCTGTTAACAAGTCTCTCATCTTCTATGTGTGCTATTGTTATTATTTTCTTGGGTTCTGAGTGGAACTTAGAGCTTCAACAACACATCCCCACTTTGTTCTATTCTGTGCTGTGCTTTTCAGCTGGGTCCACGAATGGTCATAATCTCTTATCTCTTCCAGTTTTTACGATTTCCTCCATATCACTCTCACACTGACGACCCACTCGTCGCTTCCCATTTGGATTCCACTCGAGCGATGGCCTGGCTGGCGCGCGATGTCATTCGACGGTTTCCTCAATGTGTGCCCGACTGATACATCTCCACTTTCTTCTACATATTTGTTGATCAATCCGCTGTCACCTGTTGGTTTGTTCCACTGTAGAGTTTCCTGTTTCTAATTCTTTCTGGTCGGCCATTCGATCTTCAGCATGAAGCAGCCAGTGAAGGGGTCGGTTACTGATTAGAGACTGAAAGCTGTCGGAAATGCTTTTCATGACACACACGCCAAGTTTCTGACCCATATTGAAAAACTGACTGACTCACTGACTTCACATTTGTGTTGAACAGGATCCGAATCTTGTTGTTTATGCTGAGGCGGAGTGCAGAAGATTTCCAAACTGGTTTTCAGGTTGATGAAGACGTATCTTGCCTTTCCCATTCTGGCAGGCTGGTGTTGACATCTTCATCGGTTCCGACTGCCTGTGGTTGAAACTGTGCTTCCTAGCCGGAAACGTGAAGGAAGTCACCTGTTAAGGCATATTGACATTGAACGTTGTTGCATTGACCTTGGTAGCCATTGGCGGGCAACCTGAAGGCGCGAATGGTTCGATCGTGTACAAGTTCGAAGAAGACGAATAAAAGTACATTATAATTTTGTATAAAACATTAGTTTATAGACTTGTAATTGTCTTTACTTTAATTGCCAAACAATATAACTTACAATCGAGTACTGGGGTTTTGGAGTTGATGTAAAGACAAGTACATAGTAATTATCGGTTCAGAGCGTCTTCGTTACAATAGGAACTTAGGGTTTAGTCCCTTGATTTCATCTCTGTTGAATCTCTCCCTTTGGTGGTGATTGGTGCTGGTTGTTGTTGGTGGTGATGGTGGTTGCTTATCTTCATCACCTCCGTCTTGTCTATGTTCACCTGGAGTCCTGTCTTCTCTAGCTGCTTCTTCAACCAGTTTGTTGGTTTTCGCTTGTAGGCCTTCGCGTTTGTATGATATTAAACATAAATCATTTGCGAAATCCAGATCTTCTATAGTCTTCTTATTGGTCTGGTGTTTTCCTGTCTTTTCACTCCTTGTGCACAGTCTGACGCGAAATCCGGTCCACTACAATTAAGAATACCATGCCTTGTCTTACTCCTGCATGCAATTCGAATGCCTCGCTGAGTTTTCCGTTGTGAATCACCTGACACGTGTCATTGTCGTACAGCCAGCTGTTAAATAAGGCTGAGAAGAAGTTTCCAAATTACTTCTCAGTTAACGCTGTCGAACGCCTTCTCAGATTCGATGAAGTTGTTGAGGTATGCGGTTCGACTACCATTCTATGCTTTGTTCTGTGATGATGATGAAGATGCGTAGACTTACAATTTGATCAGCACATGATTTGCCTTTCCTGAATTCAGCTTGTTCCGGTGGGTGGTGGAGTTCTGTATCCAGTGTAACTCTTGCTATTACTACTAATCTGTTATTCTACGTAAAAAAAAACAGATGTATCCACCGCATAACTGGTTATCATTGTAACGATAACAGGTATTCTATTTTATTATTGTATTTTGAATACCTAAAGCAGAGCAATTTATTGAAAAGAATATTCTTTTTCGTTCAGATTGACTTTTCAATTCACATAAATCTATAAGAATATTACACATCACACGATTAAATCTTTTTATATTTCTAAAAGGCTTGCAGATGTCAAAACAATGGCTGATCGTATTATAACAATGCGGAAAAGTTTAAAAGATAATCTAAGCAAATTAGGATCAAATCGTGATTGGTCGCATATTACTAATCAAATTGGAATGTTTTGTTATTCTGGTTTGAATCCGGAACAAGTGAGTTTTATTGATTTGTTGTGTTAACCTCATTGAGTACTCCTCTCTGTGTATCTGTCCATTTGATAGACTAGTCCATTGACCGATGATATTTCAATATAGCTTGTTTGATTTTCACAGGTGCCTCATCGAAGCTGAAGTGTATTACAGTCGACACTAGTTTATGACTGTAACTATTTTGATGTGGTTGTGTTCTCTGAGCTGACTGCATAGTTAATTTGCGAAGCTTTCATTGCCCCTTACTAGGTGACATCTTCAGCGCATACTTCAGTTTGAAGTGAGCTTTTAGATTTCTCCACGAGTTTATTAATCATCTCTCCTGGCGGGTGACCTTGAACGTGATTGGTTGTTTTTGTGTGTCTTCACACCTTCTAGGCTACTTGTACTGGATTGAATAATTCTCTGAATTGAACTTTGACCCTTTGTGTGTGAGGTTTCTTTCTTATCGGTTGATAAATTTTGTCTATCTGGATGTGTCTATTGATTGATGATTCACTGGAATGCCAAGCTTCTAAAAATTCTCTAGCATTCTTGTTGTTTCCTCTGTCTGTCGCTCAACAGAGAAAGAAGATAAAACCAACATCATCTACAAAATAGATCGTATCAACTGCAAAAATTTTTTTGATTACAGCTTGATTCCACACCGTATTCTATGGTACAGGTATGGAATTTTCAGCATGTGATATCGGTAGCCCAAATTTTGCAGGCCGACCATAGATATCAGGTGTTCGTCGGCAGGGGATCGAACCCCGGACCATGTGCATGATTGACGAGCGTCCTAACCACTGTGCCACCGACGCACAACAACACTACATTGGCCAAAGTAGATGTCCCCTTCGTCTTCGTATCCACGAACATAAGCTAGCCGTCAAAAGACATGATATACACTCCCTCATATCACTACATACAGACAACCACAGACGTCAATTCAACTGGGACAACGTTCAAATATTAGACAGAGGAAACACCTGGAATGTTAGGGGATTTTTAGAAGCCTGTTATTCCAGTGATTCGTCAGTCAGTAGACACATCCAGATAGACAAAATTACCAATCGATAAGATGGAAATCTCACACACAAAGGGTCAAAGTTCAAGTCAAAGAAACAATCACTCCCAATACAAGTAGCCTAGAAGGTGTGAAAACATACAAAAACAACCAATCACGTCCAAGGTCACCGGGAGGGGTGATTAATAAACTCGTGGAGAAATCTAAAAGTTCACTTCAATTCAAATTGAAGTATGCGCTGAAGATGTTGCGTGATAGGGCAATGATGAAAGCTTCGCAAATTAACTATCCAGCTAGCTCAGAGAACGCAACTACATCAAAATAGTAAGTAGTTTCATGCATGCATACAAGCTGGAGATTGCTTTTTAAATTAAGCGATTTGTGAGGATTTGAATGTGCACCACCGCTGAAGAGTAACGAACGAGCTGAAAACAGCTTACATCAGTTAACCTCCTGGTGGTTTCTAAAATAGTCTCTCTAACTTACTAACTAACTAACTAATGTTGTTTCACAGCGAAATCTAACCACTGAAATTGCGATGAAGTTTTTTTGTATTTCTCAGTGAATAAATGAAAAACAAAACCATATTGTCGCATTTACTGACGTTTCGCTGTTTAATGCTGCTGCTAATCGCTTTATCAAAGTAGTAATATTAAACCAGAATTTACAAAATCCACTCAGCTTATATGTAACAACGCAATCATCATTACTCAGTATGGGGTCATTTTTCTCGTTGTCAAATTGGCCAATTGATAAAGATAACAAAACCATGATTTGTAGATTGTTGGATTTGATAAGTGTGTAAAATTATAAAAGCAACGTGTGTGTTTACATAATGAAATTGCTTATCATATTCGTGTTGATTTTGCCACTTCATGGGGGAGAAGGGTGTTGTAACTAGGTCAAATTCTGTTTTAGTCCATCATTCCTATTCAGACAATTTAAATTCCACTTGATATGAAGTGCTTCTGATGACATCAGACGTTCTTTGTGATTTCTGATAGTTTTCTGCATTATTTCAATATTGTCAAAATCAATTTTGTGACGTGATTCTATGGCGTTTAGACCTATGGTTGATGATTTTCCAATCTTTTCTAGTTCACTAACTGGATTTCTCGGTGGTTGGTCAAACAGATACTCTACGGCTTTCATTTCTTCTGATTACCTTGATTTCTCTCTGGCGATGTTTGTCCGATGAATATCGCATCACACATTCGAAGCATTTTATTTTATAGACACAATTAGACTGAGAATCTTTAGGGATTTGGTCTTTTATATGGACAAGGTTGTTTCGTAGTGTGTCTGATGTTTTGAAGAAAACTCTAATGTTGAGCTTATTGAGTAATCTTCTGATATCGCCTGACGTCTCCGGTCTATATGGAATGACTACTGTTTGAGGTCCATGTTTTTCGGAATACGTTTTCGACCATACTTAATGTCAGTGTTGATTTTGTCGATGAAGTTCTTTGGGTAGTTGTTTTGCTTGATATTTCTACTTCTTTTTCTTTCTTATCCGTTAACATCAAAGAGTGTGCTCGTCTAAGAAGATTTGAAACAACTGGTGACTTTGCGCTGATGGGATGTGATGATTTGAAGTCTAAATATTTGTTGGAGTAGGTTTTCTTCCTGAATATAGGTATACTAAAATGTCCGTTTTCCCTCCTCTTAACTAGGCAGTCTAGAAATGGTAGTTCACCGACGTCTCATTATATTTCCGAAGTAAACTGGATTCTGGGAGATAGATTGTTTATTTTCTCCAATAGTGAACTATGTAAATCTCGTTGTAGCACTATAAAAGTATCATCTACATATCTTAACCATATTTTAGGGGTGAATATGCTTGAAAAAGATGTTATCTTCGAATCTGTTAATAGTGAACTTTGTTTGGACATATATAACAGTGAAACTGCAAGTTTAATCATTGCTCGCCGCTTTTATGCACACCTTGTTGTTATTCTTGTAATACCCTTCCTAGTTTTTACTAATCTGCTCTTTTTCTCCCTTTCTCGAAAGGTTGACAAGCTGACTAACGAATATTCAATTTATCTAACTAGAGATGGACGTATCAGTATTGCTGGACTGTCATCGAAAAATGTTGAATATTTAGCGCATGCTATGCATCAGGTCACCAAGTGATTAAAAATATCTATTCAACGGTACTGGTGGGTGAAGTATTATTCCACCACCATCCATCTCGATCCCCCCCCAGCCGTTTTTCGTGATCGATCAGGTTTTATACATATATACATACATATATACAGCCAGTGCGCACAAAGTCGTCTAGGAGTCTTACGTTTTCCACTATATTTGTCTGTCATTCCTGTTGATGCGTTCCATCATACCCCCACAACACTCGTGACTATTAGTATTATTATTATTATTTTGAAAAAGTGTATCCCAGTGACTTTGTAAAAAAGATCACCGGTGTGAAAGTGATTTTATTATTATTGTTGATTGTCTTTTTCATGTGCCCCCCTCTGTCTCTCTCTCCGTGCCCCTCTTTTATGATTCGTTGATTGATTGTCTTTGTGCTCAACAAATTATATGCATAAATTGTCTGAGATATTGTCTTGTCTTTTTTGAAAGTTGAAATAATCGTTGAAATTGGCAAAACATTGTGATATAAATTTGTCTATTGATCATCCATCCTTCGATAGATTCTGGAACATAAGCGTACTACTCACACCGACGTTGAATAATATGGAATATTTGTTGACTTGAAGACGGCTGTATTCCACTCTGTCCCACTGATCAAGATAGAAGGTACTCAAACTTATGCAGCTTTGATGATAATCAGTGGTGTTCGTAAGGGGATGACCACAGTCCCCTTTGGTGTTTCATTTCATCATAAATGTACTAATGGAATCGTGCCTAACTGGTTTAGGGAGTGACTTGTTACCATCAGGGAATAGTATTGTTGACTTAGAGTATGCAGATGATATTGTTGTACTCTTAGGTGAAGATGGTGATAAAATGTAGAGTCTTCTCAGCACACTTTGAGCAGAAATCTTCAAATGTTTAGCATGTGATTTCGCTGCTGTCAAATGTAACATGGTGTTGTAGGACTGGACTGCACCAACACCTAGCTTAAAGATATTGGAGTGAAGTGATTGGGAAGTGGGCAATATTGAGTTTAGGCGTCGACTGCTAGGTAAGGAGGGAGGGGAAATCAATAGACGAGGAGGTTGTGAAGCAGCTGCATTGATTAAGATGGTTAGGACATGTGTTACGCATGCATCCCTAGCCATCCATGCCTTCCTCGACAAAGGGCAATGTTAGCTGACATAAGGTCAGGTTGGAAAAGAGCTAGCACATGGTGGCCAAACCAGACACGTAGGGAGACGTAGACTTCCTGGTTGGTGTCCTCGGGACGGTAAACACCAATGAAGGCTGGAGACAATTGGTGATATGGCTCAAAGTCATCGTTCTCAATGGCTGGTGCAGATGCATCCACTCCTTGTGATTTATAATTTCTAATAAAACTATATTGTTCTTCGATATTACTATTCCGTTTGCCTCATATCTCTGTTTACTGTCTCCATTTTGCATTTCTTCTACTTTCTTCTCTTGCTTTATGTGCCACGAGGAGGGAGTGTGGCGACTCGAACTGCTGCACATCGGTGCAGAGTTCTCTGTTGAAACCCGTCAGATTGGGAAGTTACATTAACCATCCCCATAACGAACTATTGATTGTTGACGAAATCTCAGCTAACAGATACAAAAGGCTCACGTATGACATTTGCCAACTTACTTTAACTTTTGCGTAGATGTTGTGATATTCGGTTATCTGTCAAAGGATATGTGTACTGAGCAACGGTTTATGAGATATGGCGATTAAATTTGAAAGAATATATGAAGACGCTATCGGTGTTTGATCATAGGTGTCTGCGTGTCTGTTGAGAAATATTTAAGGTTAAGTAAGGCAGAGGTTCTGAAGGTGAATCCGTTGAGATGGCTGAGATACACAAGCCGAGTTACTGCCCTCCTTAATGTGTCAATGGTTATAACTGAATAAAGCTGTGTCGCTACTTTGTGCCTTTGTGTCTGCGCCTGTTAATTAGCCTATAACGGTAATGAACTCGACTGGTACGCGCTAATACGTCTATTTGTCCATTGTACCTTCCGATTCACTGGGCCACGCAAATATCAAAATACAAAGGCTGGCCTATGACTGTAAGATATTGTATTGTACATCTATTAAGAAACAAAACATCATATTTATATATTCAATTTATCACAAAACAGTTGGCTCACAGCTGTGAGAATGGATTGTTCTTATTGGCTGGGAATATCTATCCTGATTAGTTGACGATCCGACAAAGACCAAGGTGAGACAAAAGATGATGAATTGATCTCACACACTAAATCACAATATGCGTCAGAAATGACAGATCAACATAGTAACTCCATCACAAGATAAATCACACGATTCGTGATCCTATCGGCAATGTGTACCGATATAGAATTAAGTTGGAATAGAATTAAAGGTGATGGTCAAAGTGAAGCCGGGCATCATTCCATGAAGTCTCTGACAGTTGGTTGAGGCCAACCACATAGAAATGTGTAAAATATCTGGTTGGTGTCCACGAGACTTTCAAAGCCAGTAGCTTGAGACTGTAGGGCTGATAGAGCTCAAAACTGTCCTGAATAGCGTAGATGCATTCACTACTCTTTGTAATCTCCTGGATGTATGAAGTCCTTGTGGTGCTATTCTATCTGCGTATATTTATTTTCTCTACTACATGGAATGTAGTAACTTGGCTTGACGCTGCACTTTTGAGCAGAGCTCTATGCTAAAACTCAATCCAAGTCAGGTGTTAGGCTTTCAAATCAATCAATAAATTAGCACAGAAAATAAAAATAAGTAACTCTTAGTTACATTTAGAAAACAGAAAGATTGAGCGAAGAAATATTTACTTTTCAATTAGATCCTCATCTCTCTCTGGCTCTATTCTAATATACACGTAGAGCATTTTTATTACAATACACAACAGTTTACCAATCATCAGGTGGCACTGATATGTTTGTTAACAATAATTAGTCAGTGTTAAAATGTCAATGGGTTGATAATTAACGAAGAAAATCAATACACACAATTAAAAGGTAGAAATGGTTAGAATAAATTAATTTTACAAGGATAACACGTAATTAAAGATGAAGTGGTCAAAATAAAAATAAAATAATTTGGACAATTATAATTTTTATAGTTTTTAAAGGTTTAGGGGGAGGGGGGTGAAGTAGTCCGGTTTATACAGTCATGTAATAATGGCCAAGGCAAGGAAAGTGGCTGTACAAATTTCTTGTGAACACACAGGTTTGGCTTCTTCAGGTGGATTCTTATTGCTTCAGCTGTCTGTAGTTACATTTGATTTAAAATTGAGGCATTTTTTTCGCCGATACTCTGTTAAATACAAGTTAGTAGAATAATATAAGCCCATTAATATTTCGTAAAATCCTTTCTATTGCTTACAATATGAGCGTTAGTCATATCTCAGATAAGAAAGAGCACATGCTGGTGAATACCAAAGTGAAAGGGGATGAAGTTTTCAGCATCGGATAAGTTCGTCCCAGGTCAGTCATTTGTTATTTACATTATATGCGCGAGGAGCCGATTGGCGTCGGTAATATTTAGTAATATTTCGATGACAACCAAAATCATTGTACAATAACCCGCCTAGATCGAATAGTGGACATCTGTCAACTACAAGATTTAATAATGTGAAATATTCCCATATCATAGTGAATTAAAAGTCAATCTGAACGAAGAATATTGTTTTCAATACATCCTTCTCCTCTTCAGGTTCTTATAATTATAAAATATAATATTTATTGTCGTTACAATAATGATAGCCAGTTATGCGGCGGATACATTTTAACGTAGAATAACAGATTAGTTATGGGCTGTCGAAATAAATAGTCGTATTTGTGTGACAAACATCGTGCTAGGCTGAAATCGATTACAAAATATTGTAAAATGGGAGACAATGGTGGTGATTAGTCATAATAGATTTGTAGAGTGTGGGGTAGGAAAAATTGACAAGTCAGTTCAAGGTTATAAAAGGTGTCAGGTGAGTGAGTGGCTAGTACAAAGTGGTATGTATTAAACAGGAGATATTAAGACTGCAATGAGAGGTTCATCATGAAATAGCGAATGTGTGAAATGCGAAAAGAGATAATATCACTAATAATAAGTCCGGATTGTATAAATGGAAAATTCGATAGTATTGAGAGAATGTTTCCATGAAGAGAATAAATTATGGCGAATAATAATAATTGTAATAATAAGTAAAGGAAAAGAAAAAAACCAAGAGGGTTAAGAGGAAGAAGCACTCTTGGTGAGAAGAAGAATCATCAATCCAAGTTTGGCCACAGTAGGAACAGCGTCTGGACGTGTTCTTTTCGGATACAAAGTTCCGGTTTAGTCGATCTTATTGCAACAGCTTCAGCTATGTGTAGGAGACGTAAGCGAACTGTACGTGATAACAAATTCGGAATATAACCCTGAAAGCTGTGTTGGCATCGATGCGATGTCCAGCCTAGCACGTTTGTCACACAAATACGACTATTTATTTTAACACCCCATAACTAATCTGTTATTCTACGTTAAAAATGTATCCGCCGCTTAACGACAATAAATATTATATTTTATAATTGTAAGAACCTGAAGAGGAGAAGGATGTATTGAAAAGAATATTCTTCGTTCAGATTGACTATTAATTTGTCAACTACGCTGTAGTGCGAAGAGCCTGTTTTCGGCAACGAATTCATTCACTTAGCTGTACAATCGCAGCTATGGATAGCTATTTTTGTATATGTGCGTCGGTGGCATAGTAGTTAGGACGCTTGCCAACCATGCACATGGTCCGGGGTTCGATCCCCGGCCGACGCACTCCTCTACCTCGTTGAGCCAGAAATAATGCTGGTGAAGAGGAAAGGTTGGGCATGAGGCTAGCAACCCCATCCTGTAAAATAAGCACTGCTACAGAAACTTCAAGCCACTAGCTTGAAGCCCTATGTTCCACTGGGGAACGTGAAGGAAATAAAAAAAATTTTTGTATATGTGTGTACATTAGGTTTGTGAGACAAGAATAAAAATTAGTTAGCGTTATTGTTTACGTCATCAAAAAATTTCAAAATCTGTGATGAATAATCGAAATTTAACTAGTGGCGGGAAGAGGGGATTTGAAGATTAGTAAGTCTTGACTAAAGTTACGTAATATGAAAGACACTCCGAGAAATAGGATATTAATGTCAGAGCATGAAGACAAGTTTCCAAAGTTAAAATTATGTAATAGTTAGAAAGAGTAAATGTGAGGGTCAGTTAATTCAAAAGGTGAACGCCTCTCATTTATTTACGGTCTACCAAAAATCCATAAGACCAATGTGCCCTTAAGACCCATATTATCAATGATAAACTCACCATGCCAGAAACTAGCTCGATGGTTGGCTGAGTCATTGAAGCCAATTCAACAACAGAAATTTGCAAATCGTAGCTTGTATGACACCAACAAATTGATGGGTTCCCCCGCTAGGACCTATTCTAGTTGAAATCTTCATGGGTTATCTCGAACAGACTCGACTGAGTGATGCTATCAATGAAACAACATACTATCGTTGATATATCGATGATACGTTTGTTGTTTGTAACGACATGAGTCAGACATCCGTATTATTTGACCACCCTAATGAGATCCACCCAAACATTAAATTCACCATGGCATATGAACACAACGACGAGTTCAATTTCCTGGACCTAAATGTAAAATGAAAAAACGATGGAACGGTTGAAAAGTCCATCTACAGAAAAGAAACCTGGACAGGACAATATCTTCACTACAACAGCTTCCGCTATATGTGGGGATTAGTAAGAACACTGTGGGACAGAGGTAGGAAGTTATGTTTGCCTAACAAGGTAGAAGAAGAATTAAGCTTTGTTGAAAAATGAATTAAAGAAAACGGGTATCCAAAGGGATTTATCCTAAAGTACAGCAAAGAAAAGGATGAGAAAGTGAAGTATCCAACAGTTGAAAAGAAGAAAGTGTTCATTTGCCTCCCATATAGAGGAGAAGCATTATCACAAAAGATTGACAGGAGGATGAAATGAGTAATGAAAAGATGCTTCCCTGCAGCTAAGCTGGTGACACTATACAGCACTATATGCTCTATAAGCCAATCGAAACTGGATAAGTACCCTGCTGATGTTACCTCCAACTGCATTTATCAATTAACGTGCACCTGCGGCAGCAAGTATATTGGAAGGACAGAAAGAAGGACTTCTATCCGGTTTTCAGAGCAGATTCCAAGGAACTTATACTTAAAAGGAAGCAGGTGTTAGGCTTTCGAATCAATCAATAAATTAGCACAGAAAATAAAAATCAGCAACATGCAGTTACATTTGATTTAAAACTGCGGACTTTTTTCGCAGATACTCTGTTGAATAAAGCAATAAATACAAGTAAGCAGAATAATATAAGCCGACATTTCTCTCCATTATTATTTCGTGAAATCCTTTCAGTTGAGAAAGGACACATGCTGGTGAATAGCAAGGCGAAAGTGGTGGAGTTTACAGCACCAGATAAGTTTGTCCCAGGTCAGTCATTTGTTATTTACATTATATGGGCGAGGAGCCGATTGGCATCGGTAATAATCAGTAATATTTTGCTGACAAACAAATTAGAGGGAAAAGAACAAGAAGTTCAGCTAAGATGGTGATCTTTTCGGCGTTTTCATTCTCAAAAGCAGCTGTACAATCGCATTAATGTACATTAGTTTACATGGATACAATTATTACTTGTTTAATTCCACATAGTAACGAAGGAGATAATGATTTTCAACTTGATATGAAAGTTTGAAGGTATGAATATAGATTAAAGGGGCTTAGAGACAAGTTTGCAAAGGATTAGGAAACTGTTACAACGTATGCAAAATTAACATCTGATAACTGGAGAACTAATTTTAAAGGTGAATAAAAGGTGACAACTATTTTCAACTTGATACGAATAACGAGAGACTTAGAAATAAAAATTACGCAAGCTCAGCACACATATCCTTTGACAGATAACTGAATATCACAACATCTACGCAAAAGTTAAAGCAAGTTGGCAAATGTCGTACGTGAGCTTTTTGTATCTGTCAGCTGAGATTTCGTCAACAATCAATAGTTTGTTGCGGATGGCTAATGTAAATTCCCAATGTGACTGGTTTCAACAGAAAACTCTGCACCGATGTGCACCAGTTCGAGTCGCCACACTCCCTCCATGTGGAACACAAAACAAGAGAAGAAATGCAAAATAGAGACAGTAAACAGAGATATGAGGCAAGAGGAATAGTAATATCGAAGAACAATATAGTTTTATTGAGTATTATAAGTCACAAGGAGTGGATGCATCTGCACTAGCCACGGAGAATGATTTTGAGCCATATCACCAATTGTCTCCAGCTATTGTTGTTTACCGTCCCGAGGACACCAACCAGGAAGTCTACGTCCCCCTACGTGTTGGTCTGACCACCACTAGCTAACTTTTTTGCAACTTGATCCTATGTCTCGTATCACTACAAACTCGAAGGTCTACAGGTGAAAGTCAGTAAGTTGTATGACGAAGAGGCAAGCATTGAAGATAGGAATGCAAGTGAACGTAGAGAAGACAGAAGTGATGAAGACAACTAACCACCATCAACAACAACAAACACCATTCACCATCAACGAGAGAAATCCGAGTGACTCGTTTCACTTATCTCGCTACGTTGAATCATTCTAACTACAGGCGGCAACAGCACGGATGGATATGTGAAAGCCAGTCAGGATCGAAAAGACAAAACAGACCTTCACTAATCACAAATAACTTCGTCAATCTACTACAATAAGCATCAAGAATAGAATTTGGATTTTCAACGCTAATGCCAAGTCACCTGGTACTTCTGTGGTGAGAGCTGTCTGCAAGCCAAAACTTTTAGTCAACAATTGACGTCAGTGTTCACGTCCCGAATCGGGGTCATGAGAAAAAACAATAACAAAGCATAACCTTGAGGAACCAATCACAGCAGACTTAATGTGTGCAGATGCGATTCACAGATATACATGGCTTAACTTTCTAAGAAACGGTCATGAGCAGCAGTACAGAATAACCTTCAGCATGAAAACAACCAACCGGAAGATGGTGCTTCGTGATTTCTCAATAAATGATGTGTTGCCTGGCACTTGTCTTCTGTCGTTACACTTCTATGTAGTTCAGATACTCTGCATAACCACCATGGAAAGCATTTCGAAAAGGCTAATGAAGGATGTCATCAACAGCTCTCTTCATTGACTCGATACTGGAGATCAGACGGCTAGTCTGTAAAGGAAAGACAGTGATTAACTTTGGCAACGAACCAACCAACAACTCATCACACAACAAGTCCTCAGAAGAAAATGCAGATGGACTGAAGTATGTTCATACTCTTAGAAGATGCCTGAGTGACATCGAGTGACAAACTCTTGAGTAGAAGACGAATGCAAGACAACGTAATGGAAGTTGGTCCGAGGATGATGTGAAGGAGGAGGGGTGGGAGGAAATGGGACCTTATGGACAATAGTCGAGCCAGCTAAGAAGGGCTGCAGAGAACAGGATGAAATGGAGATGTGGTGCAGTTGAAGTCTTCCTCTGTTCCACTCGGAACCACAGGCGATAATAACACTAATGAATATGACTCAAACGACTTTACCAAAAGACAAATACAATCAAAACAGCAAAATTCTGAATGTATTAGTCGAAATTTGGTTATATGTTCTGTCACCTCTCATAGTCTCAAATTGTAATATGATCTTGTATTTTGTTACTTCGTTCCATGAATAGCAGCTGCTTAACCCCAATACGAAGTTGTACGTTGAATTCTCCCAGCAACCTGATATATTACTTCTCAACGAAGATATCAAGAAGTCAGTCCCCCCCTCCAACTCTCTCTTCACAGACTGTTCCAGGAGTGGATATATAACGTATAGCAAAACAAACTTTCTGCTCTTTCGTTTCCATATATCCTTGAATAAGTAGAATGAAGGCGGTTAATTACGACTTTAATTTACTCATGTAGAGTTGGTCCTGTATATTATATGTTTAATAATTGCTTGGAAGAATATCCTCCAAGCATATCAGATGTTATGTTTTTAGCTGCATTTTAAAGGTGTTTTATCAAGATTTTTTAACACACATCTGGAAAATATGTTGCAGCGTTTGCGATACTTACTATGCACGGAAAAACCTTCCGATAGCCTTTATTCTCACCCCTAATATGACTGAATGGTCTACAAGCTTAGCCTTGTGACCAGAAAGTTTTGGATTTGAAATCTAGTTAGTGTGTACTGCTAGGATGAAACAGCATTCCAGTACTCTCTACTGTTGGTTCGTTTGTTGGCGGTTCAACAGTAGAATCTATACCAGTCACGTAGGTGATATTGTAGTTCGATCCCTGGCCGACACACTATCAAACCTCACTGACACGGTATTAACTCCTGTTAGGATAGAAGGCTGGGCGTCAGACTGGTAACCCCAGCCCTTAGAAAAAAGCACCAATGCCACTGAAACTTCGGAGCTCAACCTTGGACCCCTATGTCTCATTCTGAACGCAAACGTATAAAATAAAAATAATTGTAGAAATTTCAGTACAAAATTGCGGACACATGACTCTTAATGTACAACGATTACGATGATGTCTTGAAATATGTAGCCATACCGATATATTCCACGAGAGCTTAGCGTTCGTCACATATCAACTCACATAATGCAGAGGATCTTTGTGTTGTGTTTCTCTATATTTCTGAGACACACAAAAGAAGGCTACATCCTAAAGAGGAGAATATCTAGCGCCCTGAAAACAACATTCTCTGTTTCTATATAACTATTGGTGTTCTCATGTCGCCGACTAATCTTCAACAACTCTAAAGATAAACTATTGCATTTGACCACTTCTATGTGTATCCATCAATTTACTTGCTCGTGTGGAGAAACATACATAGGTCGCTCGATGCGTGTTTTATCTAAAATAGTCAAAGAAAATTCACCCGCATGGCTATAAAAAGGTAACAGTGGATCAATAAGGAGTGCTACAACTGAACGTATATTCAACACTGGTCACTTAATTTGTGTAAGGAGAATTCATTCAGTCATTCAAGTATTGATTTGTAGGGGTTCGATTGATTGGTTACAGGATTTCATCATTAGCTGACATCAGTTAGAGAACCATTGGAAAACCTGAAGGTAGTACTGGACAACTGAAGAGACCCAAACTACGACGAAACTGATGCCCAACACTGCCTGCGGCTGGTTTTCCAATGGTTCTCTAACCGATATCAGATCTTGATGAAATCCTGCAACGAATCATTCAAAGTCAAAGGAGTCTCTCAAAAATGGTATGCTTCCGTATATGGCGCAATGCTGAGGCCTTAGATAATTTATTTTGGAAACTTGTCTGCATGCTCTGACATTCACATCCTATTTTTGTGGGTGTCTTTCATATTACTTAACCATGGTCAAGGCTAACTAATCTTCAACTCCCCTCCTCCGTAGTTACGATTTGATAATTCATCACATTTCTTGAAATACTTTCATGACGTGAACGATAATCCTAACTAATTTTGAAGCGGTAGAAGACGAAGACACTCGGTAAAGGAATGTTTATTTGGAAATTTGTTTTATTCCTTCACGTTCCCAGTGGAAGAAAGGGCTTCAAGCTAGAGGCCTGAAGTTTCTGTAGCAGTGTTTATTTTTACAGGATGGGGTTGCTAGCCTCATGCCAAGCCTTTGCTCTTTACCAGCATTATTTCTGGTTTAGCGAGGTAAAGGAGTGCGTCAGGGATCGAACCCCGGACCATGTGCATGGTCGGCGAGCGTCCTATCCGCTATGCCACCGACGCTTTATTTGGGAATTGGTATCTCTATATGGCCAACTTATGTATACCTTATCTTCAAAGCAACATTCCCACAGATCTTCGTATTGTGGTACTTCTGGCTTTCATGTTGTATGTGTTTCTTTGTGTTGCTTTTACGTTGTCTCCCATGTATCACCACAACTATGTATCATTTGCCTTCTCTGAGATCAAAGGTATCTCCCTGCTCCATAATGGTTAAACTTTTATTTCGATTAAACCATACAGTGTAATATTTACTGATGGCCACGTTTCGAGCACAAATTATTTCACACTGTGGTTTAATCGAAATAAAATTTTATCCATAATGATATGATTATGAGCAATAGTTTGTGCTCGAAACGTCATCAGTTAATATTCCTGTAAAACAACACTGTGTGACTATCAAAATAAAATCTTATTCATAATGGAGTTATTCTCTACCACAGTGCCCACGTTTTATGCTTACAGGAAATGAGAGATTATGAACAATCGTGGGCCCAGCTAAAGAGGACAGTGTCTCTGCGGCCCGATGTACGGATTAGGTTCCGTTAAGCATATAGACGCAGCCAACTACAGAATATTATGAATTCGAGCTTTCCATATTTTGACCATTTTTATGTTCTTGTTATGAGTGCACAGATTTCAATTAATACTCTGTCATTATTATTTTCAGTATTGATTTAATAAAAAAAAATCAATATAATCTTATATTTATACATGCATATTATGTACAAAACAGCTTAGAAGGTTGGAAAGAAAAATCAATGATATCGATTATTTATTGAAGCATATTCAACAGCAACAACAACAGCCATAAATAATCATGCGTTAAAGGTCATTAGAAAGAACAAGAAAACATGAAACGCAGATATTTTTTGTTTTTCTAATATTTGAACTGCATCGGACCATGTAGTATCGAATTCGCAATGTTTCTGGTGAATATTCATCAAAGTTTTTCTCTTTTTTGCCGCAACTTCAAAAATTATTTACATCACACACACAATATACGTGTGTGTAGCAGTCAAAAAAACAGCAGTAAAATGATATGCATATTTATATACTACTGATTGGCTCATATAAGTAGTTTGAATCTGGTTGCTGGTCAAATAGTCACTGTTTATTCTGACACCAGAATGAAGTGAACTAAACCCCGTGGGACAGCTGTTTCTGTACAACGAAGACTGCGGTAGTATGCAAATTGTGAAATTTGGTCTTATGTATCACCAAAAAGAATTTAAATGGTTTAGACAGGTTTGACCCTCCTCTCAACTGGATATAACACGGTACACCGATTACGAGCTCAGAATTGAACAAATGAAACAATCGTCCACGTGTTGAGATCATTGTGGGCAACTGTTCCATCCTAGTTGGCGATTCTTGAGCAGTACTCATTCACGAGTCTACTGGGTATCGAACACAAGACTTTCAGTCACTTCAAAATCAATATTTGAAACTTATTTTTTGCTCAATGGCGACTGAATATAAGATGAAGCTTTCCTAAATTTCTAGTGAGAAGTTGTGACTACGAAGTCAAGTATGAGGAAAGATAATCGATGATTACCTTCACTAATGGTTGCGTTACATATCGCGAATGTTTATGAACTGGCCATTGGATACTCTCCCAGGGGTTGAATAGTTAATAGGTTTACCTCGTAACCTGAGTGTCCTTCGTTCGAACCATGGTGTGGTCATTGGTGAGCACTGCTGAAGTGCCCCAAGCTAAGACGAAGCAGCTGTCCAGTACTCTCATTGTGCTTTTCAATAGTATTCTAGTTGATTTTCTATAGTTGGTTTGTAAGGATTAGATTTGTTAATACGAGTTTGACCACGGATTGATGTCAGTTAGAGAACCATTGAAAACCAGTACTGGAGTACTGGACAGCTGTTTCCTCCGTCCTAGTTTGGCAATCATTGGCAGTACGCACCCACTGCAACGGAGTTCGAACCCACTACCTTCCGGTTACAAGGCACCCTGGCTCGCATACCATTAGTTAGCCACTGGGACCCGATTCAATGGCCAGTCCATGAATTCTAACTTCTACCAATTCGTGATTTCGCGCAACCCCAACCAATTTCGCTGGTGGGACCTCCATCCTCACACTTGACTGGATGAACCTCACTGGTCACGACGACATTGGTTGGGGTTGTGCTAAATCCCGAATCGGTAGAAATTATAATTCATGGGCTGGCCATTGAATCGGGTCCCAGTGGCTAACTAATGGTATGCGAGCCAGGGTGCCTTGTAACCGGAAGGTCGTGGGTTCGAACCCCGGTGCAGTGGGTGCGTACTGCCAATGATTGCCAAACTAGGACGGAGGAAACAGCTGTCCAGTACTCCAGTGCTGGTTTTCAATGGTTCTCTAACTGACATCAATCCATGATCAATTCTATTTGATGTCAATTTGTGGGCAAACTTGAAATCAACCAAATAACCTCCAAAGTTACACCTGAGAAACTACACTAATCATTTCGAATTCCAAGACATTATGCAATACGTTACTGAATCGCAGTGACAACATCTGACTCGGGGTATTATCTTCTTAGAGTGTAGATTTCATCACGTGCTCACATCAGTTAGAGAGTCATTAGGAATCACAGAGCGCTAAACAGGTGTATTCATCCTTGTTTTCGGACTTTTTAGCCCTGTGCATCCCCAGCTCCCCACTCCGCCCCCCCCCGACAACAGAGATGGGGGACCTAGGATTTTAAGATTTTGTATAAAGTGACATTGTTGGCAATTTAGCAGCTGATAACTTGCAATAAACATATTAATAGCTTTATTCTGAACGTTTATATAATGTACAGAATCTTCAGTGGAGTCTATTACATGACTGATTGACAGTAGTTCGTGTGACACAGTTCTGGCTGGCTGGCTGGATTCAACATAGAACTTGGCACCCAAGTGCAGCAGTTCGAATTGCCACGTTCCAAATACCACTCAAAAGTAGACAAGAAAATGAGTGAACAGAATCAATAGAGTTTTGACAAGTATAAGAGTGAAACAGAATGAGTAATGGTAGAAAGGAATATTAAAGGTTAAAGAGACTGAATACATCTGCGTAAGCCAGCCATTGACAACGATTTTGAGCCATGTCACCTATTGTCTCCAGCCATTGGTTCTTAGAGTTCCGAGGGCAGGCCCCAACCCGGAAGTCTGCATCTCCCTACCTGACTCAGTTTAACTGTCAAGGATTTCATGGATTGATGAGGCCATGTTTTTGTTTGGCCACCACTTACTCTTTTCCAACCTGCACCTGTATCATCTAGTAATGCCCGTCGGGGGAGGCGATGGTTAGGCATGCGCAGCACGTGACCTAGCCATCTCAATCTATGTAACTTTATAGTCTCTTCGATTGGTTTTCCCTCTTTGCCCAACACCCTACGCCTAACGTCGATATTACTTACCTTATTATGCCACCTAACGCGAGAAAGAGATCGTAAACATCTGTGGTCTGACTTGAAGCGGAAACCAATCCATCATTACGATATCTCTTCTTTGTCTCTCTTGAGAAATAAGCGACGACATTTTGCTGAATGGCAATTATAAAAAGTTCAGGAGTACAACATTTTATGAACCAAAGGCACCACCACTCAGGAACGGTTATCTGGTGTACTGGGATAAGCTGCCATCGGTGATAATGCTTTCCCTCATGTTTTCTAGGAACTTGCGAAACCACAGGTTGTAAACACTTTAAATACTCGCCGAAGTGAACAATACTATTAGAGGTCATATTTTACTAGATTTAAACAAACTGGATCAGAGAGAATGTATGCAATATATTGATGAAGGTTGTTTTCGGTAGCTCATGTTTTAAACAGGCCGCCTTGAAAATCACCCAGAACCAGGTGCATTATCCCGTGAATTCTAACTTCTGTCGTTTGGCGATAAAACACTACTGCTAACCAGTATCATTGGTGATCATCCGCTTGTTTTACAAGTGATAGTGGTGGATCCTATCAGTGAGAACTCCTCACTACAACTTCTTGTGATGAAAATGTATTCTGCTGCCTATAATGAACAAGCGATCGGTATAATTTGGTGAATGATGATTAACTACGCCGTCTCTGGCGTAGACGTGATATCCGGCTATCGACCAAAGGGCGTGTGTACTGCTCAGTAGTCCGCTCCGTCCTCCTTTATGGCTGTGAGATCTGGCCATTGAGAGTGGAAGACATGAAAGGGCTGACTAGCTATCTTTGATCATAGGTGCCTGCGTTCTATCTCCCATGTGAAGTGGTATAGTAGGGTGAGTAATACTGAGGTTAGGCATCAGTCGAGTGGTATGCTAGGTAAGGAGGGGAAATCAATCGACGAGGCTATGAAGCTATACCGACTGAGATAGTTAGGACATACGTTACGAATGCATGCCTAGCCATCCATCACCTTCCTCGACAAACGGCAATGTTATTTGACATAGGGTCAGGTTGGAAAAGAGCCAGTGGTGGTCAAACCAAAACATGGCTTCATCAGTCAATGAAATCCACAACAGTTAGTTTAAGCCACGTAGGAAGATGTAGACTTCCTGAGTGGTTGGGGTCCTCGGGACAGTAAACACCAATGACTGGAAACAATTGGTGATATAGCTCAAAGCCATAGTTCTCAATGGCTCAGATGCATCCACTCCTTGTGACTTATAATTCCCAATAAAACTATATTGTTTTTCCATGTTACTATTCTTTTTGTCTCATATCTCTGTTTACTGTGTCTATTTTGCATTTCTTTTTACTTTCTTCTCTTGCTTTGTGTGCTACATGGAGGGAGTGTGGTGACTTGAACTGGTGCACATCGGTGCAAAGTTCTATGTTGAAAACAGACAGAATGATGACTAACAGTGGAATCCACCGGGATACGCATTTCAACCTCCTATTGCGACTCGTAAGCTAGTTGGATGTACCTGTGTTCTCCCAGCTGACACTCGAACTCAGTAGCCATCGCTTTAAACATCAAAGCGTTATCCACTAGACGACTTGAGGCACGACAGCCCCCGACACCTCTTGTGCAGTAGGTGTCAGTTATTACACTTAATTTTAATTCAATTTTTGACTTCCCCGTTGACTGACCAGATAAAATCTTTGGCCTCTGTTGACATGAGAGAAATGTTCTGATTTTCCATCTTATTTTGGGATTCACTAAATTTCATTCTAAACTAGTGAAAATACAACTGTCTATAGTTGATTGGTTTTCAATGATACCCTAAATGCGACATTACTTCCTGACAGAATCAGCAATGAAATCGATTAACATTAATGTCTAATCAATTATATCGAATCAATAAGAAAATAGACTACAGTTCAAAACAAGTATGTATGTGATTTTATGCATCAATAGGACACTAAATTCAATATATCAGATAAATTAATAATAATAATAATAATATGGAATTTAAAACAATTAGATAAAGCAATAAGGAGACGTAATTTGTCTGAATCGTGTAATGTGTACTTACGCAACTCTTCGGACAATCTGATCACACACGGACTTGTCACAGTTCATTTTAAACAAAAATCAATCGATCAATATATGCATACACTAGTAATATATATATATATATATATATATATATATATATATATGCAAAATTAAACACTATTCCGAACAATAATAATCATACACAATGAAAACTTTTCAGCATCTCGCATTCGGATGAGAGATGAAAAATATCCAGTTATCAGGGCAAAGAAAGACTGATAACCGCTTCTTTCTGAACGCATAAGTCAGGTTTCAGGCGCTTGATGGAAATGGCTTCAGCAAACTTAAGGAGAATTGAGCTCGTTCAAAATTATCAATAAGTTTCAAAGCTTCTCTTATATGTCTCACTTCCTGTCTCAGATTTTCCTTGGTACTACACAGTTTTAGGTGCCCTATTATTTAAACATCTCACCAATCCTATCTTTACTGAAATGGGATGGGATAATCCGATATCCAGATATCGGTTACCTGTAAACACACTAGTCTGTCTAACTTCCCATCTTATTTCCTTTTTACGCTACAATCTAACATTCGAACATCCCCTTTTGAGTGACTTTCCAATTCACAAGTGAATTGAATTGCCTCCACCTTCGAGTTGGTGTGTTCGAAGAAATTACTGAATTTTTATTTATGGAATCAACCATGATGTAACGACTGTGAATGGTGGTCAATTACATAGACCAGTCAAACTAGTAGATCGGGATAAATTAGATTATCGGAGCATAGAAATTTACCTAAATCTACAACAACAACAAAAAATGATTGACCACGCTAACTTAAAACATTTCGAAGAAAGCTAGGCCAATCACTGTCTTGCATGCACTTATATGTAATCACAGCAGAGTGAGACACATTGAAAGTATTAAGAAGTAATATACTTAGGCGGACAGACAACTTAATCATCTAATTCTTTATTCATCGAACAACAAACTTAGCTATAATTTGAACAAAGCAAGAACTACAGTTTTAGCAGAATAAAATGGTACTATCTGCGGGAGCAGTTACATTGGAAGAACAGAAAGAAGGGCATATCTACGATTTTCTGAACATGTACCAAAAAGCTTACGTCTAAAGGGAACAAATGCTTTAAACAGTGTCGTCGCCAGGCATCTCCTCGACACGGGTCATGAGGTGGACATCGAAAAGTCGTTCAAAATTATCAATAAGCAAAAGAGCTCAATGCTCCTTAAGTTTGCTGAAGCCATTTCCATCAAGCGCCTGAAACCTGATTTATGCGTCCAGAAAGAAGCGGTTATCAGTCTTTCTTTGCCCTGGTAACTGGATATTTTTCATCCGAATGCGAGATGCTGAAAAGTTTTCATTGTGTATGATTATTATTGTTCGGAATAGCTTTTAATATTATATATATATATATATATATATATATATATATATATATATATATATATATAATTACTGCATGCATATATTGATCGATTGATTTTTTGTTTAAAATGAACTCTGTGCAAGTATGTTAAAATTGTTTTTGTGGATACATTTATCAATTTCTTTGCCCTATAAGCAGCTGACGAGAAGGCAACGAAATAAGCAATGATGGTACCATTTTATTCTGCTAAAGCTGTAGTTCTTCCTACATTCAAATTCATAAAGGGGAATAAATGGATGAAATTACCTATAATTCAATGTTAGATATGTTTACTTGACGAGGAAAAAGAAACCACCGTGAGTGATAGAATAGTATTATTTTTTCTGATTACAGCTTGATTCCACATAGTATAGTACAAGTATGGAATTTTCACCATGTGATATCGGTAGCCCAGATTTTTCAGGCTGACCATTGGTATCAGGTGTGCGTCGGCAGGGGATCGAACCCCGGACCATGTGCATGGTCGGCGAGAGTCCTAACCACTGACTACATTTCAAGGATAATTTGTCGCTTACATAATCATATCACAATACGCATTCACACGAATTCATAACTTGCTTTCTATTTATGGCCTTTTCTCCTTACCGCTGCTTTTTTTGGTGGAGATTTTCTGAATATTCGGGGCTTAGGTATTGCTTCATTGTGATTGTTTGTGTTTGATGTTGATGTGATGAACAAAGAGCCAGTGATTGATTAGCCAAACTCCCCCCCATCTAACTACTTTATCACTTTTTAATGCTTTCAACCTGTTTCTCCTTATATAGGGTGATTACATGAAGGTGAATGCACTGAGATAGCTGAGCTTTTAGCCAGACTATATTAAGTAAACAGGGTCCGCGACTTGAACTAGTGCGCATCTATGCATCCATGCAAAGTTCTGTGCTGAAACCAGTCAGTCAGTCAGTAAAAGTTGGAGAATTCACGTAGGCCATTGGATCTGGCCCCAGTGTGCGGATGGTCTACGAGTTCGCCCTGCAACTGGAAGGTCCTGGGATCGAATCCCGATGCGTGCGTCCTGCTGAAGCGCAGTCTCAAACTACGATGAAGTAGCCATTGAGTACTTCCTGGTGGTTTCATCAACAGTTCCCCAACTCATGTCAGTTTGTGATCTCAAATCAAGAGACAGCACTGGAGATTATATATTGCATTTATTTTTTAAAAAAAACAACTCTGTACAAGGTATTGTTTTTCCTTGAAAATTCACTTGGCATTCCCCTCTTCCTAAAATAAAAACAGGGAAGGGAGAGAGCTTTTTCTTCAAAAAAGGACAAGTTATATATTTTGTTTATTTTCCCCCCAAGTTTTATGCAAAATAATCATTGGATTTATCCTCCTCAGGATCCTCTTCCATTTCGTCGGAATCGATAAGATCATCGTGCTCTGTTGACTTTAAATCACTGAATTCAACATCGCCATCATCATCATCACGATCATGATCTGTCTGTTGATCCCCTACTGATGATTCATTCAACATATCATCAGTATGACGAACACGTAGCTGACCTTTCTGACGACAACGACGATTTACAAACACTGCCGCCGGCGTTGTCGTCGTCTTCTCATTGATTACAGTAGTAGCTGATGAAGTGGTGGAGAAGAGATCGCCTGATCTTTTACCCTGCTGAGGCTCGTCACCGTCACAGCCATCATCATCGTCTTCTTTATCATCCACCTTTGGTATACAAATATTATCCAAGCGGACTTCAGGCTTTAAACTACTCTCCTCGTCAACATCATCAAGACGTGCTTTCTTTCGACCTTTAGTAGGACGAAATAATATACGATTATTATTACAATTACGACGACGTAAATCTTCTGTGTTACTGTTACAATCTGATGAATTATCCTCAGTGTTTCGACGTTGTCGAAGTTCATTAATCAATGCCATAGCAATTGAACCATTTGGATCACCACCAATTCTACGAATACCACTACTGTCATTGGCATCACTGTCATCTTGATAGTGTAATTCTCTTGATATCGGTGCATCTTCATCAATATCAGCTAGACTATAATGTGTCCATTTATTAGGATCACGAAGTGGTGGATTAAGTCGAGCACGATGTCCTACTACTGGTGGACGTGCAAGTGGTTTTCGAAATGTAGGATTCGGTGGTCGCCTGTCTTCACCACTACTTGAAACTTGATTATTTTCGCGCTAAATAGAATATCAGAAAAAAAAGGCGTATTTTTGTGTTTTAGAAATGGTGATCAGATAGAAAAATAATAGAAATAACATCAATAATAATATAATAATAATAATAAAGTATAATTATATTTCAATAGTTTACACACAATGATAAGTTTTGTTATTAGTAATATTTCGAGCTATCAAGATTTCTCTCGACAATACTAAGACCAACAAGAGACAACTCAAAAGCTAGAATAGTAGATTCATTTGAATTAGTGAAGCGACTAAAAACCACTAAAATAGAGGAAGAGGAAATACTAGTCAGCTTTGATGTAAACAGTCTCTATACGAAAATACCCATTCAAATGGCCATGAATGCACTGAAAGAGAAACTAAAAGAAGATAATGGCCTAAAAGACAGAACACAATTATCCGTAGAAGAGATAATAAAAGGGGTGGAATTCTGTCTGACAACAAAATATTTCACATTCGAAGGGAAAATATACCAACAAAATGAAGGAGTAGCCATGGGATAGCCTACCTCACCAATAATAGCTGACATATTCATGGATTATTGGGAAGAGAATGCCCTTAAACCATTCAGGTCATCACTAAAATGTTGGTGGAGATATGTAGACGACACGTCAGTAATAGTGAAAAAAAAACGATGTTGAGAAATTCTTCTTGCACATAAGCAGTTATGTCGACTCAATAAAATTCACTATGGAAGTAGAGAATGAAATTGGGGAACTGCCTATGTTAGACTGTAAAATACAAAGAATAACAGATGGTAGCATTAAAACGACGGTATATAGAAAAACCCACACACTCTGGAAGATTCCTTGATTATCACTCAGCTCATCCACTCACGGTGAAACGAGGATTAATACACGGTCTTGCAGATAGAATACGTAGACTTACAACAACGCCGGAGGACCAGTGTAAAGAAATAAACGTCCCATTCAAAATGCTACTCGAAAACAACTACCCAAAAGAATTTTTAAAAGATAATATAAAAAAGGGAAAAAAGAGGGTAAAACCGGAGAATAACAAGATGGAAGAATGCAAAAAGACAGTCACAATACCATATAAAAATGGTACATCAGAGGCAATTCAAAGAAACCTCAAAAATATCGGCATTCACACAACTTTTAAACCGACAAATCTAATCAAAAATAAAATAAATCAACTGAAAGATCCCATAAAAATGATGCATAAAAGTATTAATGTAATTTACAAAATATCTTGTGCTGACTGTCCGACTAAATATGTGGGGCAAACGTCCAGATCACTCAAAATAAGAGTGAATGAACATAAACGCCTAACCAAAGGTCAACTAACAGGAACACAAGCCTACAAGAATCTTGAAAAAAAAATTCATCGATAGCTGCACATGCATGGGACAAAAACCACAGTATCGATTGGAACAATGTGTGTATTCCAAAAACTAACATGAACAAATGGGAAAAAGGACTTATAACAGAATCGATATTCATTAAAGTCACACCGAATACATGTAACAAGGGTGACTCAGTACAACTATCAACAATTTGGAATATAATTCTGAATACAAAAAAACATGAATGAGCAAAAATAATGAACTATATATATGAGTACAAATCATAAATGTGTGAATCAAACAATTCCAACAGTGGTGTGAACACGGGCAGTAGTAATTTGGCTCGAAATATTACCAATAACAAAACTTATCATTGTGTGTAAACTATTGAAATATAATTATACTTTATTTGATCTAATCCACAATGCTCAAACTTTTTACTGATATTAATAATAATAATAATAATAATAATAATAATAATAATATAATCAACCAATCAACATTGTTCTGTTGTGAAAGGCGCGCGTCGTGGAGCAGAGTAGATGGAGGCGGGTGATTCAAGTGAATTTTGTGCATCATGTGACGCGAATTGTGAGTTCGGTGATGTGTAGCGTCAAAATCCCTAGCTCCCCGGGGAGGTGGGGGGGGGGGGGCTCGAAACATCCAATCTTTCGGTTAACAGTCGAACGCGCCAACCTATTGTGCCACGGAGGTGAGTATCTCCGCCTGTCACATGGAAGGCTTGGGTTCGATTACCGGTCGAGGAGCTGAATTTTCAATGCAGCGGCGGCGGAACACTCGCCAACCATGCATGCGGTTCGGGGTCCGATCCCCGGCCGACGGGTGCACTCATAAACCCCGCTAAGCCGGTAAAGAGGGAAGGTTGGGCGTGCAAATAAGACTACTGCTACCGAGACTTTTAAAGAGCTCTAGCTTGCAGCCCTATGTTCGACTCGGAACGTGGACCGCGGGTTTCCATCCTTTGTGGGATCATAAATACCTACTCCTGAAGAGTACCAAACTAGGAAGAAATGGCTCCGTTCAATGCTGCTCCCTGGTTCTCTAACCGAAATCAGTCAGTTCGTGATCAATTACTCTGCTCACGAAATTAACAGAATTTGAAAGTTTCAAAGAAGATCAGTCTTTATAGTATCGACAGAAGAGCAGTGGAATCCATAAGGCACATTTCGTCCCATGTGGGACTCATCACCTTGATCTACTTTGTTCTCCAGTGTCAGATGATACCCCCTACCCATATTCTCACTGACACCAAACGATTATATATTTTACACTTTAATGCGGTCTACAGACTAAGTCACATGCACTACTGACTCTGATTCAGTTTCAATATAAGAGAACTACGCACAGAAGTGCGGCACTTCAACTTGCTACACTCCATGTAGTACAACACAAAGACACAAGGAAGAGAGGGAAATGAGACTTAAAAGAACTATGGGAGATAGCAAAGAGTGAATGCAACTGGAGCCATGTCACCAGTAGTCACCAGCCATCAGTTCTTAGAATTAATAACAGCGTACACTTCTCTACGTGGTTAGCTCAAACCATTAGTCAAAAGACTACTTAGGAACTGGTTTGACTACTCCTAACCCTTTACCAACCTAATTACATTGCTCGACTAAGAAGGCCTGACATGAGTTATACGTGTCCTAGTCATCTCAATTGCTGTCGGCTTCCAAACTCATCGATTGATTTGCCCTTCCTTACCTCCTGACCGATAGCTGCTACCTTGACGTGGTGGTGGTCAGGCTTCCACATCGCAGTGACCCAACAAGCTACACTGGCTGGAACTATTGTTCCTGCAGGTCCTACCATGCCAGGAAGATTGTTAGAATAGCGATTAGACTAAAAGTACTTACCGGCATAGTGTAAGAATCTCCCTTACAATATGCTGGGGGTCTGTGGGCGAAGTCGTACTGCTGGGGAACAGGAATGTAACAGCAGTAAGGTGCTTCCCTCGGATGACCAGCATGCCAGCCAGCTATGCTGTCTCTCCACTCTGCAGAGGTTGAGGGGGCTAGAAAAGGTCGACCCGAATAATTGTACATCCCGACTTACCCTACGGTGGTCCGTAACCGGCGGTAAGTTTACTAATACGGAACCAAACCAAGAAACCAGTTCATACAGGCCGTGTGTGACCGGTCGGCCTCAAGCAGTTGTCCCCTGGGCTCTGCAGTCATGCAACACTAACTCTCTTTCTGTTTCAGGTACCCGAAGATTCAATCAACTTCCACGGTGTGGGCAGCCGGGAAGTAACAACCACCCACACACTTCCAAGAGCACACGAAGCCTTCCTGAGCATCATTCTCCTTTATTCACGTCACCTTCATCAACTTACTCCCCTACTACTGTCATTAGTATTCTGCAGGCTAGTGAGTCATCTTCATTTCATTCTGTCACCACAAATAACGATGAGAGCCATAGAAACACCCGCGACAGCCTCTTAAAGCCACGTCGCCAACTTCATATAGGAGCATTCAACGTCAGGACCCTCTGCCAAATCGAACAACAGGCATCACTAGACAGAACTCTGGCATCTCGAGCCATGGATGTATGTTGTATCTCGGAGACACCCATACAAGACCCGAGTGTGGTTATTCACTTAACCCCACCCCAACCGGCTAACAAGGTGAATTTGCAAAATTCACTTTAAGGGTGTCAGGAGACTCCTCAGCTAGTTCGCCAGGACTCACAGATGTACGGATAGCATTGAGTGTTAGGGCATAAAAATCCCTTCTTGACTGGATCCCAGTAGACAGTTGTATGTGTGCGGTCCGTCTGAACGGATCCGTTAGAAGAAGGAATGACGGCGTTACCCATCTTTGTCTTTTCACAGTCTCCACTTACGCCCCGACCGACCGACTGAAGTTCGGATGAACTAAAAAATGATTTTAACCAGAACGCAAAACGCTCAGATACAGTTGTTTTAGCAAGCGACTTCAATTCCCAAGTAGGGAAGTTATGCCAGACTGAAAAGTATACCGGTGGTACGTACTCACTCTTTGTGATTTATCATATCCAATAAAATTCTATTGTTCTTCCATATTACTATTCTTTTCCGTAGCACTTCTGTTCATTATCTCTCCTTACCCTCTTCTCTTCCTTTGTGTGGTACATGGAGGGGAGAGTGGCAACTCGAACTGCTGCACATCTGTGCAAAGTTCTACGTTGAAACCAGTCAGTCAGTCATCATTCTTACCACTGAACCATCGAGGCATAAATAGATCCGTAGAAAATTCCCATTGGGAACATTTGATTTCTTAAATGCATTAAATTTTTTTTTATTCCTTCACGTTCCCAGTGAAACATGTAGCTTCAAGTTAGAGGCTTGAAGTTTCTGTAGCAGTGTTTATTTTTACAGGATGGGGTCGCTAGCCTCATGCCCAACCTTTCCTCTTTACCAGCTTTTATTTCTGGCTTAGCGAGGTAAAGGAGTGTGTCGGCCGGGGATCGAACCACGGACCATGTGCATGGTCGGCGAGCGTCCTAACCGCTGTGCCACCGACGCCAAATGAATTAAATAGATAATAACAAAATTATAATTATGGAGGTGATGATGATGATAATGATAACACTTACACGTTGTTTCTCTTCCTCTAAATTCTCCGGCGCTGCAGTTGTATGCCTCCAGGCAGATTTACGTACAGCTCTACGCTCTTCTTTTGTCGCTTTATACACTTCTAGGTGAGCTGCTTCAAGATTGGCCAAAGCGGCGAAAACATCTGACTGTCTTTGACGAAAGTTTTCATCACATTGACCGATTGGATTAAGCATTCCCAGTGAGGAGGGATTATTATTACTATTATTACTCGATGTTTCTGATTGGTTCAATTCATCGTTAGGCAGATGATGATGATGCTGATCATCGATCGATTGAACTATCTGATGATCAGATAATACTGATTCCTATTGAAATGAAATTGTGAATTGAAAAGAAAAAATTAAAAATTACAAAGAAATGACAAGGTCATTTATTCGTTAAAAACTTAACAGTACCACCTTTGTGAAGTGGGATGCTCGTCGATGACATTTTAGTTGACGATAGTAGGGAGGAGGGGGGGCTATATAGCCAGAATTAATATAAACTTAGTATTCAGCAGCAGCAACATCCAGCGCCAATCACCATCAACGGGAGGGATTTGAAAGAGGTTACTTCATTCACTTATCTAGCGAGGGAGCATTGTCTCAACTACAGGAGGAACGGACGAGGATGTCAAATCGAGAATCGGGAAGGCGAGAAACACATTCATCAACCTGAAACCAATCTGGAAATCTTCGTCACTCAGCATCAACAACAAAGTGATTCGGATTTTCAATACAAACGTCAAGTCAGTTCTTCTATACGGATCAGAAACTTGGCAGGTCACAAAGAATATTTCCAACAGCCTGTTGCAGACCTTTATCAACAACTGTCTTCGCTCTATACTGAAGATCAGATGGCCGGAAAGAATCACCAACAAGAAACTATGGGAAGAAACAAAACAAGAACCAATCGCCCAACAAATATGCAGGAGAAAGTGGAGATGGATTGGACACTCGCTGAGGAGGCCGCTGGGTGACATCACACGTCAGGCCAGTGCTCGAGTGGAACCCGAAAGGGAAGCGGCGAGTGGGACGTGCAAGGGTGACATGGAGGAGATCGTGTGAAGAGGAGCTGAAACAGTATGGACTAACATGGATGCAGGTGAAAAGTACAGCAGAAGACAGAAGCAAGTGGAGACGTGCAGTTGAAGCCCTATGTTCCACTAGGAACCCAAGGGAACAATAACAATAATAATAGTAGTATTCATGGGTAATGTAAACTATGACCTAGTGGCTAACTAACTGGTTTCAACGTGGAACCTTGCACAGCACAAGTGAGCACCAGTTCCATTTGCACCTCTCGCTCCATGTACCACACAAAGCAAAAGAAGAGAGTAAAAAGAGATTCAAAAGAGAGATAGACAGATAATATACAGAAATGTGATTGAGGGAAAAACAATAGTAATAAGGAAGAACAATGGAATTTTATTGGATATTATAAATCACAAAGAGTAAATGCATCCGAGCAAGGCATTGACAACGATGACTTTGAGCCATATCAACATTTGTCTCCAGCCATCATTGTTTCTTACCATCCCGAGGACCCCAACCAGTCAGTCAGGAAGTCTACACCTCCCTACGTGGCTGGCCGTCTGAAACTGACTACTATGAATTTCATTGACTGGTGAAGCCATGTATTAGTTGGACTATCACCACCACTAGCTGACACTTTTCCAACCTGATCGATCCTATGTCAGCAGCTGACATTGTCCGTTGTCCAGGAAGGCAATGGCTAGACATAACATATGCGTAACACATGTCCTAACCATCTCTCCCAATCGATGCAGCTGCTTCACAACCACCTAGTCGATTGATTTCCCCTCCCTCCTTACCTAGCCTACCACTCGATCGATGCCTAACCTCAATATTACTCCTCACCCGATTACACCTACCACCTAACACACACAGGAGATGGAACGCAGACATCTATGATCAAAGACGGCTAGCCAGCCTCTTCATGTCTTCCACTTTCAATGGCCATATCCCATTCACAGCCAGCCATAAAGGAAGTCAGAGCGAACTGCTACTGTGCAGTACACGCGTCCATTGGTCGACAGCCAACCGGATATCACGTCTACTAAGCCAGAGATGGCGTAAGCTGGCTGGCATATGCGAAACTAGCCTTCTGTATTCATGCTGAGATTTCGTCAGCGATCAACCCGCTGGCGTTGGCTGATGCAACTTCCCTTCAAATAAGTGAAGTGGTCAACACGCGCTCAACAACCACTTTACGCCTCTATCTTCAAGCTAGGAGTCGGTACAGTCCAGTCCTGTAGCATCATCATCTTACATTTGACAGCAGGAGCGAATCGCATGCTAAACATTCGAAGATTGCTGCACAGCTCAAGGTGTTCAGAAGACTCTGCTGAACATTTTGTCAGCGTCTTCATGTTGGAGGGATGGCTATATCATTTGCATATTCTAAGTCAACGAGATTATTCCCTGATGGTAACAAGTCAATCCCTGAGTCGGTGAAGTCAGTTAGGGTTAAGTCCATTAATACATCTATGATGAGATTAAACAGAAGTTATGGGGACAGTGGGTATCTCTGACGGACACCACTGGTTGTAATCACTTCAGATAACAACTCCTCCGTAGGCTCTCACCTGGCTCACTGCATGAGTTCGAGTAGCGTGAATGCCTTGATCAGTAGATCAGTTAGATTACAGTTCGAGAGCATCTCTAAGTGTGATTATATGCATCAATATGACAATAAAGTGAATATCAGATAAATCAAGGGAAGTAATGCAAGAACTTATGAATTCATAGGTGCCACAAAAGGTCAGGGAAGAAATAGCAGTTGAACCTATTTCTTTTGCACACACACACACATACCTCTAGTTGTTTTAAGCCAATCGCTGTGGCCTGTGCTCTTTGGAGTGTTCAGTATTATCCAGAAGCCTTTGGGGATTTATTCGATGTCCGATAGATGATGGAGAAAGACTCTTCAATGCTAGCTAGCTTATCTTTGTGGCCTACTTGGATGAGATGATCTAATTATTATATAAAACTGTTGAGAGTTTTAACTATACCCTTATTTGTAAGTTTCCAGACCGTAGGTGTTACGAACTTCCTGGAATAATTTGAGCGCCGAGTCAGATTGATTCATTATAAATTATTTAAATTAATCCCAGCGTGTTAAGAAAAACAAAACAAGATTTTCTGAACGTTTCGCTGTGTAAGCCACGACTTCTTCAGCAGATTTAATAATATACACTTATTTAGCCAAACCACTGATAGGGTAGGTGTTCTCCAACACCAAATCGCTAAGTCTCTGGAAGAAAACAGCCAACATTACTGGCTCCATAGGAGAACAGTTAGAATGACAGCTACAAGAGGGGGTGGTTGGCTAGCTTAAATACCGAACAACACCCCCCACCAAAAAAACATCAGAGGCTATTGCAATTCCCATAAAACAACTGGAGTTCGCTAAATGTGCAAGACAAATAGGTCCAACCAGCCACTATTGCTACGCTGACCAGTTGTGAAACTTATAAATTCTCTATTATATTTTCCTTAATTTGCCTGATATATTCAGTTTAGCGTTATACTGATGCACAAAGGATGATGCATTACAGCTGCTTTTCAACTGTAATCCAACTGATCGTATTAATTCGATGTTATTTGAAAAAAGCATTAATATTGTTAATAACAATAATGATCAACTGTTGGTTTGTAGGGATTTGATTGGTTACAGGAAGAGTCGTAACCAGCGGGGTCCGCCAAATCAGGCAAGGGGACAATTAGTCGCCTATAACACCGGCTGGCGGTTGCACTATATACATACATCACGATTTGGTACAAGTTGGAATTCACGGACCGTTGGGTCTGATTCCAGTGGATTAGTGGTTTAGCAGTTCATCATGCAGCTGGAAGATCCTGGGTTCGAACTCCGGTGGGTGTGTTGCTAAAAAGTTCCAAACTGGGATGCAACTTACTACAGCGACGCCGAGACCAAAACAGGTGGTGGTTGTCTTGTCTTATGAGAGCCACTCTTCACCCTGATCCTTGTCTTGACGTCTGATCCACAGGGCAGTGGACCAGAGTTAGGAGCTGTATTCCAATGGTTTCGACTGACCAGAATATAGGTTCTACGCTGTCACTGGATCCATTCGGATTCTGCAGTACACCATGTACACCACATAGGTTTGCAATCAGCGTTTTCTAACTCCCCTTCCCAGGTAGGCCTGCATATCCATCAGTCCCAGACGTCTACATTAGTTCTTTCACTTTTTTGAGGAACACGCATTCTGTCGCGTAAAGACAGTGAATAAGAGTCACCTGACACGGACGGCGAACGCGTGTATTCACATGAAAACATTGCGAGAGGAAGACAGAAGTCTGCTCACCCTCCATCGTACTACGTTTTTTATACAGGTTTTTCAAACCTAAGCATAGTATAAAAGCTACATAACAGTAATAAGCCAATATAATAATCGTTTGATTCAGTGTGAAACATTCTTTGGCTATCATTAAAAGCATCACTCAAAGGCATTGTGATTACGATGATAAACAATTTTGAGTTTAGAGTTTTGTCTACTATTGAGTAGTATGGTGAAATTTCATCAAAATTCATGTGTTGCTTCGCAGAAATTCGATTGGTTTCTAGATTTCATCATGAATTGATATCGGTTAGAGGACCATTGGAAAACCAGCTGGGAGTACTGCACAGATATTTCGTCCTAGTTTGGACCTCTTTGTCAGTACTCACCCGTCACGTGCGTACCGATGAAGAGTTCCAAACTAGGACAAATATCTGCAGTACTCCCAGCTGTTTCCAATGTATGTAATCTTGAATTCATCGAAATTATACGCCAGAAACAGAAGAAACAGGGCTTAACAATTAACATTTTGGAATTTTTCTACTGTGAAGACACACTATGAAAGTATGAAAGGATTAGCGACAAGGAACTCTGCAGCACGACGAAACAACTAAGAACCGAAGAAAATGGCGATGAATTGGACAAACACTGAGGAGGAGGAGGCCATTGAGTGATATGGCAAGTTAGGCTATCGATAGTTTGGAACTTGAATGGGAAACGAAAAGTTGGTCGTGCGCCTGAGGGGGTGACATGTAGGAGACAGTGTGAGGAGGAGATGGGCAATCATGGCGCCAACAAAAAGGATGCAGAGTACATCGTGAAATGAAGATGCGTTGCTGGCACTAAACGTCAACACTTCTACGAGGCTGATGGTCTGCTCGCCTACTTAAAGCCTACAATGAGATTCTATATTATCGACTAACCGATTGAGTTTCAATATAAAACTCTAAACAAAAGTGCAGCAGTTCAAGCAGTCGCCACACTCTCCATATACCATGTTTAGAGTAGGGAAAAGAGATTTAGAAGAAGAACTATACTGAGCAGACATGCATGGAAGAATGAATAGTAACACATCTTTTTTTCCTTCACGTTCCCAGGGGAACATAGGGTTTCAAGCTAGTGGCTTGAAGTTTCTGTAGCAGTGTTTAATTTTTACAGGATGCGGTTGCTAGCCTCATGCCCAACCTTTCCTCTTTACCAGCATTATTTCTGGCTTAGCAAAGTAAAGGAGTGCGTCGGCCGGGGATCGAACCCCGGACCATGTGCATGGTCGGCGAACATCCTAACCGCTGTGCCACCGACACACAAAACCAGCACGGAGTACTGGACAGCTGTTTCGTCCTAGTTTGGGAAACATTGGCAGTACGCACCCACTGGGGTTCGAACCCAGGACCTTACGGTTACAAGGCAAGCTCGTATACCATTCAGCCACTGGGACCCTTTATTCACAGTGATACACTCATTGACTGGATATTGGTGTTTAGGAGAACCAAACACACCCATCCCTGCCTCTTGCGAGACGAGACCGGCATGCAGGATCACCCTGTGGCGCAACCCCTCGAGAGCCCTCTCCCTCGGTGGACCAATAGACCAACACATAGAAAAACATAAAAGTTTAATTAGTGTAAAACATCAAAAATTTCAAATGTATTTACGCCATTTGGAGCGATTTTGAGTTATATCACCAACGCTCTCCAACCATTTGTATTCTTAGCACCCTGAGGGGCCGCGAACCAGGAAGCCTACTACTCCTCCCCAACTTGGCTGATTCAAACCAACTGCCAAAGATTTCATAGATTTATATATACGCCAGGATTTGATTTGACCAGCACCATCTCTCTAACAGCCTCCTTTCCAACCCAAGCTTATGTCAGTCAGCTAAATGAAGAAACTGGTGACACACTTTAAATCAAAGTTGCAATTTACACAGTTTGAGTGAGAAGGTGAAATCTTATTCTGCACACAGTTTCCTTTGGAAGCCAAAATTATTCAGATCAAAACATGTGTGCATGATATCTCCATTATGGATAAGATTTTTATTTTGATAAAGTCACACAGTGTTATTCAGTAAGTAATATTAACTGATGACCACGTTTCGAGCACAAACTATTGCTGGGAAAATATTGCTCTTAATACATTCACCTAATCCTACTCCAAAAATATGGTGGAGGAGATATGTGGATGACACTTTCACACACAGTGTTAAAAAAACAGAACATATCTCTCTCTAGCTTCTTGACGCATATAAACTCACTAGTAGAGGGAATGAAATTCACATTTGAATCGGAAAATGAACAAGGAGAATTAGCTATGTTAGATTGTAAAATAAAACGAATAGAAGAAGGTAAACTACACACTAGCGTTTATAAAAAGCCAACGCATTCTAATAGATATTTAGACTTTAATTCATCTCATCCGTTAACTGTTAAGGCAGGCTTAGTTAAGTGTTTAACAAACCGAGCAGTAGCACTAAGTAGCACAAGAAAAGACCTAAATGATGAAATAAAACAGATAGAAGAGGCGTTGGTGTCAAATAACTATCCTATAAAATTCATTAGGAAGATCAGAAAAGGTCAAAAGCAAAATAAAAATAATTGTGAAACTAGTAATGATAACATAAATAAGAGAGAATATAAGTCATCTACTGTTATACCATATAAGGAGGGGACATCTGAGACCCTACGTAGGATTCTTAATAAAGCAGGAATTAGTGGGAGGCATTTAAACCTACAAACTCACTCAGAGACAAGCTCTGTAGGCTAAAAGACCCTGTTGACCCAATTAAACAAAATAATATAATTTACAAAATACCTTGCAATGACTGTGAGGTCAACTACATAGGTCAAACTAGTAGATCGGGGGTAATCAGATTGTCGGAACATAAGAATTTAGCTAAGGTAAGAATGGTTGACCCCGAGAAGATAAGTAATTTAGAAAAATCTCAGCAATTGCACTGCATGCATTAACACACAACCACACAATAGGGTGGGAGAGGGTTAAGATTCTAAGAAGTAATCTATGTAGGTGGAGAGAGAGACTGATTACTGAATCCTGGTTCATCGAGTGAATCTACACCCAACACATGCAACAGAAATGACTCAATGCAAATACCAGAGATATGGAAGATATTATTACCACCAGTCAGTCAAATCAGAGGAGGATAATAAATAATCTTAAAATTCTATTTCAATTCAAGTACATCACAACATTCTAACAAGTTGCTTATTATGACTATAAAATCACTCGTCTTATTTCCCATGTGATTGTATTTGATCAATAACACTCATATTATTATTTCTGAATGTACGTTATCCCATGTTGATTTTATTCAAATGTCTAATCATCAATTCCACTCATGAATATAAATGAAGCAAGAAAGTTGTGTGAGTGACTTGATATGATTATGAGCAGCAATAAATAGTGCTCAAAACGTCATCAGTTAATATTACTGTATAACACACACTGTGTGATTTATCAAAATAAAATCTTATCTATAATGGAGTTATGCTCTCCCACAGTGCTCAAGTTTTATACTTATATCATCTTTTTGTGCATGAGATTTCCTTGGTATCTGCAGAGACAGCGGAAGTTGTAAGACTCTCCCACTCTTTTAACTATACATCATAGGAGACATTCTTTCTATCCGAAGATGAGGCAGGCAGTAACTCATCGAAGAAGACATTGCGAAATAGTCGCGCTATGTCGTGCGTGAATTGGCAGAAGTTAGAATTCATGGGCTGGCTGGGCCATTGGATCGGCTTCCAGTGTCTCAATGGTCTATAAGCTAGCTCGCTGGCCTTGTAACCAGAAGGTCCTGGGTTCGAACCCCTGTGCAGTAGGTGCGTACTGCTGAAGCAGAGTCCCAAACAAGGCTGAGGAAACAGCTGGCTGTCCAGTACTCCCTGGCAGGTTTTCCAATGGTTCTCCTGACTGAGGTCAGCTCATGACGAAATCCTGCATGCAATGAGATACCATAAATGGTAACAAGAAAGCAAGCATGTATGCATAGAATTACATACTACTACTGATTGATTGAAATAAGTAGTTTGTATACCACTTACTCATATCAACCAACACCAGTAACAGTCAGATCGAAGTGATCCAAACACACACACACACCCGTGGACATCCGTTTCACTGGTTAGGTGAGCGTTGGGGCAAGCTTATCAGGCGAGCGCGGCGCGGTATGCCCGAACTCGTTTACTACTCAGGGCCAGAAAGCTGAATATCTGTTCAAACCACCCAATTTTCGGCCATAAATCAAATTCGCAATTGACACAGTTCAAGGAGGTGAAAAATTGATCCTAAATTTCCTTTGGAAACCTATGTCAGCCAACTTTGATCATCGAGGAAGGCGGTGAAGGCTGTCTGCATGCGTTACAGACATGTCCTAACCATCTCAATCGATGCATAAATTCACAACCACCTCATTGGTTGACTTCGGCTTTACGTACCTAAATACACTATACACTTAATCTCAGTATTGCTCACAAATATGTCCTGGTCTTCTACCATGATTCAGTGGTGTTCAGGGGTGGAACGCTCACTAACCACGCCGCCGCAAGTGCTCCAGGGTTCGATTCCCTCAGCCGACGCATTCCTTGTGTCTTCGCTTAGCCGGTGGTATAGTAAGACCTGTAAAGAGCGTAGGTTGGGCATGAGTGAGGCTATCAGCCCCCATAGTCCCACAGAAAATAAACAGCACTGCTAGTTCAAGTTGAAAGTTCTCTGTGTTCCGCTCAGAGCGCAATGGAATAAAATAAAGAAATTGGTTGGAGGATTTCATCATGAGCTGACATCAGTTAGAGAACCATTGGAAAACCACCCGATGGGAGTACTGGACAGCTGTTTCGTCCTAGTTTGGGTGGGTGTGCACTGATGAAGAGTCCAAAACTAGGACGAAACTGCTGTCCAGTACTCCCAGCTGGTTTTTCAATGGTTCTCTAACTGATGTCAGCTCATGATGGAATCCTCCAATAAATCAAACAAAATCTCTACAAAAAAACCAATACCTGAAGAATAAAGAAATCTATTTTTTATTTATTTACTTAGAAATACACGGAGAACCATAGAAAAAATAAGATTAATAATGAAAATGACAAAAATAACGAGGAAAATAAAACAGAATTCAAAGCCTCTGTATACTGTCGGATAAAGAAGTAAACAACGTCGTTAGAGGTCTTACGTAGGATTCTCAATGAGGCTAGAATTAGCTACAATGGTATATAAACCGACCAACCAACCCACTCACTGACTCAGAGATAAACACTGTCAGCTTAAGAACCCGATAGATCCAATTAAGAAAGACAACATAATTAACCAAGTACCAACGTGTAACTCCATATTAGTTTGTTTATTAGATATATCACATAGTGAGTGAAACAGTATTATTTACTGGATGACGTTTCGAACATAATTCATCATTGTTCATAATCATATCAATTATAATTACACGACTTCGAAACTTGAGTTCTATAGTTTTTTTGTTCTCTCTTATTTTTCCTAGGGGTGGTAGAATTTTCCAGATATCGGGGACAGGTGTTGAATCATTTCTATTACACGTATTTGCAGCTGATTCGATAAACAAAGCTTCTCTTATCAATCTCTCCCTAAACCCTGTGACATTAGATTTTAGAACTGTCATCCTATCCCATTCCATCTTATCGTATGGTTGTGTGTAATCGCATGTGGTATAGTGTAGTGCTATAGCTGAACTATTCTCTAAATTTCTTATCTCATTCGGGTCAACTAATCTAGATTTTGCCAGTCTGACTAACCCCGTTCTACTACTTTGACCTAACTGACGATCTTTCCAGCAGGGCATTAAATAAACTAAATTGTTTTATTTAATTGGTTACACAGGATCCTCTAACCGACAAAGCTTGTTTCTAATTGACTTGTGGGTTTAAATGCCAGCCACTTTTATTCCTGCCTGCATTGTTAAGAATTCGCCTTAAGGTTTCCGAGGTCGCTTCTTTGTATGGAAGTACTACTGATGACTTATATTCCCTGTTGCGTTGGTGTTGTCATTATCCTGTGCGTTTTTGACATGCACGTCGTCATTAATATTCTTATTATTATCATCACTATCACTACTGTCATTATCTATTTTATTTTTACGTTTCCCTACATACTTTCTGACTAATTTATCAGGGTAATTATTAAGTTTCAAGGCATCTCTTATGTGCTTCACTTCCTGTCTTAGATTTTTCTTGGTACTACTTAGTTTTTGTGCTCTATTACTTAAACACTTCATCATTCCTATTTTTACTGGGTTTCCTGTAAACACTAGTGTTCAACTCCCCATCTTTTTTTTCCTTTTTACGCTACAATCTAACACTGGAAGCTCCCCTTTTGAGTGACTTTCCAATTCATAAGTGAATTGAATTGCCTCCACCTTTGAGTTAAGAAAACTATAAAACTCAAGTTTTGAAGTCGTCTGATTATAACTGATGATATGATTATGAACAATGATGAATTGTGTTCGAAACTGTGTCATCCAGTAAATAATAATACTGTTTCACTCACTGTTATATATCTAACAAACAAACTAATATGGAATTACTTACTACCACAGTGCCCAAGTTTTACATATATACCAAAGTGTAATGACTGTGAGTGACGTCAATTACATATGTCAAACTAGTAGTAGATCGGGGTCAATTAGATTATTGAAACATAAAAATCTAGCTAGACGTAGAATGGTTGACCCTGATAAGTAGAATAACCTAGAAAACAGAGCTCATTCATTGCACTGCATTGCATTCCCTTGCATATAATCACACAATACGAGGTGGGTGGGACAGGCTGAGAGTATTAAAATGTGAAATGGTTAGGTGGAGTGAGAGAGAGAGAGAGGCTAATCACTGATTCTTCAAGTGTTGGTTTATAGGGATTTGATTGGTTACAGGATTTCATCATGAGCTGACATTAGTTAGAGAACCATTGGAAAACCTGGGAGTACTGGACAGCTGTTTCGTCCTAGGGAGGTAGGTAGTTACCTGGGGTTCTAGTGAGAAGTCGTGACCAGTAGGGTGCAGCAGGTCGGGTGTGAGGACAAATACTCGCCGAAGACATTGGCTAGGGGTCGCGCTATGTCGTGAATTGGCAGAAGTTAGAATTCATGGGCCATTGGATCGGGTCCCAGTGGCTCAATGGTCTACGAGCTAGTCCGCCTTGTAACCAGAAGGTCCTGGGTTCGAACCCCAGTGCAGGAGGTGCGTACTGATGAAGAGTCCCAAACTGGGACGAAACAGTTGTCCAGTACTCCCAGGTTTTCCAATGGTTCTCTAACTAATGTCAGCTCATGATGAAACACTGAATCTTCGCCTATCGATTTAACGCCGAACACGTGCAGTCCAAAATGACGCAACGCTTATACCGAAGATCTGGAAAGTGTCAACAAACAACAAATAAGGGAGAAACAATCTGAGAAGTCACATGAGTACTATACATCGATATGATTATAACCAATAACTTAACCAAATAACCAACTTGTCATCCAGTTGTTAATACTGCATCATCACTGTGTGTGTGATATTTAATAAATAAACTCATCTAATATGAAATATCTTCTAGCAACGAACAATAAATTTCAAAAGTACAATTCACTCATGCAAACATATTCATACTTGAAAACAAAAACTGGAATACATAAGAAGACAATTTATTTCAGTGAAAGAAAACAAATTAAACTATGTACACAATAATAATAATAATAATAATAATAATAATAATAATCACAATTTCAATTTTAATAATGAGATGGTGGAGCAAAATCTGAAACGCGTTTCTCGCGTTCTTCTTGTATATAACGTTGAGCTGAAATCATTGATTTCCCCCGATCCCATTCTCTTTGTTTACTGCCAGGTGTGTGTGTACGACTTGGATCTTGTGAAGCTAATACATCGGCTAGATTTGTTCTACACTGAGGTTCCTTAACTTCTACAGCCGGAGGAACATTGTTGCCTAACGATTCATTCAATCGACTATTATTCATCAGAGTCCTTTGTTCAGCTTCATCACGTAATCGACGCAGCATAGAAGCAACATCTAAATCATCATTACTTAACCGTATGTCAGATTGAGCATCTGGACCTAGTGGAGTAGGTGTAGCGGCGGCTGGAACTACAGCTTCGCCTAAACACTGAGCAGCAGCTGTCGCGACGTCAGGTAGGCCTTTACGAGCACGTAGACGAGCAAGACGTTGACCCATTTTAGCATCACGTTTCGCCCGGATAGCTTCAGCTCTAGCTCTACCCTCCTCTGTGGCTCGATGAAGTTCTCGTAGACGATTCATTTCAGCTTCACGTTTTTCAGCATCCGCAGAGAAAGCATAAAAGCCAACACCATGATCACGAATTTCACCTTCTCTTAAATGAGCATAAGTGAGTGGACCATCGGGCTGTCTAGATGGACTG